>JAUKNK010000035.1:1285000-1640000 GCA_030765055.1 Mantis religiosa | reverse complement strand
CAACAATTACTATTCTTTCCTCTGTCTTCTTCAAACAGATTTCAGGTAACAAGAGAGGCACTATCAGCACATTTGAAGTGGTGTCTGAAGCTGCAGCTGTATAGTATAGTGTTTTGAAGTGTATGCTGTCAGTGTAATTTTAAGCCGATCTCTAGTGTGTTAGAACTATCCAGAGAAGAGAAGGAAGTGCAGTTATTCTGAATGGTGGAGTGATTTAATATTATCTGTATTTTTTAAGTCTGATCTTGTGTTTTGTTTTATTTTAATTGCAGACTTCAAAATCAAATTTCATAATAGAATTATGAACTATTATGTATGAATATTAAAGCAAATAGAAACTCTATTTTGAAAGAGAGAATCCTGAAAATTGTGAGTGAGACAATGAGGCTGTAAAAAACTATATTGATTGTAAGATGCAGATATTGGAAAGTTATGACAGAAAGAACCCTAATAAGGGAAGATTGAGGGCCTCCAACTAACAACATTTTGTGTAGTGTGTGCAGCATTAATCATTAAAATGTTGTATGCTACATGTGTTTCCTGTACTATTTGATGTGAAATGTTAACAACTTAGCAATTTTAGCCAGCCTGTTAGATATAGAATATTTAGGTTTGCATTTTGCTAGACATAGATAGAATGAGACTTGCAGATAATTTAATTTTGGTTTCTGCATCATTTTTGAATGCATAAGGATACAGTCAGAACAGAAAGTATTCGTACACTACTAAAACTTTAAGGAAAATTAATATTATGGTGAATATGTAAATGATTAATCAAAGCTTACTGACTCAAAAGGTGGCATTCTCAAAATAATTTACATTTTATACGAAAATAGCAAGAATGTACAAACAAAATGTCACTTATATAAAAATAAAATTATTTTGCAAATTTTAGTTAATTGATGGAAATTAATCATTTCATCACACTAGCTGTGTATAGGCTAAGTAAGGTCTTTGATAGGTAGAGTCAACATGACAAATTCAATGCCATGGCCGGGATTTGAACCATGGATCTCCTGCTTTCCGTCCAGTCGCTCTAACCCATTGAGCTACCATGGCCAATGTGCCGTCATGACATTAAATTCTCCATTTGACTCATATATTACCCTGGCAGAGCACAAGAAATGATTAATTTTCATCAGTTAACTAAACTAGTAAGAGTTAAATGATGAAGCCTGGGACTCAAGTACTTACGATAGTAGGTCACCACAAACGGTGTATCTCGAATGCAAGAGCCCCTGTGGTCTACCGGTTAATATATGAGTCAACTGGAGTGTTTAATGTCAGGAAGGCATGTCGGCCATGGTAGCTCAATGGGTTAGAGCGAGTAGACGGAAACCAGGAGATCTGTGGTTCAAATCCCGGCCATGGCATTGAATTTTTCATGTTGACTCTATTATTTTGCAAATTTTTCGGGCACAAAAAGTATTCGTACACTTACAAAAACAATACACAGTACAACAAAAGTTCTGCTATTCAGTACTTCGTTCAGTACCCCTTAACTTTGGTTAGAGCCTGTAGTCTCCTTGGTAAGGAATGGACAAGTTTTTTAACCTCCGCATTTGGTATTCGGTTCCATTCTTCTGAAAGAGCAGTTTTCAATGCTACTTTGTTGGAAATAACCTTTTTTCTTGCGCATTTTCCGAGGATACTTCACACTTGTTCTATAGGATTAATATCTGGAGATTGGGGAGGGGTATGAAGCTGTTTTGGGACATTGTATAGTATCCACAGTCGTGTAAATAAGTGCGGTATATTTGGGATCATTATTCTCCATAGGCATCCAGTCTCTTTGCAGGCCCATTTTGTCCAGACTGGCATGCAACTTTTGCTTAAGAATGCCCATGTACATCCTGTGATCCATTCCCTCTATAACATGCAGATTGCCGACACCTTATGCACTTATACAATCCCAGACAATGACGCATCCTCTGCCGGGCTTTGCTGTGGAAACAAGAATTTTTTACTCCAGCTCTATATTTTTTTCCTCCATACTTTGCTACTGCGATCTGCACTGAATACCGTCAGCAAGCTCTCATCTGTCCATACAACTTTTTCCCAGAAGTCCACACCCTTATAACGGTACTTACGATTAAATTCTAGGCATTTTTACCTGTTCTGTGGGCTAACATAGAACTTCTTGCGTGCTACTGTGCCGTTGTATCCTTTCTTATTGTAAACAGCTCTCACAGTGCTCGCTGAAACATTAATTCCTGCCTTCTGCAACTCAGCAACAATCTGAAGAGCACTCATTCGGGGATCTTTTTTAATGCAGCGAAGAATGTGGCTTTCATCTCTAACCTTGAGGACTTTAACTTGACCACTCCTGGGTGTATTTAGAACAGGTTTTGTGGTTAAATTAACTTTAAAGAGAGTCGATTAAAGACAACCAGGTTTTCTGCTTCCTACTGATGGATTGAATCATTGACCGTGGTGTCCCTGCTATCTGAGATATCTCCAAAAATTCATTGATTAGTTTAATTACTATCTTTCTGTCTTCTGGTGTAGTTTCTTCCCACTTTGGTCAATTTTACGTTACCTCTGCAACCTACTGTGTTTGATGTCAGACTGGTACGTGCAGACCACTTGCTGTGAAACAGCTAAATGCAGACTGTTCAGAAATGAGAGCTAGCTTATAATATAACCAGAGTATTCAATCTAGATACCTTTGGTGTACCAATACTTTTTGTGCCAAATTTACAATATTATCCAATATTACCGTAGAACACTACTGATTCTAGAAAACTTCCAGCAAAATTACGGTAGGAATAGGTAAATAAATACACAAACCATATAATTTTACAAGTTTACTAAGTTTCATAAATAATTATGTTACAACAACGCAAATTGTTTCTTCTTTTAGGTGGTGTATGAATACTTTCTGGGCTGACTGTAGGTATTTTTACTTTCACTCCGTTTTTAATGTTGTTCCAAAAGAATTGTGTAAGTTTCTGAATATATTGTGCTTTTTATCATTTTTAATGTGTGAATGCAATATTATTAAAAAATGCTGCATGGAAATGGAAAATACATATTTAATAAGCCAGAAACTTTCAGTATTATTGCTCTACAATCCATCTAAGCAAAGAAACCGGATATGTGTTTATACTTACGCAATACAAATATGTGTAAATGTTTCTTTTCACACATAGTTTTAGAGTTGTGAAACAAAATCTTGTTCTGTTAATTTACAGCCATATTATTATTTGTGATTAAATTCTTGTTACTCTTGTGTTTGACATGTGTAAATATGCAGATTACCAGTTATCGTACAGTTTTTGTTGTAATTCATGGTTAATTTGAGTTAGTTTCCAAACCTGGTCTTACACATGGCTAAGTGTGAAAGAATAAGTAATTTCCATTATTAGTTAATTAATGAGCATGTCAAATTAAAAATTTATTTTAGAAGGTACATAATTAAAGTTTGTTCTCTATAGTAATGTGAAGAATTCCTTTGAATGTTTTATTGTAGATTTAAAGATTTATTCATGTCCAAATAGTTGCAAGTTCAGTACTTTCAGTACATATTATTATTACATGCCTTGATATTTTGCAGTTAATCTAGATATATTGGAGTTTAAATGATTGTTCAGTCAGTTTTAACCTAGTCATTAAAACTATTTTTTCACTTCAGTGTCCCCAACCTCTAGTTACAAATATAATCACTGAACCTCTTCAGTATCAGCTGTAAACTGGATAGATAGAGTCAACATGAAAAATTCAGTGCCATGGCCGGGATTTGAACCACAGATCTCCTGGTTTCCGTCCATTCGCTCTAACCCATTGAGCTACCATGGCCAATGTGCCGTCATGACATTAAATTCTCCATTTGATTCACATATTTCCTCGGTAGACCACTAGGGACTCTTTCAATCCAAGATGCACCATTTGTGGCGACTTACTATCATAAGTACTTGAGTCCCAGGCTTCATCATTTAAATTTTATTATTTTAGTTGATGGAAATTAATCATTTCATAGAAATGAAATGAGCACCCCTGGTTTATACATGAAGGTCGTGTTCATAGAAATGATTAATTTCCATCAGTTAACTAAAATAATAAGAGTTAAATGATGAAGCCTACTTATGATAGTAAGTCGCCACAAATGGTGTATCTCGGATGTGAGAGCCCCTAGTGGTCTACCGGGGAAATATGAGTCAAATGGAGAATTTAATGTCAGGACGGCACGTTGGCCATGGTAGCTCAATGGGTTAGAGCGACTGGACAGAAACCAGGAGATCCATGGTTCAAATTCCATGCCATGGCATTGAATTTTTCATGTTAACTCTATCTGTCAAAAACCTTAGCCTATATACAGCTGTAATGCACGAGATTTAACTTGGCCCCTGTTTGGTAGAAAGAGAAAGAAATACTTACTCACCATCTTTTCCAACCCACCCCTCTTTTATGGCCAGCGAGGCAGGGCAGACACATCAGTGGCGGATGATCCTTCGTCTGTTTGTTCTTCGTCCTCCAAGTTTGGTTCCTGTTCCCCTTCTTCAGTGTCAGAAATTTCAAAATGTGCACTATCCTCATGTTCACTATCTGAATCATTTTCTAAGTTAATTAAGAACCTATCACTAATTTCATCTATTAATCCATCTTTCTCCCAATAAAACTGTTCTATCTTTTTAACGAGTTCACAAGCTCCCTGCCAATTTTGTTTGGACACTTTATCTACTGCACTATCAAACAACACTTTTACCTTACCATGCTTAAATGATATATTGCATTTCACGACATATTTTTTTATGTGTGCCCATATAATTTCTATAGCATTTAAATCACAATGATACGGAGGTAGTCGTATTACAGCGTGGCCGTGCATCTTCACTATGCAATCTATTTCATAAGTTTTGAGACCGTCTTTTTTCAGCTTTATTAATCCATAAAGTACAGCTTTGGTGGAATGCGGATCAAACTCAATATTATTGTCATGGAGCCGTGATTGCATTACTGATTTAAGTGATAATGATGTCGGACCTTGTTAATTTGAGTAGAATGATAGGAGGCATTGTCTATTACTATAGCACTATTGGAGGGAATGTTGGGTAACAACTGATAAATAAACCAATTTTTAAAAGTTTCACTATCCATTTCTTCATGATAGTCTTTGCTTGATTTTGATTTAAAACTCAGAAGAGCATTGGGAATGCAACCTGTTGAACTCCCAGCGTGTAAGATTATAAAACACTGTCCTTTGCCTATTGGGATGCGTAGTGGAAATTCAAAATCGTCATCTTCACTTTTCCACACTTTGTTTTTTGTATGATTTATATTGATCCAGGTTTCATCTAAGTAAATAATAGGGACACCAGAAGTCCTTACTTCTTTCATTTTTCTTAGAAACGCGAATCTTTTTGCAACAACATCTGGCCGTTCCTTCAGAAACTTTCCTCCGCATGAGTTCGTTACAAATTTAAATTTCATTTGATGCATTTCATTTGATTAATCAATCCGATAGAGTGAATAAATAGATTTTCTTATTGAAGCGGGACAAAAAGAGTCTATTGCTGTTTTTGTGGGTTTTGAATTCGGACATTTTTTACCAGGAGTCTCTATAAAATTACCATTTAATTGCACTTCATTTTGTTCTTTAAGTATTCTTTTCACAATATGAGATGGAACACCTTTAGCTGTAGCAGTTCTTTGAATTATGCTCGACATAGATATAGTTGGCTTTCCGCATTTTAGGGCCTCGCATTCGTCTGTAAAAAATGAATGAACCTGAATCACAATTTCCCTAACTTCTGATCTTATAGCTTTCCCCTTTCTTCCCACGCCTCCAAGAACTAACGCAAACACTAGCACTATTCCAGCAGTATGTTTAAAATAATCACAAAATGTTCAACTTCTAAAAAACATTTTTCACGTTTCCAACACGTTAACAACCGACACTTCACTTGCAACACCACTGATATCTGCTTGTGTTTACCCTCACACCACAGCAGGTCATTAGGGAATACAATAGCGTTTTAAAGGGGACTGACCATTTCAAGGAAAGAAACCCAGTGTCTGTGCTAGACAAGGACAGTGCAAAAAGTGTCAAGTTAGATCTTGTGCATTATAGTGTGAAGAAATGATTAATTTCCATCAATTAAATGTAAAATGGAACTTATTTTTCTTTTCTCATATGAGCCTCTGTTTTAATTGCAGAGGTTATAAAGTTATTACATTTTTGTAAAAACTTAAGTTAATATGCCAAGAGTATAACGTTTTTCCATTTATGAGGTCCAGAATGTTATTTTCTGTTTTGTTGCAGGAGACAAAATCCTCTGGAGCGCTGAAGAAGTCTAGTCGATATCGAAGTAGATCCCTTTCTGCATCTTCCACCGATTCCTATAGCTCAGGTATTGTGCTTTTTCATAACTCCCTTTTTAATGAAAGTATTTTCTTCTTTCTTTTCACTGTGCTTCGTTTTCATTCATGTAATCAAATTTAATGCATGTTACACTAGGCATGATTGAAGTGTATCACAAAAATAACAAAGATGAGGTCATACAATTCTAAGCAAATTAAGAATAATAGCATTGTTTTTTAATTCCATTTTATGAATCATTAGAGAGGAACTGCATAATGAAGTGAAATTTAAAATAATTATTTGTTAAAAATAAAAGAATTTCAGCTTCAATGCTTTTTAACTTTGAGAATATTTATAAGGCTTTAATTTCAGTAGCTGAGATTCCCTGATGAACTTCTTGTAGTGGCCTGTAACTGTTTTTATTCTCATATTAATCAGGCTCAGAAACAAGATTACTATTGTTGAGTACAAAGTAATACTTGAAGTATGAGTTCTCTGGTTCTTCTTCTTTTTTGTAATTTACGTCCTCCAACGTTAAGTCATATCGGACGGTGAATGAATTGGATGAAATGATGTTCAAATGATTCCAGGGTCTTGGAGCTTAGAGTTACCCGACATTCATCTTGAAGGATAAGGGAAAAACCTGGAAAAAAACCTTATCCAGATAACTCACCCTGACCGAGATTCGAACTCGGGACCTCTTGAACGTGAGGCAGAGATGCTACCATCTACACTACCGAGGCGGGCCCTCTCTGGTTCTTCTGCATTAGATTTAAATTGCTAGTATGATTATTAGCGTTCAAATGTTTGAACAATCTCAGAACAGTTTAAATCTCTGCCTCAGAACAAAAAGGATGGAACTTGGAAAAACAACTATTCATTAAGTTGTAAAATAACCTCAAAGAGATTAAATCCTTCCTGTCAAACACCTTCCTTCAAACACCTTAGCCTATATACAGCTAGTGTTAAGAAATAAATAATTTTTATCAATTAACTAAAATAATAAGAGTTAAATGATGAAGCCTGGGACTGAATTACTTACAATAGTAAGTCGCCACAAATGGTGTATCTCAGATGCGAGAGCCCCTAGTGTTCTACCGGGGAAATATGAGTCAAATGGAGAATTTAATGTCATGACGGCAAGTTGACCATGGTAGCTTAATGGGTTAGAGCGACTCGACGGAATCCAGAAGATACGTGGTTCAAATCCCAGCCATGGCATTGAATTTTTCATGTTGACTCTATCTATCCATCATCATGTTTTGTGGGTCAGAACTTGTTTCAGTAAAATTATTTAAATTCTTTTGGAACTTTTGCATTACACAATATGGTTAATATGTGGTAATTATTTCCTCTATTTCTCTCTTGTGTATGTCATTACAGTTGCAGTTTGTTTCTTTCTGTTGTGTACTAGTATCTTATTTAAGCAAATATTTTCTGCCTGTGCTAGTCTTCCTATACTCAGTCTTGTGTAACGAAGTGTTTGACAGTCTGTGTAATAGACTATTAATATTGCGTGTTTGTTTCATGTTGATGGAAACACTTCTTCAAAAATAAAAATTTACATGGTTGGGATAGAAAAATGATAGAAAAATGCAATTTTGTGCTGTAGAAGTCAGCAAACCTCATAACTACATTCAATCAAACAATCAGCAGATTATGATTTAATTATTTCTTATGTCAATGAGGGGGCAAATCTTTTAATAACTCTCGTAACAAAAGATTTTCAAACGTACGTTTTTATAAACTTTTACTGTTTTGATGTTGGGAGGATATTCCCAAAACATTTGGCACCAATAAAGATTTCTGTGCTATTTAACAATATGTTTTTGACCCAGAAATTTTGGCAGCCACAAAACAGCCATTTTTCTGAAAAACTATGCTACCTCTAATGCATCCATGCTTGGCAGATGATCTGGCTGTGTTACTTGAAAACCTTTATCCATCATTTTGAGAAAAACTGTGTAAAAATAATGATCCAACTAGTAATATACATCCACAGTGAAAACATGGCACCACTTCATGTGGTATTAAATATTAATGTCATAACTCAGTTGCTAAAATCAACAGCGTTTCATGTATGTTCTGAAAAGGGCTTTTAAAATTTTTTATCCTTGCTTTCAAAAGAATTTAGTGTCACAATACAGCAACATTTCCTGCCAATTTGAGGATGAACATTTCATTAAAAATATTTTAGTGAAAATATTTTAACTAAGGTAGCTACAAAATAGGAATGAACATAAGGCGGAGCTAGGCATGGCTGTTCTATGGCTACTAGCCAATGCGGTGCGTGCAACATTGTACAGTTAAGCATGCATACTGGCTCGCTTTGCCGAAGCATACGGTTAATTTCTTTGCACATTCTAAAGATCCTAATTACATAGTTATTTTGTATTTCCCATGTTACACAGCTATTTTTTCTGAGGATTAATGTCTAAACCCCATGTCTGTAGCACATCTGGTTTCGGAGATATGGATAGATAAGGCGCCTGACTAGAAAGAAAAGAATTATTAACTGTCAGTGAGGAAAAGCACACACGTGCTATGCTGCAGTTGCATTTTGTACCTTACATTCAGTAAAGTGGTGATCTTTTAAGAGTGCACATGTGCTTTTCAAAGTTAGTAAATATATCGCTTAGCAAACCTAGTACTGGTGCGCCTACTAGTTAACTGCGAAACAACTCATAAGATTTTACATAAGCAGGCTACAAATATTCTTGTTGATGTGTATTCCTTTTCCAAACAGATGTCAATTAAAGAATGTTACAAGCTTGTCACGTGAGTGCTCATTCTGTGACGAACATTGTTAAAGAAGGTAAACAGTTTACCAAATTAGGAGAAGTTTTCATATTTAGTTATCCAGGGAAACATTGGGCAGCTACAGAATGTTCTGCCAACTCAGACAATTTTCAAAAGTGTGTTTCACGTAGAACAATTTATGATTTATATGACAAGGGTGAATATCAACTGCCAAAAGGCTGACCAATTTAATGAGGGTGAAAATAGAATATACGGATTCTGTATCCTCTATGCATAATATTCTGAAATCTCTTGGGTTCAAATATGGCAGAATCAATGATGGTCGCAAATTTCTGCTTGAAAGAAGCGATATTGCTGCTGCAAGACTAAACTTTCTGCGCACAATGCATAACATTAGTACATGAGATTCAGGTTATAAAAATGCTTTATAAATACACATTCATATCTTCCATATTTATTAAGTATTTTAATAAAACAAAAATTGGAATAAAGTCCATTACTGATAGTATACAAATACAGTATCATTAAAATTGAGACTATATTCACAAATCGTTGAAATGTCACTATTTTGTTTCACTGTAGCAAACACCTTATTTCGTAGAATGCATCTAATCTGAATCATTGTGTTTTTTGTGCATTTGAACGATAGCTACATAAGCAAACTGTTCTCCAGTTCAAGGTTTTAAGGTTCAGATTGTGCTAAGATCATTGTATATGTTCTCACACACATGCTGAAATATTAAGTGAACTTCTCTGTCAGCATCTGTATCACTATACATCTAAGCATCTGTATGATACTTGCTAGGTTGTAACAAAGACAGATATATCTTCCATCTCTGTCGCCCACTTGTCGTGGAACTGGCAACACCAAAACAGTAGGATAACCGTATTGGCTTAACCAATGTTCATTCTTATTTTGTAGCTACTCTATGTCTCCTATTATATATTCTTAACCTCATTTCAAATAGGTAGTGACAGTGGTGGAAAATTATTGCCTGACATTCAATTTAGCTAAGAATTTCTTATTGTTATTAATATATACAATTTAATGTCATATTCACTAGGGCTTAAATTTCCAATAATACTATTTATTTGGTTTGCTGATATTCCATTATTCCTATAGATTACATATTGCAGTATCCAGGCACATTGAAAATAGTATTGTTTGCATTGTGAGAAAGATAGCATTATAAAATAACTACTATATTATCTTAACCTTAACTAGTGTTAATTTAGTGGTAATATACAATAATGGTTTTTTCCCATTTTCTCTCTTTCCATCTTTTCTAGCATCTTACACAGGAAGCAGCTCTGATGAGGAAGATATATCTCCAAGAGAAAGAATACAGAAATCCAGTGTGGGCTTCGCTGACTTTTGTGTCAGGAATATAGCACAAGCGGGCTTTGGGAGAAGAGAGATAGAAATAGCTGAACAGGGTATGTAATGACCAGTTATTGATTGTAATGAAAATGAAATGTGTAGTGTTCAACGCCCGGTTTTACTACATACGGCACCGCAGGCAATTATTGGTTGTACATATCTATAAACTATGACATACCTCTCCATTAAAACAATAAAGTAGTAGTGCATTTAGTTCATAATACATTGATGTGAATTCCAAGATGCTCATTTCAGACTAATATCACCCCACAGTTTCTCTCTTTTCTGTAATCTGTCTGTCTGTCTCGAATATATTCAAATTCGGCTCTTCTTTCTAATATGCGATGCGGCAATTTTTTTCTTAGTCCTTCACACTTTTTGATGTTTTTATATACAATCATGATTTTTACTGTAATTTCTGTACTTTTTAGTGCAATTTCGTGCTGGAGGGCATTCTTTTAACGTTATTCTTTGTTATTTTCTTACTGTGTATGTAGCCATATAGAAGATTTCAGTGCAGCCAAACTATCCTTGTTTCTCCACTGAACGCAATGCTGCCCACAGTCTTACTTTTCCCTAAATTACACTATCTAGTAGACTAACAGTGGTACCTAAATAAAATTAACATTAGTGTTAGCACTTTGACAATTTTTACGTTACATTTGGTAACGTCAATTTTAACATTTGTTGGTAAAATCGGGCACAATTCGTGGCAGTAGCCAAACCAGTCCACTAGCTCATACTATTTACTGATTTGTCGAGCCATTTTCCGATTTTCAACAATGAACTGAACGAATCTTAAATATTTGAAGAACGCACAGAACAGCCTTCACTTCTAAGAGTACAACTGGCACTTTTGCTGGACAGCAAGCCTACTTATGTAAAGCAATAAAACGTTACATTTGTTAACGTTGATTTTAACATCTATTGGTAAAATTGGGCACAATTCGCGGCAGTAGCCGAATCAGCCCACAAGCTCCTACATTTTACTGATTTGTTGAGCTATTTTTTGATTTTCAACAACGTACTGAACAAATCTTAAATATTTGAAGAATGCACACAACAAACAGCCTTCACTTCTAACTGTACAATTGGCACTTTTGCTGGACAGCAAGCCCACTTTTGTAAAGCAATAAAACCTGAAAGGACACATGGTCAGTATTTTCCAAACCTGATCCGCGGTAATTGCATTCACATGCCCTTTTGCACCGGTGTAGGACAGATGTCTTGGGCATTTTTGCAGAGGTTGGCTACAAGTGTTACATATCTTTCTCGTGTTGGCTGCAACACGAGGACTGCAGGTTGTCTGCTTGCGCATGTGTATACGTGCACCGTTGGACTTAGAAAATATTCTCGTGTTGCACAAAATTATTACACAAATTGTCATTACAACATCATAGTTCTAAATCAATGAAAGAGGTCTTCATTTCGAGAAGCTCCTTCAATAAATGAAGTTTTGTAAATAATTCTTGGGATGTCAGCTAGGTGAATTCTGGAGAAATTTCCAAGCTCTTGAAAGCTTGGAAATTTCTCCAGAATTCACCTGGCTGACATCCCGAGAAGAATTATTTACATACCGCCGCCAGGAAAGCTTCAAATCTTGGTTCAAATGAAGTTTTATTTACAAGCTCTGGTTTCTTGCAAGAATGTTGGAACACTTTATCCAATAAATACTGAAAAGTCTTAATAAGATATAACGACTGAAGCTGCTTTTCTTTTCACTTTAGAGGGTAGCTGAATAGATATTTTATACATAATCTGTGACTGTTTATAATTTTGTACTTTTAAAAGAAATGCTGAAAATTCTGGTCTTATTCTATAGTATAATTTTAAATTTTTAAATTCTAGAACACTTTTGAGCTACAGTGCAATATTTGCTGTTTTCTATTGTTTTATTTTGTGTAATTAAAATTTTTAATTTGGAAAAGTTGCATTAAAAGTAAGTATTGTAAATAAGAGTAAAAGAAATGTTCAGATTTTCCATTTTAACTCTAAGGGGAATCTGAGGAGAATTTTCCAGGCTCAGGAGTCGTGGTCTGATGGAGTTGGAAGATCCATATGTTTCATTCACATTTGCAGTGAACATCATCAGTGGTGGGGCGTGGTATTTCAGTTGTGACTGAAACTTCACCCAGAAGACTCAGACCACGCCCCACCACTGATGATGTTCACTGCAGACGTGAATGAAACATATGGATCTTCCAACTCCATCAGACCACGACTCCTGAGCCCGGAAAATTCTTTTATCTTCAAATTAGACTCCGGCTGTGAAAGCTTATGATTATTCATGCAACATACTAAGTCATAAAATCAAATTCTGAAGTTTTCTAAGAAAACTGCCTAGTGGTCTTTTATTATTGAAAGTATGTCAGGTCATATCTTGTTTCTAACATAATTAATATAGTTCCATTTTTGTAGTAAATTCCATAATTACTTATAATAGAACCTGTTGTATAAACTTCTAGGGAAAAGTGAAATGTCCATCAAGGAAACCAAGCAATTAATTTTGTGATTTCTTTGTGTACAGAAATGCCTGGGATTATGGCTCTAAGAAAGCGTGCTGGTGATGATAAACCCTTAAAAAATGCAAAGATTGTAGGCTGCACACACATCAATGCTCAGACTGCTGTAAGTTTATCATTCATTATAATAATAAAGCAGAATTAAAAGAAATGGGGGGGGAGGAAACTGCTATAAATGCTTATATTAATGTTTTGTAATTCTTGCTCTAATATGCATATACATAAATGCCTTGGTAAATATATATATATTTCTTATAAATAGTTTTAAATATGTGACAATTTTTTTCACTTTCAAGAGTGCAATTTAAGAGATTTTAAAAAAGAAACTAGCATGTCTTAAATTCTTTTTTGGTAGAGCTCGTATAGTTTATAGATTTTAAATTTGAAAGCACTTTATGGCATGATAAGGAATATTGTATCTCACAATCAGCTATGAAAATGTAAGGATACAAATTTGATTAATGATTGTACAAGCTATTTGGGTATATAGAATAAAAAGAAGTATTTCAGAAAGTGGAGTGCCATTGTTACTAAAATTAGGCAAATGAGTCAATCTTGTATATACTTTTCTCCACTTACAAGATTTTTAATGAAGACTGGTTTCTGGGAACTTCTTCCCTATCCTCAGTTCTGTGGTTGACTGATGATGCATCCGGTGTCTGCATCTGGCTTGGTGTTCTGCTGCCAGCTAATGTTCTGGTAAGTTTGATGATATCATCTATGGCGGAAATTTCAAAATTCATCAAGAGGTCCTGTTTCTTCGTAATAAATATGTTTTCCCAAATCTGCAGTTCTAAAGGTTTCTTTGCCTGTTTGATCAATTCTATTTCTTGCTTTATGTTGTGATTCTCAGATCAAAAGTGATGTGCTATGGCAGACTTGTCCATGTGTTTGAATTTAATATTTCTGAAACATTCTTTAATTCTTGTTACTAGATTCCTTTTAGTCTTCCCAAGGGTAACCCTCTTTCTCCATTACTAGCTAATCTGTTCATGAGTAATTTGGAAACACACATTACTAAAGCCTTTCCACATATTTTCAAATGTTGGCATAGATATGTCGACGATGTGTTTGCTATAGTTCCTAGAAGACTAACTGAGGATGCTATAAAGTTGCTAAACCTACAAGAAAAATCTATAGTTTTCACCATTGAAGTAGATCAGGATGGATGGCTACCTTTTCTAGATTTGAATATCATAAGAACACCAACAGGATTATGATTTGGAATATACAGAAAAGCGTAATTAATCACAGATTAATCAACATTCCGCTAACAAAAACAGAATATGAACAGGAGTACACTGACATACACCAGGTTTTTTTTCAATATGCGTCCTCCAACGTTAAGTCATATTGGACGATGAATGAAATGGTTGAAATGATGCTCAAATGAGTCCGGGGTCCATGGAGCTTAGAGTTACCCAACATTCGTCTATCAGGATAAGAGAAAACCTCGGAAAAAATCTTATCCAGGTAACTCACCCTGACCGAGATTCAAACTTGGGACCTCTTGAACGTGAGGCAGACATGCTACCATCTACGTTACCAAGGCGGGCAACACCAGGTTGCCGAATTGAACAACTATAACACAAATGTCATCAATAAGTTGATCTACAGACACAAAAGAAACAAAAAATTAAAGGACATTACTACTTAAAAAAAACAACTAGAAAACCCAAACACCAGATCTGGTAAATTTACATTTCATCCAAAATACTTCAAAAAATTTGAAAAGATATTTAAGAGCTTCAACATAAACTTAGCCCCTCAGATCAAACACAACATCTGCAACTTATTAAACCACCCTCTAAAAAATAGGGCACCAAAACCTCAATTATCAGGCATTTACCAAATGAGTTGCCAGGATTGTGACAAGATATACATTGGTAAGACCAAAAGGAATCTAGGAACAAGAATGAAAGAACACTTCAGAAATATTAAATTCAAACACATGGACAAATCGGCCGTAGCACATCACTTTTGGTCTGAGAATCACAACATAAAGCAAGAAATAGAACTGATCAAACAGGCAAAGAAACCTCTGGAACTATAGATTTGGGAAAACATATTTATTACGAAGAAACAGGACCTCTTGATGAATTTTGAAATTCCCGCAATAGATGACGTCATTAAATTTACCAGAAGATTAGATGGCAGCATGACACCAAGCCAGATGCAGACACCGGATGCATCATCAGTCAACCACAAAACTGAGGATAGGAAAGTAGTTCCTAGAAACTAATCTTCATTAAAAAACTTGTTAAGTGGAGAAAAGTATATACAAGATTGACTCATTTGGTTAATTTTAGTAAGCTATTTGGGGTTATAAATTTTCCTCGTCTTGGCGAATGTATGTTTAACTTTGCATTCTTCTAACTAATGCTCAGATATTGTTGTGACATATTCAGCTCAAATAAATTCTTTTTGCATGTATATAATAAGTGTGCAGTAAAATCCGAAAAGTATGGTAAATGCATTTAAATGGAAAGTTGTTTGAAAGTTTGGAAGGCAATTGTGCATCGTAGTTATGCTACTGTTTTTCTTTTAGGTTTTAATTGAAACCTTGGCTGAACTTGGAGCTCAAGTAAGGTGGGCTGCTTGCAACATATATTCCACACAGGTAAGATTCTATCTGTTGTTCTCAGTTTATTAAATCTTTTTGGGTTCATATAATTTCTAAAAGGAATTTTAGTGTGTAAGGGATCAAATGCTTTTCTCGTTCTTACTGACAACTTCTGCAGAAACTCCTGCTAGTCCTTTTTCAATCATTGCAGTAGGAAATAATAATGTTTTTAATATTTGTGTAACTCTTTAGTGCAGTAACAGATTTCTTAGATTTTTATGTAGATAAAAATATTTTGGAAAAGGGAAATACATACAGACAGGATAAGTAAAGAATGAGAGGGTATTGCGTGGTTAAGAGCTGTTGTTTGAAAATTAAAATGTTGTAGAAATGGTATACCCCATGATCAGTACCCCTTATGTGTTGAAACGGAAATATAGATGTGGGTAGTGCAGGGTAGAGCAATGAGGTACTCTCAGGGTATGCGTGGATATGTATGGGAGTAAGGATGGTTCTAATGACACTGGAATGCCTGTTTCAAACTGATTTAATGGCTGCTTCTTTTTATCCTCACATCAAACTCGAAGTTGCCGACCAAGGGTTACCGATATATCATTGTTCAGAGTTACCATATGTAGACTTCTTATTACTCGATAAAACTTAATTTGTTCTTCATGTACATATGAACTGACAAAAATCTTCCATCGCTTCTGATCTGCCTTCGACCAAGACAGACGCAGATCCTCTTAATCGGCTGCCATCCGCAGACTGTCTGTCCTCACTGTGCACAGCTGTGTGTGTGTGTGTGTGTGTGTGTGAGTGACACTTTCACTTCTTGAAGCCCTGTCTTTTCACACCCAAACCTCCTTTGTGACTATTTTGTCCATTGTGATTATTAGTCTCGGTCATGCCATTATTAAGAGTCCGAAGAATACCTATTCAAATGGAGTCAAGTGCTATCCCTTTAGAATTCTTGCTAAGAAAACTGTTTCTTACATTCTTTTGTTAAAACAACTATTCAGCCCAATGCACCTGCCTGCACGTGTTGTAACAAAGATACGCAATTTCTTTGAAATCCATTACGATGGTTTACTTATTGCATCCCTTAATTTCGGTATCAGTGTTGATAAGGAGGATATTAAGCATACTGAATTTGAATGTAATGGACAGATATGTGGGAAAAAAAAAATATCCCAAAAATGGCTAAAATTAGCAGAAAACATGCCAAAATTGGTCTGCTGTGTAAAGAGAGTAACAAATTAGGTCAATTAATAAAGTAAAAAAAAAGTGGAATTGGATGGTGAAAAGATGGAACAGTTGCCCACAGTAGTTGTATATTCAAAATATATGTGTTTAAATGTAAATAGGATATTGTGCCTTTGTGGGTTCGTGAAATTAAAAGTCCAGGTTAGAAACACTAACAATTGTTCTTTATTTCCCTAGAAACATGTTTTGGTCAACCTTTACAGTAGCAAAATTACGTAACCAACACATACAACTTACAAGGTCATCGACCACAAAAGAGTTCACTTTTACAGCTGTTCATGCACACACGTCCAAATATTGACTGTCCCCCAGTGGCGGGTGGTGGCTCCTTTTTATAGCTTACTCACTATCCAGAATTTTCTCAAACAATCAAGACGGTGCTAGAAGAAAGACAAACTCTCCAGAAATCTGTCTCCTTCCCCCCACCATTTTGACGAGCTTTGATCTCCGCACTGCACTTCCCGTCCCTTTGAACTTATTGCTCGTGCCGCCTCAACATTGCGTTCGCGTCAATATGACAGGCAATGAGCCTGGAAGCATATTCAAATGTAATTTTCATAGCATAAATAGAGACACAGAAAGAGAGGGAGAGGGAGAAGGAGAGAGAGTTGTGGAATTGGTTTTAAAACCATACCAATTACATTTGTACCTACATTTACATTTCCGAGTTTGAATCTTGATCTGGGTGAGTTATCTGGATATGGTGTATTCTGGGGTTTGTCCCTTATCTTGAAAGATGAATGTCAGGTAACCCTAAGCTCTATGGGCCCTGGGCTCATTTGAGCACCATTTCACCCATTTCATTCATCATGTTATATAACTTAAACGTTGTAGGACCTAAATAATGATGTTGATGATGATGGTGATAATGTCGCGAATGCATTGTTGCGGTGAGGCGGTGCAGCCAACGCGTTCATAGAGATGGGCAGTGCAGTGCAGAGATAAAAGCTCGCCAAAACGGTGGGGGGAAGAAGATGGATTTCTGGAGAGTTTGTCTTTCTTCTAACGCCGTCCTGATTGTTTGAGAACATTCCACAAATTTCCGGAATAGTGAGTAAGCTATAAAAGGAAGCTGCCGCCCGCCACTGTGGGGCAGTTGTTAATTGGACTCATGTGTGCGAACAGCTGTGTTTTAAGAACTTTCTTTGTGGTCGGTGACCTTGCAAGTTGTATTGTGTGTGATGTAATTCTGCTACTGTAAGGGTTGACTAAAGTGTGTTTCTACGGAAATAAAGAGCAATTTTTAATGTTTGTAACCTGGACTTTTAATTTCACAAAACCACAAAGTCACAATTGGTGTCAGGAGAGGAACATTACAATAATGGAGGCTGCATTGGCACAGATTTTAGAGAAGTTGGAGATCACAATTAAAAACCTCAAATAAAAATGATTAATAACAGCAGCTATCACACTGACCAGTTCAGATGGCTGTCAACAATGAACTGTATATTGTAGCACATTCGAATTTTCTGTACATTCTGTTGAATAATCAAGCTTACCGACCACAAAGTTGCAACTAAAAATATCCATACCTTCATGGAAATTTACCAGACTTATCAAACGACCCTTATTATTTGCATGAAGCACTTTAGCAACAGTAACATCATTGATTTGTTTGGTCTTTCAGATATCTTCTTATGAGCAACAGAACCAGTTTCTTCAAACTTCTTGACTAATTCCCAGTTCCTAATTACGTATGGAACATATGTATACTCTTAAACTGTTAAGAGTTCTAAATTTTCTCAGACCTTGAATATAACCCTCTTGTTTTCATAATAGAAATAAACCAGCTATATTCTATCATAGTGATAGGACCATGATTTGTAAGTTACAAATTCTTATATATTATGAATAAAATGTTTAATATATCGAGATTCAACTGTATTGGAACACCACAGTGAAGCGAAAAATTATTAAATTTTAGATGAGTCGCATTTTTTACACATCTGCTTCACTTTCGTACCTATTTTGAGGACATGTTTCGCAAATCTTCGTTTGCATCTACGGCTCTTGTGCGACTGACGCTAGATCCAGCGGTGTGGGTAATTCTGGGGTTGTTGCTGCCATCTGTTGATTTAGTGATGAACTGAAATGTGGGATTCTCTTCTAGCGGGATTTCAAAGTTCATTAGTTGGTTTTTATGTTTTTCTATGTATATCCTCTCCCATATGACGAGTTCACTATGTTTTTGTACGTATTTTAGTAATTCTGTGCTATCTTCAATTTCATGATTTTCAGACCAGAAATGAGCTGCTATTGCGGACTTATCAATATTTTTGTATCTTAAGTGCCTGAAGTGTTCTTTCTTTCTAGTGCCTATGTTCCTTTTTGTCCTTCCTATGTAAATTTTTTCACAGTCTTTACACTTAATTTTGTAAATGCCTGACTTTTCCTCTGGTTTTATCTTATCAGTATTATTACTGTGAAGTAGGTTTTTAATGTTGTAATTGTTTTTTGGTGCCAATGTTATATTGTATTTCTTGAATACTTTTTGGAACTTTTTTGTGGCCCAGGGGTGGTAAGTAAATTTAGCAAATCTAGTTTCTTGTTTTATTGGTGTGAGAGCTGTGATCTGTTTTAATTTCTTTTGAAGTTTGAATAATTTTAGTTTTTTATCTACAAGGTTTTTTCCATATCCATTTTTAATTGCAGTTTTTAAGATTTGATGGTATTCGTTTTGATATTCTTGCTGGCTGAGAGGTAGATTTACTAATCTGTGTGTCAGACTGTTGATGGTTGCATGTTTGTGTGGAATTGGGTTGAAACTATTTGCTTTGATGTAATTATCTGTGTGTGTTGCTTTTCTATGAATGCCAAATTCTAGTTTTTCATTGCCTTTTTTGATTTTAAGGTCTAAAAAAGGTAGAGTACAGTCCTCTTCAGTTTCTACTGTGAATTGTATGCTGGGTTCTTGCAGGTTGAGTAGTTTCAAAGCATCATCTATTAGTTTGTAGGGCACTATTGCAAAGATGTCGTCTACGTATCTGTACCATGTTTTAAACATATGAGGGAAGGCTTTAGTAATATGTGTTTCGAAAAAGCTCATGTATAGATTGGCCAAAAATGGTGATAGCGGGCTTCCCATAGCTAGTCCTGAAATTTGTTTGTAATATTTTCCATCGAAGACAAAATAATTTTGATGTATACATAATTCAGTCATTGCCACATATTCTTCTATTGCATTGGCATCCAGGTTTATAGAATTTAGCCATTTTTTCAGTTGAATCAAAAGTTTGTCTAATGGAATGCTAGGGAAGAGGGAGCGGACATCAAAGGATACTAAAGTGTCATGAGGTTTTAGTTTAAGATTTTGAATTTTTTCTACCAGGTCTAAAGAGTTTTTTATACTCAGAGTATGGAATTGTGTATGGAACATGTATAACATACTCCAGCAACCCGGATGAATTCATTGCAGACATAGAATTAGCAGTAGAAGGCTTGGAAACCATGGACAAAAATATAATTAGAAAAAAATCAGCTCCTATATTGGAAAACTTAATAAATAAAAAGCCAATAAAACATTTGAAACAAATTCAGATAATTAAATCTTTAAGGAAAAAGGATGTAATCTTCTCAAAGGCTGATAAAGGGAACAAAATAGTAATCTTAGATACAGCTACATACAAAGAAAAAATGTTAGAGTTACTACAACAAAAAGAATTCCAGGAAATAGATTCTAATCCACTCAACCGATGCATAAAAGATGTACAAAAAACCATCATTAATAGTAAAATTTTAACAACTACAGAACAAAAAACTATCAGACCAGACAACCCTACCCTTGCAAGAATATATGGTTTGCCTAAAATACACAAACCCAACATACCCATGAGACCCATTGTAAATAATATAAACACTCCTACTTACCTTCTGGCAAAATGGCTAACCAAAAAATTTCAGTCCTTTCCACAATTCCATACTCTGAGTATAAAAAACTCTTTAGACCTGGTAGAAAAAATTCAAAATCTTAAACTAAAACCTCATGACACTTTAGTATCCTTTGATGTCCGCTCCCTCTTCCCTAGCATTCCATTAGACAAACTTTTGATTCAACTGAAAAAATGGCTAAATTCTATAAACCTGGATGCCAATGCAATAGAAGAATATGTGGCAATGACTGAATTATGTATACATCAAAATTATTTTGTCTTCGATGGAAAATATTACAAACAAATTTCAGGACTAGCTATGGGAAGCCCGCTATCACCATTTTTGGCCAATCTATACATGAGCTTTTTCGAAACACATATTACTAAAGCCTTCCCTCATATGTTTAAAACATGGTACAGATACGTAGACGACATCTTTGCAATAGTGCCCTACAAACTAATAGATGATGCTTTGAAACTACTCAACCTGCAAGAACCCAGCATACAATTCACAGTAGAAACTGAAGAGGACTGTACTCTACCTTTTTTAGACCTTAAAATCAAAAAAGGCAATGAAAAACTAGAATTTGGCATTCATAGAAAAGCAACACACACAGATAATTACATCAAAGCAAATAGTTTCAACCCAATTCCACACAAACATGCAACCATCAACAGTCTGACACACAGATTAGTAAATCTACCTCTCAGCCAGCAAGAATATCAAAACGAATACCATCAAATCTTAAAAACTGCAATTAAAAATGGATATGGAAAAAACCTTGTAGATAAAAAACTAAAATTATTCAAACTTCAAAAGAAATTAAAACAGATCACAGCTCTCACACCAATAAAACAAGAAACTAGATTTGCTAAATTTACTTACCACCCCTGGGCCACAAAAAAGTTCCAAAAAATATTCAAGAAATGCAATATAACATTGGCACCAAAAAACAATTACAACATTAAAAACCTACTTCACAGTAATAATACTGATAAGATAAAACCAGAGGAAAAGTCAGGCATTTACAAAATTAAGTGTAAAGACTGTGAAAAAATTTACATAGGAAGGACAAAAAGGAACATAGGCACTAGAAAGAAAGAACACTTCAGGCACTTAAGATACAAAAATATTGATAAGTCCGCAATAGCAGCTCATTTCTGGTCTGAAAATCATGAAATTGAAGATAGCACAGAATTACTAAAATATGTACAAAAACATAGTGAACTCGTCATATGGGAGAGGATATACATAGAAAAACATAAAAACCAACTAATGAACTTTGAAATCCCGCTAGAAGAGAATCCCACATTTCAGTTCATCACTAAATCAACAGATGGCAGCAACAACCCCAGAATTACCCACACCGCTGGATCTAGCGTCAGTCGCACAAGAGCCGTAGATGCAAACGAAGATTTGCGAAACATGTCCTCAAAATAGGTACGAAAGTGAAGCAGATGTGTAAAAAAATGCGACTCATCTAAAATTTAATAAAATGTTTAATGTTTTATTCAACAAAACTACACATGATATGGGTGAAGTGAAGAAAAACCAACAAACAAAGGGAACCTAAACCCCATAGTTTGTAAACCCCAGTAGTGACTTTTTTTTTGTTCATATCCTATTTCAAATATTATAATATTTATATCAAAATTTAACTGTATTGGAATACCACAGTGAAGCGAAACAATTATTAAATTATAGATGAGTCTGGTCTGTAAATCATGAAATGGAAGATAGCTCCAAATTACTAAAATACGTACAAAAACATAGTGAACTCGTCATATGGGAGAGAATATACATAGGAAAACATAAAAACCAACTAATGAACTTCGAAATCCTGCCAGAAGACAACCCCACATTTAAATTCATCACAAAATCAACAGATAGCAGCAGCAACTCCAGAACTACCCTCGCTAACTGGATCAAGCTTTAGTCACATTATAGGCAATGATGCGAACAATAGTTCGCAAACCATGTCCTCAAAATAGTTATGTAAGTGAAGCTAATGTGTAATAAATACGACTCATTAATAATTTAATAATAAATATTTATATCAGTTTAAAATTTTAAGTGGCTTTTGAAAGACCCTGTCTATTAATGAATTTAACATGAGCATTACTGATTCATAATGCAAAATGTGTTTTTGTTTTACAGAACGAAGTGGCTGCAGCACTAGCTGAAGCTGGTAAGTGCTTTGATTTTATTAAGATATGTCATACCGTTGTTACAAGTGCACCATTGTGCCTCTTAAAATATTGTAGTTTGAAATTTATTCCTCCAAAATTTATGCAGGTTTGTATCACATTTCATACTTCTAAATATTTATTTAATTTAGTTGTGGGATTAAATCTTATGGTCCTGAAGACATCTCTAGTGCTTCTGTGAGAAAAGGTAAGACAGGTGGGAACCTTTTAAAACTTACTAAATGAAGGAATACAGATCTTTGTTGATGTTCTAAACTCAAAAAGTCTTTGAGTGATTTAATCGTTAATTAACAAGGGAAAGCTTTATAAAATACAAATTTCTGGATTCATATAACTGAAATCACCAATTTCTGATATCTGACTGAAATAAAGACTTACCAACAAATTTTGTCCAAACATTAGAAGAATTGATAGAGTTGACATGAAAACTTCAATGCCATGGCCGGGATTTGAACCACGGATCTACTGGTTTCCATCCAGTCACTCTTGCCCATTGAGCTACCATGGCCAGTTTGCTGTCATGACATTAAATTCTCCAATTGACTCATATATTTCCCCGCTGAACCACTAGGGTCTCTCACATCCGAGATACACTGTCATGACAGCAAATTGGCCATGGTAGCTCAATGGGCAAGAGTGACTGGGTGGAAACCAGTAGGTTTGTGGTTCAAATCCCGGCCATGGCATTGAATTTTTCATGTCGACTCTATCAATCCAATACCTTAGCCTGTATACTGCTAGTGTGAAGAAATGATTAATTTCCATCAAATAAACTTAAATTAGAAGATCAATTAACAACTTTGTTTATATACTTTGCTTGTGTTGCAAGACAATTTTAGGGTTTCTAATAGGAACCTTTTTATACAGTTCCCATGATTGTATAAAGCAGTGCTTATAAGCAGTCAGGCAAAATACGTCGGTTTGGGTGGTTCAGACGGTTAGGCACTGACCTTTGATTCCTAGGTGAGAGTTCCAAACATGCCCCAGACCAATGGTTTTTAAGTGTGCTTAAAGACGATGGCCCTAGGCTAGTAGATTTAGTTACACATAAAGGAACTCCTGCAACAGAAATTACAGCATACTGGTGGTGCTGATATGTTGCTAGAAAGTAACAGCTTTGCTAACAAATTTTTTTCAGGCAAAATATGTAATGTCATTCCAATGTGTAAGGACTATGATACAATGAAGTACAAAATTAATAACATTTTGAGACAAACTAGTACTCAGTGCTCCACTTATTGCTAGTACTTACCTAGAACGTGTTTCGTTAGGATCTTCCCAACATCATCAGCTGTTGTCGACTAATAGATGTTGGTTTGGTCAACTCCTTGGAGGTTATAGGTGCGTCTCTGTCGGTATCTTGATGAACTAGAAGTTTGGGTTTTCTTCAGAGGTAGTGTCGAAATTAAACAATTTTCTTTCATATTTCTTTATGAAGATTCTTTTCCCCACATGGTTAATGCAGCTGGACCTTGAACACTTTTTAATAAGTGGATTTCTCGTTCTATATCATGATTTTCCTTCCAAAAATGGTACGCTACCACCGATTTATCTATTTATTTGTTCTTGATGTTTCTAAAATGCTCTTTAAGCCGAATTTTGAAGTTCCTTTTTGTTTTTCCAATGTAAAAGTTGACACAGCCCTTGCATTTTATCCGGTACACACCTGATTTTTTGTCTGTATCTCGTTTTTATTATGTGATTTCAAAAGGTGTTGTACACTAAATTTGTTCTGTGGGACCAAAGTAATATTGTGCTGATATAATTTTGAGTCAAACTAATACTCAATGCTCCACTTATTGCTAGTATTTACCTAGAACGCATTTCGTTAGGATCTTCCTAACATTATCAGCTGTTGTTGACGTATGCTGATGATTAATTAGTTTTAATGCATGTATGTGTTTGGAGGAATTTAATTAATCACAACAACTATTTTAGTTGGTTTATTGATACTCGTCACTTACTTTCTTATATTATTGAGAGACAAGTTTCAAAGGCAATCGCCTCCATTTTCAATCTCTTTCCAACTTGCATCAGACAACAACAGATGCCAGTTGGAAAGAGATTAAAAATGGAGATTGAAACTAGTCTCTCAATAGTAAAAACAAGGATAAGAAAAGATTCAGAAGAGATGTGAAATCATTTTTAATAAATCAGTGCTTCTATAGTACTCAAGAGTTCTTTGAATATTTTACACACCAGATTAAGTAGAGTAAATGATTACATGAGAATAATTTTATGATACTAATGGTTGTCAATTCCTGTAAGTTTTCTGTATTTGCTGACTTTGATACTATTTAATCTGATTATTGCATGCAGAATAGATTAATTCTGTATTTTCTGTATTTCCAATTTGTATCGTTTGTACTGTATCTTGAATAAGCAAATATTTCTGTATAGAAATTAAATGCTAAATAAATAAATATGTAAATATATATATTATATAATATAAAAAAGTAAGTGACGAGTATCAATAAACCAACTACAAATGGGTTTTGCAATTAGTTTTAATGCATTATCCACTTGTTTCTCATTTACTATGGCCCAAATGTCATCCACATATCTATACTAAAGTTTGAAAATTAGTGGGAATAGTGATATGGGTTCCCAAAAAGTTCATGAAGAAGTCTGCCAAAAATGGGAACAATGGGTTGCCCATAGATAGTGTCTGATTTTTATTGATTTGCCTGTCTGCCCTACATGGAGGGATGCATCCCTTTCAGCTGCCAAAGTGCGGGCGCTGCGGACCCCTAGCACTCGTGGTACCTCTGACGTTACTAGAGGAACCTCGGGCCGAACATGCCGAGCCCCTCCCTCTGGAAGCTGTTCGGATTGGGTTGGACTCGAGGGGGCAGTGCGTTCCCACCACCCACGGGCAATTGGGTACCTCCGGCCAGGCCGCCAAGGGCCGCCCGGAGGGGGCAGAGGGTTGTCTTATAAGTCCCGGGAACTAGCCTGCAGAGCTAATAGCTGGTGAGCTAGACACTGGCGGCCCTACCAAGGTTTTTGGTAGCTGGTTCATTAAGGACCGGCGTGTAAGTGGCGTATCCACTTCCGTCCTGTCTGCCGTGTGCAGGTGGGGGGGGGGCAGTTTATAAAATAGGTACTGTCTTACGGTAAATAGACCCGAGAGGCCCGGGTTCTGGTCCTACGGGGCCAGGACTAATGGGAGTAGATCCTCACATTTACTTGTCTGCCCTACATATGCTGCTCTGCAGCCTTCCCCGGAAGACTTCATCACTAAGGCGAATCTAGCTTCCTGACCCCAATCCTTCTGGCACCCGTGTATACCATTATCCGGTACCCCCTTCGCCTACCATTGACAATGATGCTGTTCTCCAATCTCCTGCCCAAGGCATACAACGTCATTAGGGAATACGGCTCCCACGTGCCGTACGCCACACCTGTTCTTATTCGGTTCCTCCTGGCTCATCCACTTTGCCATTGAGAGTACTCATTTTTCAGCTGGCCGAATCCTCAACACCTGTAGGACCACTTTCTCTTTTGCACAAATACACAGCTTCAACACCTCTCTTTGTCTCTTTAGAATGCTACTGCTTGCGCTGCCAGTAATCTCTCTGATTTACCTCTTATACAAAGCTGCAAGCCAACTTTAGAACACAGCTCCGATAATTACGTAGAAAATGAAGCTAGTTACAGTGACCTAATAAGTATTATATAAATATAAATATTTGTAACAAAAAACTTCACTGATCTTAAAAAAATCGACATCAGTTTTCTTCAGATAAGTGAAGTTTTTTGTTACAAATATTTATATTTGTACAGCTCTGATATTTGCTTGTAAACTGTTTCGGTGCCTATTCCGTGTCTCGTGAACTGCTTCACTGTACGCTGCACAGCCTGCAGACTCCTCCCATGCACTTGGAACGTACCACACTCTATCTGCACTGCTCTTGCTGCTTCATAGGATGCAACTTTGCGACCGATTCGTGAACTGCTTCATTGCGCCAGCTTTTCGCCTCATGGCTGCACTCATTGACTCGAAACTTTAGACCCATACAACTCTAAAACTAAACCCGTTTTCCTATCAGGCCTCGTATCAGCTTTTATAGAACCTGCTGGGAGTGGTAGATCATTCCAGTAGTCACATATTTTCGAATAACATTCCAAAACGTTATTTGTGCAGTGATAATATGACTC
Source organism: Mantis religiosa (assembly GCA_030765055.1). NCBI lineage: Eukaryota > Metazoa > Arthropoda > Insecta > Mantodea > Mantidae > Mantis > Mantis religiosa. Next base: position 1,612,969 of record JAUKNK010000035.1, on the reverse strand, counting down.
GACTCTGGCTTCGTGACATCATCTAGTGCCTGTCAGGAAGGGCGTGCCTTCTGCTGCTACAGCCAACAGACAACAGAGCCGGAGCAAGTGCCTCACCCACATTCGTCTCCAATATTACAAACCTGCAGTGGCGGCAGCATGACAGTATTAAGCTAGGATCAAGCAACCAGGAAGTTCTTTTTTCTAAGTTTAAGGAGTTTCATATTTGATTAAAATCCTAAAGTTTCATGAGTTTTTTTCCAGTTCATTGATATTTTATTGTTGAATATGAGCAAAAAAGCCTTTTTGTTTTTAAACAAAATGACGTTAACCTGTTCCAAACCCTTGAAGTATAAAATGCTTGACTTTAAAATATATATTTCTTAATACCACAAAATACTAGGCACATTCTTCGATCTAACTAAAGCATTCAATGTACTAAACCACAATTTACTGTTCCAAAAATTAGAACATATGGGTATTAGAGGGCATGCGTTGGAATGGATCAAATCATATCTAAAGGACAGGAAGCAAATAGTAGAAATTTCACATACAGAAAAAGATTGTGTTAAAGAATACCTATCAGACACAAAATATATTAAGTTTGGTGTACCACAAGGTTCTATTTTGGGTCCTATTCTTTTCTTATTGTTTGTAAATGATTTACAGTCATATATTACAGCTAAAACAATAGTTCAATATGCTGACGACACAGATTTATTAATTGAAAGTAATGCACTTGAAGAGTTGCAAATCTTATCAAGCAGAATGTTCAGTAATATTTCTAAATGGTTCAGCAATAATAATTTAATTGTAAACTTGGATAAGATACATGTAATTCATTTTCAGTTTTCTTAGAATAAGTCTCCTGTACAATCACAATATGTAATAATCAAGTAATTAAATATGTAAATACAACTAAATTTCTTGGTCTGTGGATACAGAGTAACTTAAAGTGGGAGAGACATGTTGATCATCTGATTAAAAACTGAGTGCAATTTCTTATAATTTCAGACAACTGGTACACATAGTAAACATAAAAACTCTCGAAAGCGTCTATTTTGCGTGTGCTCACTCCATTTTAAAATATGGCATAACATTATGGGGTAACTCACCACATTGTAAATCATTATTCATAATGCAAAAACGGATTCTAAGAATACTTGGAGGAGTTAAATCAACATCTACGTGCAGACCATTATTTAAAAAATTTAAAATCTTACCTCTCCCATGTATTTTCATTTTTGAAATTTTAAAATTTACAAAGACAAATTTAATGAAAGGAAACGGCCACTGTACCTTTAATGACAGAACCATAATACTAGATAGAGAATGATATTCATGTGAATAGAAGTAACACAAGAGCTCATCAAAACAATGTAATAAAGCCAGGAATCACTTTTTTTAATAAACTACCTATAAGCAATAAAACCACTTGCAATTTTTCAACATTTAAAAAGTCAGTTTTGGCTTACTTGCTAGACCACTGCTTTTATTCTGTTAGTGAATTTATGGACATTTTATAATATTGTTACATTTCTGAATTAACTGTGTATATTATAAAATTCTTGAGATACCTTTATAAATCATTATTTTGTACAAACACTGACTTGTCCTTATTGGATGTGACTTGTTAATTTACAAGTATAGTTATTTGCACTGCATATTCACAATTTGACTTGTCTTGTATCATAGTACTCATGTACGATGTATGATTTACAAGATGAATAAATTATCTATCTATTTAGATTTTTTCTTCATATTTTCGTAAATTTTTCTTCATGTTTTGCCTGGCTCTACTCATGAATTATGTTAATTTTCTAAAGCATAATTTTTGTACCTTATATCCATACTGTATATGCATATAATAAAACACCAAATAATATTTTAAAAAATAAATAATACTATGTAAATTATAAACAGAATCTTATGGATGCACTAGATCAAGTGAATCCAATTCACACTAAATAAGTTACACCATAGTATAAACTTGGAAGAAGCGTAGGGACAGTGAAGCACAAATTAATACAAAAGTGAATCGAGAAGATATTGACACATTGCTTCACTCGAGTATCAGCTGATGATAGGAGCAAGAGCTCTTGAAACATGTCCTGTGAATAAACAGTGTGAGTGAAGCAATGTGTCAATATCTTCTCGATTCACTTTTGTATTAAGTTACACCATATCTATTCCACTTATTTCAGCATTTAACACATCTGAAGACTTTGTAAGGGAGGTAACAAATGTTTAAATAGTAATAAAGCTATCATTGTTGTACTTTTTTCCATTAAATATTACTTTATATCATTGTATATTAAGATATTATTATTAATTGGAATACATTTGCTTGCAGTTTGAAATAAAAGGGCATTAATATCGAAGCAAATGGTGATTCTTTCATTATACAATGTGAACATTTAAATAAAGAATACTGCTTATAATGTTATAATTTCAAGGCTTTGATAAAATGTTAAATGCTGCATATTGTGACTTTGTGGGTTCGTGAAATAAAAAGTCCAATTTCACCACTCAAAAATGTTCTTTATTTCCACCGACTTACAGTTTAACACTTGCCAATTACACAGAATTACTTGCTGCACACAATTACAATTCACCAGTTCGTCCGTTACAATTTCCTTGTACTCGCGATTACATAAACTCCGTTGCACATACCAGTTACGTACAGTCTTCCGTTGCACAATCTTCTCGTACATTAACACGTCACTGACTAACACTGCCTTCTTACACCAAGAACTGTCCTCATTCACACACTAACCAACTGACTGACTGACTAACTCCGTCTGTCTGTAACTCTCTTTATATAGGAATATCGCCGGTTTCTAGTGACCAGGAGAATGTTCCAGATTACGTAATTTCGAGAAACAGGTGTAGAGAAAACAGGCGACACAGTCATGTTTTTTCCCTGACCACAGCCTGTCACCACTACAAGACAAACGAGGAGGAGGTGTGGCTAACCGAACCTCCCCTGCCTTCCGCTGCCAGCTGCTTTCACAGGGTGTTCCAGCGCTCCCGTTACAATATTTTGGGAGCCCATGCATCATATTTTAAAATAATTTAGAAAATTTGAATCGTCATATGTGTAGGACATTAAGAGTAGGGTCTACACAGGCAGCTGTCGCTGACCTCCCTCTTATACCAGAGAGTTACCGAGCTATCCCTGCGCCTTCGTGGCTCTTTCCAGTAGGGCAAGACCTAAAGATTAACAAGGCCCCCCCCCCCCCCGCCCCCACGCTTAGTCGTGATGCTGGAGTTCAGTTCAGCTCCTCTTGGAAACTGGCCTTAAAAATGGAAATCCATCAAATGAATCGAATGGAAATCCAACTTGATAATCAAGTTAAGTAGTTACGTTTCTTTGACACAATTTTCTATACTTGCGCCATCTCCTAACCTGGCATTTAATTTACTGAAAAGCCTTTTGTTCAGTAATTCAAATTTTGATAGTGTTTTGTCTTTGTTTACATTTGTGTTATATCCAGTGTTTCATTTGTGGTTATAACATTTAATAAATATCCTGATGATGGGAGAGATGCACACTCCCCAAACGTCAATTTCTAATCATCTTTTTACCTGGCTTGTTGCCCGAGAAGAAATTGAGCATGCTAAGAAATGTTCATATTTTAAAGTTAAAAAAATAAAAAATCCCATACTTTTTGTTCACCTTGCAAAATGCACTTATTCATATTATAAATGATTTTTATTCCCTCCCTTCACTGGTATTTGAAAGATTGCAATTTAGAATTCTACATAATTTGTTTATATATTTAAGCCATGTGCCACTTGCCACATTTGAATGAAAATTATAAAAGTTGAACAGTGTACAGAGTCAATTCCATCTTCATTCTCCTTTTTATCAGTATGTTTACATTTCTTTTCAAAATGGTAATATGCCTTTTCAGCTCTTCTCCTGAAAACTTATGTATCTTGTGCATCAGAAGTTGGATATATTTCTTCTTCTCCTATTTTTTGGTATATTTTGGGATTTCTCTGTATCTATTGTAAGCAACGTTGGAATGCAGCTTGTTGTTTAATTCTAGTTCATGTTAAACATGAGCTGTATTTGAGGAAACATTATTTAAAATAATAATTACTTCAAATATGCTGTGTGTAGACTAAAGTTGAAAAGGTGGAATCTGCTGAAAAATTTCAGGCCTTGTACTTTACAAGAAAAAATTTATTAATCAGAAATAAAAACAGAATAAACTTTGGCATTTAAAGAAAACCAACACAGACAGACAACTACATCAAAGCTAATGGCTACAATGTTGACGGGCCCTAAAACACCACTCACTCACTCACTCACTCACTCACTCACTCACTCACTCACTCACTCACTCACTCACTCACTCACTCACTCACTCACTCACTCACTCACTCACTCACTCACTCACTCACTCACTCACTCACCCCAAGATCACACAAACAGGCAATCTTCAATAGTTTAACATACAGACTGGTCAACATCCCTCTCACAGCAGAAGAATACAACAAAATTATTCAAATAGCACAAAAAAAATTACTTTCCCAAATCATTAGTAGACAAAAAAGTGAACTTAGCAAAAAAGAAGAAGCTAATAAAGGAAACCACAGCTCTCTCAGCTACAAAAAGCTAATATGATTTTCAAAAAATTCGCTTACAGCCCAGGGGCCTTTGATAAACTCAAAAAAGTCTTCAAAAAACAAAACATTCAACTAGCACCAGTCAACCATTACTCCTTAAGAAACCTAATTTGTTCAAACGTCAAAGATGCCATTCCATCTAACAAAAAATCTGGTGTATATCAAATTGAATGCAGTGACTGTAATCAAATTTATATTGGAAAAACCAAAATAAATTTAGAAACAAGAGCAAAGGAACACTTTAGGAACATAAAATACAAACAATTAGAAAAATCAGCAGTTGCCACGCATTTTTGGGAAAAAAACCACAACATAAATTCAGAACCAAAGAAAGATTTGTTCAACAAGTTCCTCGAACTGCCACCAGAGGAGACCTATGACAAAATATCATCAGCTACACCAATGAGAACCAGTCGATGTCTGGTTGACAATGGAGGCAAAGTCTCTGAAACATGTTCCGGCAAAATTTAAAAGTAAGTGTTGTTTAGTGTCCTTAATCGACTCCCTTTAAATTTAATTTATTACAACAACACTGTTTTCAACACTTCCAAGAAAGGAATTATGCTATATGTTTCTTACATTTGTATGGACATTCAAAGTTCTCCAGATTTTCCATTTTAACAAATATGCATTATGTCTCTCTTAACTGTTTTAGTAATTTATTTAATTGATGGAATCATGTTGCATAATACAGTTAAGAAATTAAAACAGTTTAATTAAATATTAAATTATAGATGAGTCGTATTTATTACACATCGGCTTCACTTACGTACCTAATTTGAGGACATGTTTTGCGAACCATCTTTCGCATCATCGGCTCTAATGCGACTAAAACTTGATCCAGTCGTGTGGGTAGTTCTGGAGTTGCTGCTGCCATCTGTTGATTTTGTGATGAATTTAAATGTGGGGTTGTCTTCTGGTGGGATTTCAAAGTTCATTAGTTAGTTTTTATGTTTTTCTATGTATATTTTCTCTCATATGACGAGTTCACTATATTTTTGTACGCAGTTTAGTAATTTGGTGTTATCTTCAATTTCATGATTTTCAGACCAGAAATGAGCTGCTATTGCGGACTTATCAATATTTTTGTATCTTAAGTGCCTAAAATGTTCTTTCTTTCTAGTGCCTATGTTTCTTTTTGTTCTTCCTATGTAAATTTTTTCACAGTCTTTACACTTAATCTTGTAAATGCCTGACTTTTCTTCTGGTTTTATCTTATCAGTATTATTACTGTTAAGTAGGTTTTTAATGTTGTAATTGTTTTCTGGTGCCAATGTTATATTGTATTTGTTGAATATTTTTGGAACTTTTTTATGGCACAGGGGTGGTAAGTAAATTTGGCAAATCTAATTTCTTGTTTTATTGGTGAAAGAGCTGTGATCTGTTTTAATCTTTTTTGAAGTTTGAATGATTTTAGTTTTTTATCTACAAGGCTTTTTCCATATCCATTTTTAATTGCAATAAATTACAATTGCAATTGTAAGAAATACGACTCATCTATAATTTAATAATTATTACGCTTCACTGTGGTGTTCCAATACAGTTAAATTTTGATATAGTTTAATTAAAGTTAAAACAGTTTTTCGCACATTTTGTAAAGTGTGCAGTGCCTTTGCCCGGTCAGTTTGGTAGAAATGTGCACTAGAAACCAAAATTGTGGTAACCCATCCATCTATCCATCCTTCCCTCGAAAAATTCCCAAAATATAAAAATTCTGCATAATAAATTAACTTCAGTTAATTAAAGTTAATTCAGTTAATGAGCTTAATAACTCTTATTTCCTTGTGGTTCTAGCCAGGTAATAGTTTGAAACTGACACTTCAAAGGTGTTTATCATCTTTATATTCAAGTCAAACTGTTGGAAATGGAAGGCCAGATCTTCACATTTTAAGTATAGAGTGAAGCTAAAGATGAAGGCAAAACATTGGTTTCAAACCATTTACCTGGCTAGAAGCCAGAAAAATTTAGAGCTATTATGCTGCCAGGAAACTTTAATTCTTATTTTGGTATAATAGCAGTTGTATTAGGATCTGCTTTCCTTTAATTTTTGTTCTATATTTACTTTGGTGTTACACTGAAGTCATATTGTGCTGTTTTTTTTCCGGTTAAGGATGCACTGGCGCCATGGGGCAGATATGCATAAGACACTTCTGATGTGGGTATGTGTGCTGCATGTTGAGTGTGGTGTTTTTTTTTTTTGTGTATTTTACTTTCCATAATACACAACTATCAGCATCACTATTGTTATCATTAGGTATGAGGCATGCTGTTAAAGAGTTCAGGACAATATGATCAAAACTATGCATGGTCAGCACCTGGTACACAACTGAACAAAACAAAGGAAATGGACAAATACATTAAGGTGCTGCCTACTAATCCATTCCTCTGCTCTTTTCACCCATTGTCTAGAGGAAGTATGGTTAAAAGTGTTACTTCATTGCATATTTTCATGCTAATTATTTATTTTAAAATATTAAGGCTTTATAAATGCACTCAGTGAAAATGGAAGAGCACTGTTTTTAATGGCTTTCTAAATGTTGTTTATCCTTTAGTTTTTCTGCACTTATTAAAATTCTGAATATATTATATGCGCAAGATTTGTTGGGCATTGGCTTTGCATGAAAATGTACAACACAGAGGAATAAGAAGTATTGTGAATTAATCAAATGAATTAAATTAGAAAATTAATTAAAATGCATTCATTCTAGACAATATGTAGTTTATTATCCATATTTTCTTTCTACAAATGAAAAACTTGAAAGGAAATTGGAAACAAATAGAAATAATACTAAATATTGGCAAGTTCAAAAACATTCACGTGCTTGCAATGTTTCTTGCACATGTTTCATGGTTCCGAGAAACTGTTCAGTGTCATCTGAGAAATGTACATAGGTAATCATAATTATACACTAAAATGTATTCAGTTAATGTAATATCACTATTGTTTTTACAGAGGAAAAACTTTCTTTTGTGCGACTCAAGAATATTTTCTAAGTATATGCATGTGCAAGCAGACAACCAGCCGGTTGCCATGTTGCAGCCAACATGAGAAAGATATGTAAAACTTGTAGCCAACCTCTGCAAAAATGCCCCAGACATAGGTGACGCAGTCCGTGTGCAAAGGAACATGTTTTGAGCAGGCTAAGTTATCGTCTGGTCAAATTTTCTTACTCATGCACTGCTTTGCACATAAACAATCCTAGGACACGACGATAATGGAGTGCTCCATAGGAAATACATGTATGAGCTCATAGGCTGGTTCGGCTACTGTCGTGAAGTGTGCATGATGTCAAATGACACCAAGTATACTGCAATGGGGGAAATTGGCAGTTCCGGCCAAGTCGTTCAAATCAATAAATGCAAAATAGAATAATGCAAGCTTCATCGTGGGTGCGTTATAGAGGGCAACTGGATCTTGGGAATGATCGACGTTTAAACGAATTAGGTGCAGATGACGATATGCCCCAACAACAGGAGGGATGCAAATACGCTCTACAGTCTAATTGCAGTGCCCATGATGAAACTTGCACGTCCTATTTTGAAATACCAGCAGTTGATACTGTTTTTAGGTTTGTTTCGTTTTCAGATGTTGGTAATACTAAACAGAACATAAGAAAAACATGGTGACTGAGATTTCCTTGCCAATGGAGGTTTTTTTTTTTTTTTTTTTTTGACTGAGGACGCAAGCGATCTGTTTGTGAAATCGATCTCCATTAGAAGGAAGTATTAACACCAATTTCTTAAGATAAGTGGAGCCTTAGTGGCAAATATTTATATTTGTGTAATATTTATTGCTTCACTGTAGCTAGCTTCATTTTCTACCTAATTGGCCATGGTAGCTCAGTGGGTTAGAGCGACTGGACGGAAACCAGGAGATCCGTGGTTCAAATCCCAGCCATGGCATTGAATTTTTCATGTTGACTCTATCTATCAGAAACCTTTGCCTATATACGGCTAGTGTGAAGAAATGATTGGTTTCCATCAGTTAACTAAAATAATAAGAGTTAAATGACGAAGCCTGGGACTCAAGTACTTACGATAGTAAGTCGCCACAAATGGTGTAATTTTTTAATTTACATCCTCCAACGTTTAGTCGTATCGGACGGTGAATGAAATGGGTGAAATGATGCTCAAGTGAGCCCAGGGTCCATAGAGCTTAGAGTTACCCTGACATTTGTCTTTCAGGATAAGGGAAAACCCTGGAAAAAACCTTATCCAGGTAACTCACCCTGACCGAGATTTGAACTCGGGACCTCTTGAACGTGAGACAGACATTCTACCACCACGCTACCGAGGCGGGCACAAATGGTGTATCTCGAATACTAGAGCCCCTAGTGGTTTACCGGGGAAACATATGAGTCAAATGGAGAATTTAAAGTCATGACGGCAAGTTGGCCATGGTAGCTCAAAGGGTTAGAGCAACTGGACGGAAACCAGGAGATCCATGGTTCAAATCCCGGCCATGGCATTGAATTTTTCATGTTGACTCTACCTATCAGAATTTAATATGTTTGCTTTTCAATTGGGTACAGTTGGTGAAATAACGTTTGGCCTGATGTGAGAAACTAAGATCATTTTCTGCTTTCGAACTCAAAGTCTCAGGTGCCTATAAATATTCAAGCATTGCAGTAATCTGTGGTTGCAAGCAATATTGTTATGAATCAGTCTTCAAGGACACAATAGTTTCTAAAGTAAAGTACATATATGTACAACTTCCTTGATTTAAACCAGAATTGGGAATAAGTGCTGGATTTACATAGATTAAATGGAAGATAGTCAGGGATATTAGTCATGTGAAAAAGCATATTGGAGAACAACAGAATTTTAAACCATTGTCTCAAAATGTCTAAGTAGTTATGGGTATTAAAACTTAGATTATAGATAGATGACTGCACACTATCCAATTTTAATGTTTAATTTTATCGTTTGCATGACCAACTATTATGTGTTTCAAATGGGAAGAGTTCTCACCTGTAGCCAATCAGATGCGTTAAAGCCTTGGCCATTGCCACCTCGTTAATCCCACTCTTTTTATATCTCCCTTTCTCTCGCACACTTTTGAGTGTTTGTGGCGCTAGACATTAGGAAATGCAAACTGAATTTTCCAAAGTTTTATAATAATGCAGTTGTTGAAATCACAATTGTAACATGGGTATTCGTATATTACGCAAATGGTTTAAATATTTAATTTAAAATTAATTATAGTTTATGAATTACTTATTTTTCTAATCCAATTTTCTAATACAACGAAAATACCAGCGGTGCATCTGTATAGCTGTGAATGTAACTTACGTTAAGAGATAGTTCATCATTGTCATTGTCTTCAACATCTGAGTATTGCAAATTTGTGATGATAGGTTCCAAAATCTCGTTACATGCTATTTCTTTTCAAAAGTCGTCTTTTTTTAGTTCATCTGATGTCTCATGCGGTTTTCCCAGTTTGTTGTGTTCCTTGTCAATTTCTTTGTGAATAAGTTGTTCGTTGTTCAACGTCACTTTAAAAATATTATTTCTGTTTGCAACATAATTTGAGCCCACATTAACTCTATTGGATTGTTCTAGCAGTAGTAAGGGGGGAGGGAGGTGGATTGCGTCTCATTGATCCAGCTGATACACTTTTTCATGGAAGAGTAACTGAATAATGCTCTTTTGAACTCTCTAGAATAAATAGAGATTATGAACCATTCATAAACAAAGATATAATGTGACCAGACATGTTCTGCAAGACTAGCAAGAAGTGTATCGTTTCCTCTCATCGAATTTAACAAACACCTTGGCTTATTCAAAGTGCATATTTCTTTTACCACGTCATGTTAAATGTTTAAGTTTCAGTTCTGAGTAATTTCAAATATACGTTCACGCATACATGCCAACCAATAATGATATTCATTACAGTGCTTATGTTGCAACTATAATATAATGAAATCTACTTTATTTAGTTGTATTGTGAAAACTATTTGAGCTAAAAATATGGGTTTTCATGGTTATGTTAGATACATTACTTACCTTCTACATGGATCAGTTTTGAATTTTTGTCATACATATTGATTAGGTTGGCACTCCGCACACACCACTTAGCGGGAAAAAAGTTTAAAATAAATAAAAATACTGAATACCCAGTCCAATATCCTTTATTCGTGAAGACCTTGTTAATTGTTCTCAGCATGGAGTCTTATTAGTCAGTGAAATTAATGTGGTCTTTCTGTGAGCGAATCTAATGTGTCTTTGACCTGTCCCATAGTTAGGTGAACATCCTGAGATGCGAATGACGAGAATTCCGAAGAAATTAATCAACCGTTTTAACAGCTGGTCTAATTACGCTAATATTCTAGCACTCCAGGGAAATATTTTCTATTATTGAGGTGTATATTAAATGCATAATTATATCCACTGGTTCATTTTTACAACATTTTAGTATTCTAGAGGAGATATAAAGCAGAAACCGTAGGTTCCCGATGCTGTAAACAAGCGAGGGAGGATAAAACGATATAAATTATTAGCAAGAGAGGAATATGTCACGAAAGCAAAGGAACGCTAAATGCATGAGAAGGGAGACAAGAGGGCAAAGTTCCCCTTAGGAATGCAAGATGGTCGAGAAACGTGAGAAAAAGTCAATGTATCCCACCATGACCCCAAGGGTGATAAACCCCGGTGGAGCTAAACTGAACTGCTGCATAGATAAATGAGGGGGTGAAAGACCAATCAGGTTAAATATTCGGAAAATAAACCTCTAATAAAAATTACTATACATCACGTGATATGGGTAAAACAGTCATGAACTAGAAAAGAGGTGGAGATAGATAAGCCCGCATACGGCGAGGGCACAAAAAGACGAGAAAGGTCGTGGCACTTCATGTGGGGCATTTCAGTGGATAGACTCCTTGGCGGGTGAAGGCATAAAGTGAGGGGACTGTGTAGAGAAAAGCTTACAAGTAGGTGTGGGAAAGTGAAAGGGGGGTAGCTTAAAGGAAGGCGTCATACAGACGTAGTAGCGAGCAAGTGAGATAGGGCGCGATCCTATAATATAAATGTCACATCAATAAACTGGCGAGGGAAACCAACAAGGAAGCATTGTGCACGCTTTTGCACGCTTGACCCTGAGACACAGCATACTCATGGTCACCTTTACCTACAACGGAGAATAACCTGCTAGTCCGGAACATAATCTACTTTTCTGTGATTGCATCCTACATCAAAAGGATTCTGACCTCGAACACCTCTCCCCATCCCAATGACGCTAAACGCCTTTTCCTGAACCAGGATTGTACCCACCGATTCCTGCATCATATACCATCAAATTGACAGGAGTTCCGAATTTTTAATAATTTCAAGGTCAATAGTAGGTGTAAGATAAATAGGTTAATCTATACTACATTTATGTTCATAGTTAATTAGAATATTTTGCAATGGATCAATTACATATGTAAAGTAATGTTTAAATTTATTATGCACATCTTTAGTATTTATTATCTTTGTCCCGCTATTTATTTACTTTATATTATTATGGTCTTTACTAGTTGTTTTTCTTTTATTATTTTCCAGACTGTTTTTGTTCTATTTGTTGATTGGCTACCTGAAGTACTCTATACTTGTGATAACGGCTTAATTAGAGCTTTAACATACTTTTTTTAATTTTTTTTAGAGCATTCATTATATAATATCAAATTTTGTCATACGGTTAAACTCGTAGAGTGACCTTATCCACTCTTTTAGAATGACTATTTCATTAGACAACAGTACTTTTTGTTTGGTTTTCATTATAATATGCTTTACGCTTGATTGGCAAGCTGGATTGGTATTTTAATAGAATTTTAAAGAAGATATCCAATTTGTCATTAGCATCAGTTGCTGAGTTCACAGAATTCCAGTTCTTAATTTAAAGATTCCCTGTAAAATTGTGGTCATTTATTACATTTTTTTTTTTGTGCTTACATTAATTTGTTTACGTTAGAGCTTCAGGTATACTGTGACTTTGTGGGTTCGTAGAATTAAAAGTCTGAGTTACAGAAATTAAACGTTCTTTGTTTGCGTAGAAATACACTTACAGTCCACCAGCAGAATTACATAACACACAAATACAATCTTCTAAGGTCGTTGACCACAATAAAGAGTTCACTTCCAAAACACCAGTTTCAATTACAACTCTCGTTACGACTATGTTTACAACTGTTTACGACTGTCTTTACAACTACTACGCTGGCATGTCGCCTCTTATATATTCCACTACTCATATCGCTAAACATTTCTGGAACATTCTGTAACAAACAAGAAATTAATTTATCGAGATTCAACTGTATTGGAACACCACAGTGAAGCGAAAAATTATTAAATTTTAGATGAGTCGCATTTTTTAACACATCTGCTTCACTTTCGTACCTATTTTGAGGACATGTTTCGCAAATCTTCGCTTGCATCTACGGCTCTTGTGCGACTGACGCTAGATCCAGCGGTGTGGGTAATTCTGGGGTTGTTGCTGCCATCTGTTGATTTAGTGATGAACTGAAATGTGGGATTCTCTTCTAGCGGGATTTCAAAGTTCATTAGTTGGTTTTTATGTTTTTCTATGTATATCCTCTCTATGTATATCTATGTATATATGGGAGAGGATATACATAGAAAAACATAAAAACCAACTAATGAACTTTGAAATCCCGCTAGAAGAGAATCCCACATTTCAGTTCATCACTAAATCAACAGATGGCAGCAACAACCCCAGAATTACCCACACCGCTTGATCTAGCGTCAGTCGCACAAGAGCCGTAGATGCAAGCGAAGATTTGCGAAACATGTCCTCAAAATAGGTACGAAAGTGAAGCAGATGTGTTAAAAAATGCGACTCATCTAAAATTTAATAAGAAATTAATTGTTCTTTCACACTGGCCGTGTGTAGGTTAAATTGTGGAATCATTGAGTCAGACTGAAAAGTTCAATGCCATAGCTGGGATTTGAACCACGGATCTTCTGGTTGCCGTCCAGCCACTCTCACCATTGAGCTACTATGGCCAACGTGCCGACATGACATTAAATTCTCCAACTGACTCGTGTTTTTCCCGGTAAACCACTTAGGAGTTCTCATAAACACATGAGACAACTACCTTAATGGCGACTTACTATGCTGTAAGTACTTTAAGGCCCAGGCTTTAACCATATTAGGTCAATTAATGGAAATTAATTGTTCTTTCACACTGGCCGTGTGTAGGCTAAATTGTGGAAATGTAGAGTCAGACTGGAAAATGTCATATCGGCACGTTGGCCATAGTGGCTCAATGGTTAGAGTGGCTGGACGGAGACCAGAAGATCCGTGGTTCAAATCCCGGCTATGGCATTGAATTTTTTAGTCTGACTCTACATTTCCACAAACAAGAAATCGTCTGTTCTCTATCAAGATGTCCCTAGAATGTTCCATTACCTCACTTTATCTGTTTTGGCATGCCTTTTTTTTCTGCACTATGCTTATCTGCTTAGGCAAGCTCTTTATCTCCGCCCGGCACTATCTGTCTCTTATCGCTTCCGTGCCGCACTATCGTAAATAATGGGTTCACAACACTACCTATAACTTCTGCTCAATGGTCAGATATGTGTAAGTCTTTTACAAAAGCAAATTGAGTAGGCTCTATATAATAAGTATAAGTATATAAGTTAAAGTTAGCATGGATATTACATAGCTGCTTAAAATTATGAGAGCTACCATTTTGAGTTTATATTGACATCACCTAATAGCAAACATATTTTCTGTATTCCAATGTGTAAGGACCATGATACAATGAAGCACAAAATTAATATAATTTTGAGTTGAACTAGTACTCAATGCTCCACTTATTGCTAGTATTTACCTAGAACACGTTTCATTAGGATCTTCCTAACATCATCAGCTGTTATCGACTAACAGATGTTGGTTTGGTGAACTCCTTGGAGGTGATAGGTGAGTCTCTGTCGGTATCTTGATGAACTTGAAGTTTGGGTTTTCTTCAAAGTTAGTGTCGAAATTAAACAATTTTCTTTCATATTTCTTTATGAAGATTTTTTCCCACGTGGTTAATGCAGCTGGACCTTGGACAGTTTAATAAATGGATTTCTTGTTCTATATCATGATTCTCCTTCCAAAAATGGTACGCTACCGCTGATTTATCTATTTCTTTGTTCCTGATGTTCCTAAAATGCTCTTTAAGCCTAATGTTCAAGTTCCTTTTAGTTTTTCCAATGTCTTAAGTAGTAACAGCATGCTGGGTCCAAAATAAAGATAGAGAAAGTTATTACCATGTGCTTTAAGTCTATCCAATTTTGAATGTTACCAGTTACTAATTTTCCAGAGTGAGGGAAAGCTAAGAAATTACTTTCAGGCAACTGGTCCTGATTGGTAAATGAAGCTAAGCCCTCAGAACCACAGACAAACATGCTATGAGTTTAACTATGAGAGTTTGTTGTATATGTGAAATGTATATTGTTCTGTATGTGGAATATATTGTATATTGATAGTTTATTTAGCATAAAATATTTAACTATTGTTGTGAACGTTAGTAAAACCAAATATATGAAGATGGGAGGTGATGGGGATGCAAGAAGAAGAGAACCTACACTTAAATTACATGAGAAAGAATACCAAAGAGTGGAAAAATTTAAAACCTGGGATCTATAGTAACAGTAAATAATAAAACATCAGTGGAAATTCAAGATAGAATAGCACGTGGTAACCAATGTTTCTAGGCTTTGCAGAATATTTTTAAATCAAGGAATGTCAGTAGGAATACTAAAATTAAAATATATACAACTGTACTGAGACCAATAGTAATGTATGGTTCAGAAAGCTGGATGTTGATAATCAGAGAACAGTGGTTATTACGGTGGGAAAGGAAGATCCTGAGTAATATATAGTGTTACCCAGGCGGCAGACTCGCGATGCCGATCAATAAATGATGGCCGGTGGAGAGAGGGGAGACAGGAGGGGTAGCTGAGTCTTCGTTTACCCCTCCTCCTGCCACTCGAAGTGACACGAAGCTTCGAGAATGTTTTCCCCCTCCATAAAAGGAGATTCGGGAAACTTCGGGCCGATCAATACCGGAAGCGACAGTCAGTTGAGGGTAGTGTTGTTGTGGCGTGCGGTGTGTAAGTAGCGTCGAGCGTACGTGTAAAGACGAACTGACAAAAATGTAATTGTGTACATTATATTGTAATTGTGATATTGGAATAAGGTGGAAATAAAGAACATTTTGAGTGGTGTAATTGAACTTTTTAATTTCACGAACCCACAAAGTCACAATATGGAGTGATAAGGGATTTGGACGGATGGAGAATGCGGACTAACTTGGAGTGCCTATATGGACAACCAAATATAGTAGTGAAATTTAAACAAGGAAGAATAAGGTGGATTGGCTATGTGCAGAGAATGCCGGAAACCAGTGTAGTTAAGAAAATATTCATAGGAAAGCTGGATGGCAGAAGGAGAAGAGGAAGACCCAGGAAAAGATGGGTAGATGATGTAGCAGATGACTTAAGAAAGTTGGGGGTTAAAGGCTGGAGAAGAAAAGCAGAGGACTGGCTAAAATGGAAGAGGGTAGTTAGGGAGGCCAAGGGTCTACATGGCATGTAGTGCCAACTATAATCATCATGTAACTATTGTTAGCCATGAAATAACTTGGAATAAGAATTGTAAGAAAAACTTGTATTTCAAACTGCGACAGTCAGTCGAAGCGGTATGTGTGAAATTGTGAAACAGAAAGGATGTTTGTAGAACAAGCAAATGATTACTGTGTGGACCAGCAAACAAACTGTTAGCATACGGGTGAAGAGCAAGTGCCCCCGTTTGCAAGGGAGAGTACAAGCTCCAGTTTAGTGGACTTTAAAAGTAAATAATAATGAAAGGAGTCACGTAGACCTTGTTCGCAATCTTTCGATCAGCGGATATAAACCCCGATGTTGGGAACCTCAGGGCAGATTCTTCTGGAAACAGTATGCCATAGTACATGGCAGTTCATCGACAGTTGTCATAGTAGGTATGACCGTACGGTCTTATCACACGTCGTTGTAACATCCGTCCACACTTAAACATCTTCTTCAGCACCCAGTAGACTGACTGGAGCCAAAGGTTCATTGTACTTAATGTACAGTTTACCTAACGCTCCACAAAAACTACCATTTTGACCTGACTGCTGTTGGTTTTGTTAACAAAGGCTTAGCGCCCTTCCCATTTACCTTCGGCTTCCGCTCGGCCAAGTTGTGGTCTCACCCTGGGATAGAACAAGTTGGACTCTTTATCATTTTAGGTACTGCTAATCTTGAGGGCTAACTTGAAAATGAGCCAGCCTTTTTGGAAACGATATTTACAGAATTGCACTCAAAATTGATTTCTTAAAAAATTATAAATTGCAATTTTTTTGTAATTTACGTCCTCCAACGTTAAGTCATATCGGACGATGAATGGAATGGGTGATATGATGCTCAAATGAATCCGGGGCCCACAGAGCTTAGAGTTACCCAACATTCGTCTTTCAGGATAAGGGAAAACCCCGGAAAAAACCTTATCCAGGTAACTCCCTTGACCGAGATTTGAACTCGGGACCTCTTGAACGTGAGGCATACACGCTACCACCACGCTACCAATGTGGGCATAAATTGCATTCATTCAGTTTAAGTGAATATATAACATACAAATTTTCAGCTTTAGTTCTTAAAAAAGGGGGAGGGAAATAACAATGTCTGTTATACTTTACCCTTAAATGTGCAGAGATAGGAAATTACTTTCAAGCATTCATTATTGCACACTTGTTTCCAAGTGCACTTGTGCTAAGTCTCTTTGCACATAGTATGCATGCTCCATATAAATTAAATTTTGCTCAATGTACGGAAAACAACATTACCCATTTTTTTATGTTGATTGTTTAGAAAATCAGGAAAATTTGCATAATGGTGTAATACCTTATGTTATATTCCTTGGTTTTGTATTGTTTAGCTTCTGATTAGTTTTAAGAGATCAAATGTGGCATGAATAAAATGCTCTAACTAAACAAAATTTTAAATCCATTTTCCATTCTAAAATACAGAGGTTTGCAAATTATTAGACTAAATCTAAATTTTTCAGTTTTTACTTAGAAAAGAAATAAAAATGACATTTTTTTTTTTTTTAAACCTAACACAGTTTTACATATTGTTTTAGCTCTTGTTTGTTAATTTAGGATATATTGCATGATAATGTTGGTAACATGTTTCCATAAATTTGACAACAATGTATTTTAGTCAGCTGTGCCCATATTTGCTATGGTGTATGCTAGTGTTTACAGTGTCGTTTCTTTGGTGTTTTATGAAATATTTATTGAGTATTGATAAATTTATAAAAGATACATGTTTTAAGAATAAAATTTGAACCTTGAGTGACAATAATAGTGTTAAAAGTTTGAGCAACAAGTTTGGTTATCTTGCAGTATCATAAATTTGAGGTTATGGGTAAATCGGCGACCTTTCACCAAGAAAAGTTGCATGTGTTCAGCTTCTTTTGGAAGAAAGCCGGTATACACAGTCTGAAATCGCTAAGAAACTGGAAATATCTCAAAAGTCCGTCAGTCGTATTAAGCAAGCGGCATGTAATTCACATGTGTACGGACAAAACCGTATTGGAAAGTGTGGGCAGAAATGCAAAATCAATGACAGAGCAGTTAGAAAACTGAAAAATATTGTGCTGTCGAATCGTGGATGCACTAATAGGGAGTTAGCTGTTCGGCTCCAAGACGTAGGTGTTACTGTTTCTCCATCTTCTGTAAGCAGATCACTTAAAAGAGAAGGATTAAATGCTCGCAGACCACGCCAAAAGGCAAAAATTACTCCTCAAATGGCACTAAAACATTTAGAATGGGCTAAGGGATTACAACATTGGATTGCTAATGACTGGGAAAAGGTTTGTTTCTCAGATGAATCTATATTTCAGATTTCTGATGGAAAATCCTTATATGTGAGGCATAGATCAAATGAATTCCATCCAAGTTGTGTAGAGCAGACAGTCCAACACCCTGCATCAGTCATGGTATGGTCTGTAATGTCTGTCAATGGCAATGAATCAAGATCAGTACCTGCATGTTCTGCAGAGCAGATTATTATACCACAAGTTCAAGATTAGTATCCCGATGGTGAATTCATTTTTATGCATGACAGTGTCCCATGTCATAAGGCAAAAACTATTACAAACTTTCTTCAGAGCGAAGAAATCAATGTCTTGCCATGGCCAAAAAATAGCCCAGATATGAATCCAATTGAAAATTTATGGTCTATTGTTAAAAGGAGGTTAAAACAAAAGAAAATTACTAAAAAGGTTGAACTTATCGAAAGTCTTATCAAAGTGTGGCACCAGGACGAAGAAATCCAAGAAATATGCAAAGATCTTGTCCATAGCATGCCTAAGAGACTTAAAATGTTAATTAAGAACAACAGAATGCATACAAAATATTAACTGATGGCTAAAATACAACAAATTTTTGTTAATATTTCTTTGCCTGAAAGGATAAGAATTTTTAAGATATACAATAGAGGCAAGTAACTGTACAAAAAATATATATTTACTGGAAATAAAATGCATAAGATAATAAATACTGTTTAATAAATATTAGAGACATATATACTGATTATTAATTTGCGATTATACTAAAATTTTGTTATTCTAATATTTTCATAAATGAAAAAATATGAAAAAATCAGCTTTAGTCTAATAATTTGCAAGCCTCTAATTAAACCTCTCTGCATATTGAAATAAAAATGCTTAGATGTTGACATGGCAATGTTTTGGCAATTTAATTCTCTTATATTTGCTTTATGCATGTGCTCATATTCAATAGTTCTTTAATATAATCTTGTTGTAGTGCATACACCACTCGTACACCCCTCCTTTCAGTAATGTCTATGCTTCCTTGTGCAGCTAATAATGGCATTCTTTTGCAGCTCTTGTCAAAGCTTTGAGTTTTAATACATAGGCATCTAACACCTTTAAAAGCTTTGTGGTACAACCATTAATTTAGTGGAAAAAAAAAAGAATATGCTGAAACTAATATTTTTTTGCAAATTAGGTTTCTTTGCAAAGAGACAGGTATCATACCATAAGTATGAAAAAGGATACCCATTGTGAAACTTCCTTTTTAATAACTGTTTAACTCTGCTGTCTGGACTAAATAGTACACAAAAGTGAATCGAGAAGATATTGACTCACTGCTTCACTCACACTGTCTTTTCACAGGAAATGTTTCAAGAGCTTTTGCTCTTATCGTCAGCTGGAACTTGACTGTTGCAAATTGTAGTGGTTTCCTCTTTCTCTGTATCGTTGATAGATGGCATGATGTACTTGTCAAAGATGTCCGGTGGTGGAATTACAAAATTCATGACTCTATGACGATTTTTGTTAATGAAGATTTTTTCCATACGGAAAGGTCTATGGGGTGATTAACATATTTTATTAAAAGACGTTTCCAAGGTGATGTCATGTCTAGTATTCAAAAAAATGAAAAGCCACTGATGATTTTTCTTTTTCACCATTTTTAATGTTTCTTATATATTCTTTAGTTCTGATGTCAAGATTTCTTTTTGTTTCTCTTATTTAAATTTTAGGGCAAACTTCACATTTGATCTCATAGATTCCTGGTTTTTCTTTGGTAGTAATTGAATTTTTTGGGAGGGGGGGGGGGTCTTTTAACAAATTTCTGATATTAAATCCATTCTGAGGTGCAAGAATTATGTTGTGTTTTGAGAAGATTTTTTGGAATTTATTATAAGCTGATGGATGGAAGGTAAATTTTTAAAATGTTTTTTCTCTTTTTCTCCTGTAGGTTCTAGGGTAGTGGTTTCTTTTATTTTCTTAGCTTTGTTGAGTCTGTTAACTGTTTTGTCCACTAAATTTGGGTTGAAACCGTTGGACATAGGTACTTTTTTTTATGTGTGGATATTCTTCTTGATAATCTTCTCTGTTTAGTGGACAGTTGATCATCCGAAAGATTAAACTGTTGAAAATGGCATGTTGGTGTTGTTTTGGGTTGAAACTGTTGTTCTTAATATAATTATCTGTGCGTGTCGGTTTCCTGTAAATACCAAAAGTGAGTTTGTTGTTCATTTTTTTGATCTTGATGTTCAAAAAGGGGAGCACACCATCCTGTTCTGTTTCCAATGTAAATTTTATAGCTGGATTTTGTATATTCAAAAGTATAAGACCATCTTGTATAAGTTTATCGTCAACATAACGATACTAAGCTTTGAAATAACTTGATATGTATTTGAAAAGCACTCATAAATAAATCTGCTAAGAAGGGAGACAATGAGTGGCCCATATCTAGGCCCGTTTTTTGTTTATAGATCTGTCCATTTAAGGTGAAAAAGTCTTGATTGATACAAATTTCTGTAAGTTGTGAAAGTTCTTCTTTTCTTCAGAGGTTGCTTGTATTGATTCCAGCCATTTTTTGAGAAGTGGAATAAGCTCATTGGTAGGTATACTTGGGTATAAAGAAATGATGTCAAAAAAAAACTAAAGCATCTGTAGAGTTGACCTTTGTGTTCTTCAAGAGATTTATCAATTCAAGCGAGTTTTTGATACTTAAATTTTCAAATTTTGTGAAGGATCTCAGGCCAATAATTAATAACATTGATGCACCCACTTACCAGTTATCAAAATGGCTGGTTCAAATCTTCAGATGCTTCACAAACAGTTTGTTGTTGTTTTCAAATGCTAGGCTTTGGCAATGAAGCCATTAACTCTCTTGTTCTCCAATATTTCTGTGTAATGGGTCCGGCAGGTAGGGCTTCACAGGTTAAAAGATGTTCTTCAGTCATTTCCTCTTCTTTGTTACACAGAGGACAATTTGGACTTGTATAAATTCCTATTCTGTGTAAGTGTATGGCCAAATAATCATGTTCTGTAAGTAATCTAAAATTTGCTACTGCAGCTTTACGTGGGATTTCTGGAATAATTTCTGGATTTTTAATTAAAATGTTCCATTTTTTATCTTTGGCTTTGTTAAATATTGATTGTTTTTTTTATATTTGTTTTTAATTAATCTTTTTATGGATGTAAAGGGTAAGTTTTTACTTTTGTTCTGAATTAAATTTCCACCTTTTTTGGCAAGAAAATCAGCTGATTCATTTCCAGCAATTCCACAATGTGCAGGTATCCACTGTAATATAATTCTTTTCTGTAGTTTTTGAAGTTGTTGGATCATTTTGTGACATTCTTTAATTTGGATTGACCTCATTTTATATGAACTTATTGCATATAATGCTGCTTTAGAATCAGAAAGTATGACAGCATTTTTGAATTTATCTATTTTGTATAGAAGGTGTTGGAGTGAAATATGAATAGCCGTTACTTCTGCATGAAAATTTGTTGTGTGGTATCCTGCTGGTTGATAGAATGAGAACAGTGCACACTTAATTCCTGCTCCTGAGTTATTGTCCAAGTTAGATCCAGCTGTGTAGATATGTAACCTTTCTTCAGGTGGGTATCTATTGTTCACAGTTTCTAATGCTAGTGCTTTTAGTACAGGTTTGGAAGTTGCAGATTTTGTAACTATTTGTTCTAAGTCTAACTGAATATTAATTGGTTCAAACGTCAGTGGATTTTCTTTGATTAAAATTTTTTCTTTAGAATTAGGAAGATTCAGATCTGTTTTTAATTCCATAACTTTGTGTAGGAAACTTGTTTGTGTTTTCATCTTGATTGGTTGTAGTAATCTTTTCTCCCATTTTGTTGTTTTTGACTGCAAGATTTTTTCATGTTGTATTAGTCCCTGCTCCTCTAAAGTTATATGTATTGGGTAATTCCGAGTTAAGGCTTGCATTGCCTAGATTGGAGTTGATTTTGCTGCACCGGTTATTGGTTGCAGGGCCTGATTTTGGCATACTTCTAGGTGACTTATGTTAGAACTGTTTGCTGTAATTATTACCTCTGCATTATATGATTATATTACCTTATATAATTATATTACCTCTGCATTATTATTATTATTATTATTATTATTATTATTATTATTATTATTATTATTATTATTATTATTATGATGATGATGATGATGATGATGATGATGATGATGATGATGATGATGATGATGATGATGATGATGATTATGATGATTATTATTATCATTATCATTATCATTATCATTATTATTATTATTATTATTATTATTATTATTATTATTATTATTATTATTATTATTATTATTATTATTATTATTATTATTATTACCTCTGCATTATCAAAGGAAGAAATGAAGGCATTTTCATGTATTCTATTTAGTTATTTAATTCTTTGTTGAATGAAACTGATAACATAGATAATAATTAGGCTCCAATTTAAAAGGACTTTTACTCTACTTTGTATTTTTATAGTTTTTGTAATCAGATAAATTGGGTATAAATTATAATATTGCTTCTGTAGTATTGAACATGTAATGTAAACTTACTCCTGGAACATTTATTACAATGTTTACCATTATGATGCATTACTTTAAGCAGTTACATTGTCACACATTTTAAACTTAATGTGAATTTAGGGTATATTCTTTTAGTTTATTACCAACTTAATTTGCACATCTAGCATGTGTGTAATTATGCAGCCCAAACAAGATAAAATGGAAGCAATAACATTTTAATATAAACTAATTGCTGAATGCAAAAATGTAACAAATGTTAGGTATCTAGTTAAAGGTAGATGTTACACCTCATACATATAAATGTTAAAATACTTGTAGTCCATTCTACGCAAAAAAAAAAAAAAAAAAAAAAAAAAAACTGAACTCCACTTTGATTCTCATCTTAGTTTCATATAATCACACTAATGAAAGTGTACCTACCAGTTATGTAAATTCAATGTATGTTGTGGATGTAGATCAAGATGAAATTAACTCTATAATAAGATCTTAGTTCAACATCCTGGTTCACTCGCAGGACAGGGTGCATGACCTACATTACGCTGCAGCTAATTGCTTCACCATAGCCTTTCTTTTATTTGCATCTATTGCTGTGTTGATGAACCACTTCTTGTAGGGCCAAATGACATTTTACTTCTTGTAATCCAAGGAACTGCGAGAAAGGGAGCCATATTGTCTCTCTCTCTCTTTTTTTTTTTTTTTGCGATTTACGTCTTCCAACTTTAAGTCATATCGGACGGTGAATGAAATTGGTGAAATGATGCTCAAATGAGTCCGGGGTCCATGGAGCTTAGTCACCCTTGTAATCCAAGGAACTGCGAGAAAGGGAGCCATATTGTCTCTCTCTCTCTCTCTCTCTCTCTCTCTCTCTTTTTTTTGCGATTTACGTCTTCCAACTTTAAGTCATATCGGACGGTGAATGAAATTGGTGAAATGATGCTCAAATGAGTCCGGGGTCCATGGAGCTTAGTCACCCGACATTCGTCTTTCAGGCTAAGGGAAAACCCCGGAAAAAACCTTATCCAGTTAACTCACCCTGACCGAGATTTGAACTCGGTCAGCCTCTTGACACCCTCCCTCGCCGAAAGGTGTCCTAGAATGCTGTCACATCTCCTGGGACCCCAGACAATAAAGACAATGTAAAATATATGCATACAGATTTATGTTATGGTATGCAATTAAATACAAAGAGTATTCATATTGTGACTTTGTGGAGTCGTAGAATTAAAAGTCTAATTTGCAGAAATTCAAAAGGTTCTTTATTTGTGTAGAAATACACTCACAGTTGCAGTGTTACATCACATATACAATCTACCAAGCACAACAACAGCATTCTGATTACACCTGTTTACATCAGCTCTCGTTACAATACTTCACAGCTACTACTCTGTTTGCGACTAACTGGCGTGTCACAATCTCTTGTATATACCTCCATTGATAATTTCTAGACTGTTCTAAAACAAACCAGAAACCGAATAATCTCTATCAATCAAGAACTCACTATAAATTTCCATTTACCTTACTTATCTGTGTCGGCAAGCAAGTCTTCTATCTTCGCTATCTTTATTTGCCGGCTCTTTGTGTATACAAGCCGCGCTATCGTAGATAACGGGTTCACGACAATATATTGTGTATACATTATAACAAAATGCAATTTATAGTAAAACAGAATGATTTAGAGTTGACCAAATTTGGAATTTTCATTGCATTTCTCTCTCATAATTGGTTTCAATAGACATCTTACTGTTTACTAATCATCTGAGACCTATCATATGCTGTTGACAGCTTTCATTGAGTAATGAAAGAGTAATGAAACTACTCTTTTCTTTTAATGTATGTTAATGATGGTACCCTCTGCTTCTTGGTAATATTTTTATTTTTGTTAATTTGCTTCATTACAGCAGAGATCCCATGTTTGTTTGTGCACATCTTAAATTATTTAATCATTCTGTAATCACAAATACTACATCTTACTTTTGATTAAAGTGATTTTAAATATCTTTATATCACATATTTTTTTTTTTTCTATTTTTAGGATTCTCTATATATGCTTGGCGTGGGGAAACAGAGGAAGACTTTTGGTGGTGTATAGACAAATGTGTGAATGCAGAGAATTGGCAGCCAAATATGATTCTAGACGATGGTGGAGATGCAACACATTTGATGTTAAAAAAGTACCCAGCAATGTTCAAGATGATAAAAGGTATACTTTCATGAAATATTCTTTCTGCAGAAAGCTCCATATTTAGAGAATTTGAAGAGTAAGTTATAAATGCACTTCTGTATTAGAATTTTCCTTTTTTCTGTATGTTTTAGTCTATAATAATCGTTTCCTCTGTATTGCTATATTAGCCTTAAAAGAATGTCAATTTTATGCATTTTTATTTCATTATTAATACTTTACAAACATACAAGGGGCAATCAAATATTAACAGGCCTTTTGTTTACTGCGCATGCATAGAGTGCCGTATGGGTTCAAGGCTTTTACAGTACATGCAGTGAGGTCCCTGGAAGAGGACAGTGGCCTTGGGAACTCGTTTGGCTCTGTCCCTCATTACTGCCGAGATGTCTGAGAGAGAGGTGCACCCATCTGTTGCGCAATGAGTAATAATCAAGTTTCTTGTCAATGAAAATGTTGGTGCAGCTGAAATTCGCCATCAGTGGTTACTCCCACAGTTTTCGGAAAGAACCCTTTCATGGCCCAGAGATAAAGATTGGTGCCATGAGTTTAATGAAGGACGTAAACGTGTTAAAAACTTGGCCAACCCTCGCTACCCATGCACCAGCATCCATCCAGAAGACATCCAAGTTGTTCAAGACATCATTGAAGGGGATCGCCACATCACAGTGTTTGAGATTTGTCGACAACTTCTCATAAGCTATGGGAGTGTCCAATCATTCGAAGGGAGCTGAAATTGAGAAAAGTGTCAGCTTGTTGGGTTCTGCGGTATCTCACTGCAGAACAGAAAGTAGTGCAAGTTCAAATGTGTCGCACGCATCTCACACACTACGAAGAGGAAGGTGATGCTTTTCTGGACAGTATCATCACTTGTGATGGAGACAGGTGCATCATTACACATCCATATCAAAGGGGGCTGGTCTGGACTGGAGGAGGAGTGGAGAGCAACCGTCGGTGAAAGCCAAGTCACGACTGTCAGTAGGGAAAGTTTCGGCTACAGTGTTCTGGGACTCGAAAGATATCCTTCTCATTGATTTCCTCGAATAACAAGGATGACGATGCTCCATTAATGCTGCCTACTACTGTGACCTTCTCAGTCAAGTTCAAGTTGCTTTCCGGTCAAAATGTCGCAGTACCATATCAGAAATGTGTTGATTCTGCAGGATAATGCCAGACCACACACCGCAAGAGCAACACAGCAAAAATTGGCCGAAATGCACTGGACTGCCCTTCCACATCCACCCTATAGCTCAGACTTCTCACCATGTCACTTCTTCATGTTTGGTCCACTCAAAGGAGCTCTTAGAGGACATCGTTTCACAACCAATGAGGAGGTAAAAATCTTTGTGCACAACTGGCTCTCTACACATCCTCTTACTTTCTTTGAGTCTGGCATTAAAAAAGCTGCCTGTCAATTGGAACAGATGTATAGAAAAGATGGGTGAATATGTAGAAAAGTAAGAAAAATGTTAATTTCAGTTATTCTTCATGAATAAATTTTCTGGAACGAAAGGCCTGTTCATATTTGATTGCCCCTTATAATAAAGTACAAATTTCTAATTTCAAAATGCTAAAAATCACCATCGCTAATAATAAGGAATGGCACATTATTGCAGAGAATATATTGAAGCTGAAAGGAGCACTTTGAAAGTCTCTGTAAAGATTATTTACTGAAATTCTTTTGAAGCATGAATGTCTTAAGTAACAGTAAGACAACCCTAGTCTTAGTTCTTTAAATGTTCCCAGCTTTATTACTTAGTTTAAGACCAATGGTCATTTAACAAAAGACGTTTCCTCTGGTCTCTTCTGTCATAATTAGAAAATGCCAGTATTGAATGAAGCTACATCTGGTAAAGTCTGTCTAGTCAATGCGAGTGCAGTTGCATCTCAAAGGAAACAGACTCTTCCACCCACTAATGACTGTCATAAATCTATATCCACCCTTCAGAAATGGAACACTGTCGTTGAGGACCAATAGCAACCCTGATTTTCTGGAAATGACAGTTGCATGTTTACTCCACGTGGAGTCTCAGTTGCCAAAGTTGCAACTTCCAGTTGATCTGTTTCATTACGTGCAGAAATTCGTTTTGTGTCACAATGTGGAGACCGTGGGAGGGAAGTGCAGTGGCGAATGCAAATGTAGTAGTAGATAACTTTCAGTAAAGTGAAAATAATAAAAGTGAAAACAATAGTGAGAATGAATTGGTAAGTGTTGCTGGACTGAGTTAAGTTACTGGAGAAGCCTCAAAAAACAAAGTTATAATGGGAACTCTTTCTAAGAAAATTCAAGCGCTTGTTTTGATGGATAGGGGTCGTGCAATGAACCTGATAAATTCTGGGTATTCACAAAAATACAGTAAGAAAAATTTTTACAAAAGGAATACCAAAGACGCTGATCAAGTGTGAAAAGGAAAGGAAACATTTGTCTAACATTTCAATAATTTCACATGCAATTTGATTTGCCGAGAAATTTATAGATTCTATGCAAAATGGAGAGTGCCCACCTTAGACAAATTGGTTGCTCATTTGCAAGAAATTTGTGATTTTCCTTATGGACACTGCACTTTGCATGGTCTCCTAAAGGAGCGGGGTTTCAAATACCACACTTTGAATAAGATAAGGATTATTATGGAATCCCGTAGAACTGTAGTTTGGCTATATATATACATTTGTCGAAACTAAGGAAGTTTCGCAGTTATGAACATAAGATAATTTATTCAGACGAAACCTCGTACGATACCCATGACATATTGAGAAAGGTGGCAACCTTGCAGAAAGGACTGGGAGAAGGACGGTCGGGGTTGTAAAACGATTTTAAGGGTTCGTCAAAGGAGGCGGCCGAACTGCACTCACGTTGACTAGACAGACTTTATGTGTGTTATATTATATGCTGGAGTATGAAGTTAGCTGTCTTGTGGTCAGTGTCTTTCGCATCAGAGAGGTTACTCTTTTTCTAGATCTGCAGGTATTTTTTGACTTCTTTTTTGGAATTAAGCTTGGGCTAAATGTGTGGAACTGGTTCTAAAAGACTCCAAATTCCTGTGTAATGAGTACTGATGAAGGTATTCTTGTCCACTGCTCAGAATTGCAGCCCCATAAGCATGCTTGAAAATATTATTCTTTGAAATTTTTCATTGATTTGTCAGTGATCCATGCATCTTATGCAATTAAATGGATGTCAGCATATATGACTTGATTCAAAGAATAATCCTCCCTAGGGCATCTCCCCTATTCAGAGAGTATCCTTTTTGCCTGGCCACTTGTCCTCCACCGCAGTTAAGGCCACTGTGGATTGCAGGATGGTGGTGGCACAGGTCAGCAACAACCGCTTTCAAGCAGTATCTTTACCTATTTGATCCAACCTGTCTATGCACGATCAGAACAAGTACAGGCTTATTTTGATACAAAATATCTGGGTAGAAAGGTAGAGGAGGTGATTTTATGTACAAAGAATAACAGTGACTTGTAATACTATTCTAGTCATTGAATACTTGTTTCAGAGCGAAAAAAGAAAACAGTTTTCTGTACATTTATCACATATTTCAAACAGAGTGATTAAAGAAAGTCTTACTGAAAAATATGGTAGAACAGCAACTAATCTGCTCACTTTCTTCTCGGGCAGCAAGCCAGGTGAAAAGACAATTAGATATCGACATTTCGGGAGTGTGCAAATCACAAATGAAACACTGGATATAACACAAATATAAACAAAGACAAAACACTATAAAAATTTGCATTACTGAATGAAAGACTGTTTTCAGTAAATTAAATGCCAGGTCAGGAGATGGCGTGAGTATAGAAAATATAATACAGCAAGTGTCAGACAAGCCTACCGCTACAGCCTGCATCCCGTTTAGAGGCAACCTATCCATCAGAATCAGCAGAATTCTCGCCAAATACAACATCAGGACCATCCACAAGCCACCTCCGAAGATTAAACATCTGTTGAGACCGGTGAAAGACAAACTGGACTTCCAAGTTCCGGGAGTGTATCGCATTCCCTGTGAATGTGGGACACCGTATATAGGACAAACAGGAAGGACCATCGCTACCAGAATAAATGAACATGAACAGAGCATTCGTTTAATGCAACCTGAGAAGTCTGGGCTGGCAGAGCATTGTTTTGATAATGACCATAGAGCTAATTTTCGGGAGACGACCATCTTGGCAATATGCAACAGTTACTGGGAGTGGACAATTAAGGAGGCTTTGGCCATTTCTTCTGTAAGGAGCACGCTTAACCGTGATGCTGGATTTCAGTTCAGCTCCTCTTAAAAATGCAAATCTGTCTATTTAAGAAGCAAAGATCAATACAGCTTGATAATCAAGTTAAGTTGTTACGTTTCTTTGACCCAATTAATTTTCTATCATCTCCTGACCTGGCATTTAATTTACTGAAAACAGTCTTTTGTTCAGTAATGCAAATTTTGATAGTGTTTTGTCTTTGTTTATATTTGTGGTTATAACGTTTAATGAATATCCTGATGATGGTAGCGATGCACACTCCCAAAACGTCAGATTTCTAATCGTCTTTTCACCTTGCTTGCTTCTCGAGAAGAAATTGAAGAATAAATTTGCTGCAAAAATGGAAAATCTGTGCTGTGCAGCTACTCTGTAATGGACCTGCCCCAACTTTACCTGTCAGATCCGTCCACTGCAAGAGACGGAGTGTAGCATCTCTTATGTCTCACAGCATTTTGCTATAAATCTGTGAAGGAAGGAAAGTGTTAATTTTTTTCTTTGTACTTGTAAAAATTGTTATAACTATTCCAATCAGTACTGTACTCAGTTGCTATGAAACACCATTTCTGCTATACTACCTGGTTTTATAGAATTTTAATATAATTTTTAGGTATTGTTGAAGAGAGTGTGACAGGTGTTCATCGACTGTACCAACTGTCTAAAGCTGGAAAACTTAGTGTTCCAGCAATGAACGTAAATGATTCTGTCACCAAAACTAAGTTTGACAATCTGTATAGCTGTCGAGAGTCTATTATAGACAGGTGAGTTGCAAAAATTTGCCCAAACAGTTAAGGTAGTAGCTGTTGTAAGTTGTGTAACATAGTTGTATTTTAGAAAACAGTATCACTTAAGTGTTTACTCTCATACTCTTTACCATTTATGGCTTGATATGACTAGTTAAATGAGAGCATCAGTAAAGTTGATTTTCACATTTTATGTTTTATAAATATTTAATTATACATTACGTAAAAAATGAAGCTAGCTACAGTGAAGCAATAAATATTACATAAATACAACTCTTTGCAACAAAAGCTTCACTTATCTTAAGAAAATGATGTACATTTTTCTTATTAATTGATGAGATCGATTTCGTAAACATTTGTCTACATCTTTAGTCATCAAACAACTTCATCATCAATGATACTACCAGTTGTTACTATGTTTTTTCCAGTATTACCAAAATCTGAAAATGAAACAAATCTAAAAACAGAATCAAATGCTTGTATTTCAAAATTCATTACGCAATTATTAAGTTATAGATGAGTCGTATTTATTACACATCGGCTTCACTTACGCACCTATATTGAGGACATGTTTTGCAAACCATCATTCACATCGTCGGCTCTTATGCGACTCATTGTACAACCTCTTCGAGACCCTTCATTGTACAACCTACACTTGAAACTGGTAAAATTATTAGGAAACACAGCATGGGACCATTTAGAGACTAAATCATTTGAGCATATTAATTATAAAGTCAAAGAAAAAGTTTGTCAAAAGAAGAAACTAAAGCATAATCATAATCATTTGCAACCAAGACATAACAACATTTCAGCAAAGAACACACCACAGGAAAAAGAGTCGCATAAGAGCCAACGATGCGAACGATGGTTTGTGAAACATGTCCTCAGGTACGTAAGTGAAGCCGATGTGTAATAAATATGACTCATCTGTAATTTAATAACTATTTTGCTTCACTGTGGTGTTCCAATACAGTTAAATTTTGATATAATTACGCCATGTTTATTTTATAAAATAAATATCTTTTCCCAAACCATTAAATCTATCAGACCAAATAATTGTTTTAATAATTTAACTTCAGGATTTCTTTCATGATTAAATTACCAAAAATGATCTGCTATGGCCGATTGACCAGTTTGTTTACACTTAATGTTACAAAAATGTTCTTTCATTCTGGTTTCCAAATTATGTTTCGTCTTTCCAATATAAACCTGATCACAATCGAAACAATTAAATTGATAAATACCAGATTTTTTATTATTAGAAATTTAATCTTTTTTAGAGAAACGTAGCAAATTTTTAATACTATATTTATTTTGAGGAACTAAAGTTATACCAAACTCTTTAAAAAAAAATTTGAAAATGTTTATTAACCCAAGGATGGTAAGTAAATTTTTTAAAATTATAATCATCTTGTATTTTTTAAGGGTAGAAATATCATTAACAGTTTTTTGATATTTAAATTTGTTGTTGTTTTCAAATGCTAGGCTTTGGCAATGAAGCCATTAGCTCTCTTGCTCTCCAATATTTCTGTGTAGTGGGTCCGGCAGGTAGGACTCACAGGTTAAAAGATGTTCTTCAGTCATTTCCTCTTCTTTGTTGCGCAGAGGACAGTTTGGACTTGTATAAATTCCTATTCTGTGTAAGTGTTTGGCCAAATAATCATGTTCCGTAAGTAATCTAAAATTTGCTACTGCAGCTTTATGTGGGATTTCTGGAATAATTTCTGGATTTTTAATTAAAATGTTCCATTTTTTATCTTTGGCTTTGTTAGATATTGATTGGTTTTGTTTGTTTTTATACTTGCTTTTGATTAACCTTTTTATGGATGTAAAGGGTAAGTTTTTACGTTTGTTCTGAATTAAATTTGCACCTTTTTTGGCAAGGAAATCAGCTGATTCATTTCCAGCAATTCCACAATGTGCAGGTATCCACTGTAATATAATTCTTTTCTGTAGTTTTTGAAGTTGTTGGATCATTTTGTGACATTCTTTAATTTGGATTGACCTCATTTTATATGAACTTATAGCGCATAATGCTGCTTTAGAATTAGAGAGTATGACAGCATTTTTGAATTTATCTATTCTGTATAGAAGGGGTTGGAGTGAAATATGAATAGCTGTTACTTCTGCATCAAAATTTAAATATATATTTGATATTTAAATTTTTCAATCTTCTTTTGTATAAAGTCTTTATTAAAACCATTAATTAAAGCAGTATTAATAATATGTTTATATTCTTTATTAAATTCATCTTTATTAAGGGGTATATTTATTAATCTATAAATCAAACTATTAAAAACAGCAAATTTATGTGAAAAAGGGTTAAAACTTTTATTTTTACATAATTATCGATATGAGTAGACTTCCTATAAATACCAAAGTTTAATTTATTTTCTAGAAAAGGAAGAAATCCATTAATTTCAGTTTCTAATGTAAATTTTATAGCTTTATCTTGTAAATTTTGTAATTTTAAAGCATCATTTATTTGTTTATCATGAACAATAGCAAAAATATCATCCTCCTTCTTTCTCAAACCAGTCACAGAAAATGAAATCATTAAGATAATGAATAACTTGGCAAATAAAAAGAGTAGTGAATGGGATGAAATTAGCTCAGTTTTATCAAAAAGATGTAAATGTATTATTTTTTATTTTTTATTTTGTTGTAATTTATGTCCTCCAACGTTAAGTCATATCAGATGATGAATCAAATGGGTGAAATGATGATCAAATGATTCCGGGGTCCACGGAGCTTAGAGTTACCCAACATTTGTCTTACAGGATAAGGGAAAACCCCAGAAAAACCTTATCCAGGTAACTCACCCTGACCGAGATTCGAACTCGTGACCTCTTGAACGTGAGGCAGACATGCTACCACCACACTACCAAGGCGGGCAAATGTGTTATTGCAAAACCATTAACTTATCTAATTGACTTTTCAATAGAACAGAGACAGTTTCCAGAAATGTTAAAATTAGAGATAATTAGACCGATATTTAAAAAGGGAGATGAATTAAGTATTGACAATTAAAGATCTATAGCCTTAACATCTGAAATAGCCAAATTGTTCAAAAGGATTTTGTTGTCAAGATTAGATAATTACTTGAGTAAATTTAATATATTACAGAACTTTCAACATGGATTTAGAAAAGGGAGATCCACTATTTCAGCTATTAATCAGTCCATACATGAAATAATTGAGAATCTAGAAAATAACGAAGGTCAGTACATTATTTTTTGATCTAAGGCCATTGATTGCGTCGACCATGATATTTTAATTAGTAAATTGGAGAAATATGCCATAAGAGGATTACCCTTGGATTTAATTCGTAGTTATCTGATTGGAAGAAAGCAGTTCATGGAAATATCACACAAAAAAGGGAGATATATTTGGAAACTGAAGTATAGTGTACTGCAAGGGACAGTTTATTATTTATATTAATGATATACATAAGAGAGAGAGAGGGGGAGGGAGAGAGGGAGAGGGAGAACGAGAGAGAGAGAGAGGGAGAGAGAGAATGAGAGAGGTAGGTTAGCAAATAGAACAAGGAAGGGATGGATGATCAATATAAAAAAAATGAAATGATACGGAAAGACTTAAAAAAAAAGAAAAAAAAAAAGGAAGAAAGAGAAATCCTTATTCAGGCCACTCATTTCATCCAAGATTACTATCTGATTCTTCATTTTATTATGCACAATAACATTTAGGTGTGCATATGTTTATGATTGGTGTCAGTTAGTACTACAGTTTATTTAACAGTTGTAAGTACAAGCAATAAATATTAACTATTACGCTTAAATAAACATTTTAGGATACATTTTGATGTATTGATTATTTCAACTCATGGTTATAAAATAAATATTAAATTCAGAATTAATACAAATTATTGCACTGCTGCTTTAAAAATAAGATTTACATCTTAGATATTGATAATTGAAGAGCTTTTTTTTTTTTCAAAACTTGATAGATGCAAAATTTTACGAAATTGAGTTATATATACTATCGGCATAATTTTCACCTTCTGCATCGTTCTGTGAAATCAAATTTTGCAAAATTCGATTCATGTCCTGTGTAGAAGATACGGAATATCAGCAGTTTTTTTCAAAACTCGAAAGATGCACTTGCTCAGTTAAAGCAAAAGTGGATAGATGCAATTTTATGATTTTATGATCCAGCGTGTAGCAACCTCTATTCCATGAAACGCGTGTTAGCATTGACTTCCATCTCACTATCGCAATTCTTGGAATTCTCACTCATTTCTGCAAGCTTTGTACACTGCTGCAGTATTGACAATAGCTGCGAACTCAGATTGTGCACTTTTATTTCACATTCATTTCTGAAAGCTTTGTTATACTTAAATGGCATTTTTATTCTTAGTTGAGACATTGCACAGTACTTGGCACAATGGACAGGAGCTCAGATTGTGAAACTGTACCAGTCGTAGAATGTGCGGGAGATAGGAATTGTAAAAACAGGTAAAGGAAATCAAAATACAAATCAAGTAAAGCTCATACTCCAGCAATTTCATTTTCACATGGTCTCGAGTGCACTTCACAAAATCCTAAAAGTAAAAGGCATAAGCTCTGTGATGTAGCTGATTTGACTTCTGTCTGTGCTAAATAAAATAGATCAAGATAAATTCCTTATGAAAAATATGCATATTACATCTCCTAATCGCACAGTGATGAAGAAAGAAGCTCTAAATACGAAGGAGACTGTTAGCATTAAATACAGTGTGAGAACTTATGTTGGCCAAGTGTTGTCAGTATGGACTGCAAGCTTCCAAGGAATCACAGGGGTGTCAAAAGATAGATTATCTGTCCTGGCTAGAAAGTTTCACTTATTTGGGAATGCACCAAAGGAAACCAAAGGATGTGATAGAACAGGAATATTACAGAATGGCATTTCTGCTGCTATAAAGCAAGACGTTAAGAAGAACAGATATAGAGAAAGCCACTATGGAAAAGCAAAATCAAGGAGAGGATTATTAATTTTTAGATGAGTCGTATTTATTCATTGGCAACCAAAACATAACAAAATTTCAGCAAAGAACACATCCCTAGACAATGTAATTAATCTCTCAAAGCAAAATTTTAACAATGAAGAAATAGATGTGCTTAACCAAGGCCTAAAAACATGTATAACATATTAAATTTTAGATGAGTCGCATTTTTTACACATCTGCTTCACTTTCGTACCTATTTTGAGGACATGTTTCGCAAATCTTCGTTTGCATCTACGGCTCTTGTGCGACTGACGCTAGATCCAGCGGTGTGGGTAATTCTGGGGTTGTTGCTGCCATCTGTTGATTTAGTGATGAACTGAAATGTGGGATTCTCTTCTAGCGGGATTTCAAAGTTCATTAGTTGGTTTTTATGTTTTTCTATGTATATCCTCTCCCATATGACGAGTTCACTATGTTTTTGTACGTATTTTAGTAATTCTGTGCTATCTTCAATTTCATGATTTTCAGACCAGAAATGAGCTGCTATTGCGGACTTATCAATATTTTTGTATCTTAAGTGCCTGAAGTGTTCTTTCTTTCTAGTGCCTATGTTCCTTTTTGTCCTTCCTATGTAAATTTTTTCACAGTCTTTACACTTAATTTTGTAAATGCCTGACTTTTCCTCTGGTTTTATCTTATCAGTATTATTACTGTGAAGTAGGTTTTTAATGTTGTAATTGTTTTTTGGTGCCAATGTTATATTGCATTTCTTGAATATTTTTTGGAACTTTTTTGTGGCCCAGGGGTGGTAAGTAAATTTAGCAAATCTAGTTTCTTGTTTTATTGGTGTGAGAGCTGTGATCTGTTTTAATTTCTTTTGAAGTTTGAATAATTTTAGTTTTTTATCTACAAGGTTTTTTCCATATCCATTTTTAATTGCAGTTTTTAAGATTTGATGGTATTCGTTTTGATATTCTTGCTGGCTGAGAGGTAGATTTACTAATCTGTGTGTCAGACTGTTGATGGTTGCATGTTTGTGTGAAATTGGGTTGAAACTATTTGCTTTGATGTAATTATGTGTGTGTGTTGCTTTTCTATGAATGCCAAATTCTAGTTTTTCATTGCCTTTTTTGATTTTAAGGTCTAAAAAAGGTAGAGTACAGTCCTCTTCAGTTTCTACTGTGAATTGTATGCTGGGTTCTTGCAGGTTGAGTAGTTTCAAAGCATCATCTATTAGTTTGTAGGGCACTATTGCAAAGATGTCGTCTACGTATCTGTACACTGACACTTTAGTATCCTTTGATGTCCGCTCCCTCTTCCCTAGCATTCCATTAGACAAACTTTTGATTCAACTGAAAAAATGGCTAAATTCTATAAACCTGGATGCCAATGCAATAGAAGAATATGTGGCAATGACTGAATTATGTATACATCAAAATTATTTTGTCTTCGATGGAAAATATTACAAACAAATTTCAGGACTAGCTATGGGAAGCCCGCTATCACCATTTTTGGCCAATCTATACATGAGCTTTTTCGAAACACATATTACTAAAGCCTTCCCTCATATGTTTAAAACATGGTACAGATACGTAGACGACATCTTTGCAATAGTGCCCTACAAACTAATAGATGATGCTTTGAAACTACTCAACCTGCAAGAACCCAGCATACAATTCACAGTAGAAACTGAAGAGGACTGTACTCTACCTTTTTTAGACCTTAAAATCAAAAAAGGCAATGAAAAACTAGAATTTGGCAT
This sequence comes from Mantis religiosa, assembly GCA_030765055.1. Taxonomy (NCBI): domain Eukaryota; kingdom Metazoa; phylum Arthropoda; class Insecta; order Mantodea; family Mantidae; genus Mantis; species Mantis religiosa. Next base: position 1,576,095 of record JAUKNK010000035.1, on the reverse strand, counting down.
TCATAGAAAAGCAACACACACAGATAATTACATCAAAGCAAATAGTTTCAACCCAATTCCACACAAACATGCAACCATCAACAGTCTGACACACAGATTAGTAAATCTACCTCTCAGCCAGCAAGAATATCAAAACGAATACCATCAAATCTTAAAAACTGCAATTAAAAATGGATATGGAAAAAACCTTGTAGATAAAAAACTAAAATTATTCAAACTTCAAAAGAAATTAAAACAGATCACAGCTCTCACACCAATAAAACAAGAAACTAGATTTGCTAAATTTACTTACCACCCCTGGGCCACAAAAAAGTTCCAAAAAATATTCAAGAAATGCAATATAACATTGGCACCAAAAAACAATTACAACATTAAAAACCTACTTCACAGTAATAATACTGATAAGATAAAACCAGAGGAAAAGTCAGGCATTTACAAAATTAAGTGTAAAGACTGTGAAAAAATTTACATAGGAAGGACAAAAAGGAACATAGGCACTAGAAAGAAAGAACACTTCAGGCACTTAAGATACAAAAATATTGATAAGTCCGCAATAGCAGCTCATTTCTGGTCTGAAAATCATGAAATTGAAGATAGCACAGAATTACTAAAATACGTACAAAAACATAGTGAACTTGTCATATGGGAGAGGATATACATAGAAAAACATAAAAACCAACTAATGAACTTTGAAATCCCGCTAGAAGAGAATCCCACATTTCAGTTCATCACTAAATCAACAGATGGCAGCAACAACCCCAGAATTACCCACACCGCTGGATCTAGCGTCAGTCGCACAAGAGCCGTAGATGCAAACGAAGATTTGCGAAACATGACCTCAAAATAGGTACGAAAGTGAAGCAGATGTGTAAAAAATGCGACTTATCTAAAATTTAATAATTTTTCGCTTCACTGTGGTGTTCCAATACAGTTGAATCTCGATGTATAACATACTCCAGCAACCCGGATGAATTCATTGCAGATATAGAATTAGCAGTAGAAGGCTTGGAAACCATGGACAAAAATATAATTAGGAAAAAATCAGCTCCTATATTGGAAAACTTAATAAATAAAAAGCCAGGTAATACGAAAGTGAAGCAGATGTGTAATAAATATGACTCATCTAAAAATTAATAATTTTTCGCTTCACTGTGGTGTTCCAATACAGTTAAATCTCGATACAAGGAGAGGATATTTACCTCCATAACTTAATATCTGAAAAATGTGGAACAACTTTTGCAAAGAAAGAAGATTAAGAAATCTACCAGTCTGCTCATTGTCAAAATATAAATACATCAACTTCTTCAATTTTTCATTCTGTACACAACACACTGACACATGCTCCAAATGTAAAATGGGACTGATGAAGATTAAGTCAGAGGCAGATGTGGAAAAGAAAAACGAGCTAAGAACCATGTACAGACTGCACAAGTTGCGTTCAAAAAGGTTTTATCAGCTATTGAAAGAGGAAAACGGTGAGGCAATCACTATTTGCTTTGATATGCAGCAGAAACAACCACTGACTAAATATATCGAGATTCACTGACTAAATGTTTTGTTAGCGATTTTTGCAATGTACATGTTCAGGCTTTTCACGGCTGGCATTAATCCAATAGAATGTTGTTTCCACCTTCAACCCTGGAAATAACATTCTACTGGATTCTATGCAAGGCAGCTGTGGCTGTATAATCTGTGCATAATGATTCCATCTAAAACCCAGAACAAAGACGTTTCCTGTATACATGGTTGGAAATTGAATCTGCTAAAGGCTGCAACCAGTCTGCCTCAGCTTTGCACCACTTCTTGTTGGAACTGGAAGAAAGGATGTCCAGCAACACTCCTTCTACCATTCGTTTATTTTCAGACTCCTGCTTTAGTCAGAACAAGAACAGTGTGATGATGTTTCATGCTTATTGCTTTCTTGGAGAAGAGTAAAAAAGTTTCCTGCATTTCACATATCTACCAAATACATGGGCACAGTTATATGCCACCTGATAGAGTGAGCAAAGAAAAGAAAAAGAATGTTCAAAATGTAGCTAAATCTTTTGAAATTCCATAAACTGCAAAATAATTTTTTGAAGATGTACTAGAAGATACCAATAAAGGTTAAAGCTTACCTGTTTATATTGTTTCAAATTTCTTTGTATTCAATATGTTTGTTATATAAGTAAAACAAAATATTATATTGTTATTGTGAATGTAGCAGTACTTAGTTTATAAGTTTATACCTAATCAAATAATCCTTATAAACATTAACACGTTGGTATAATACATTATGTATTATGAAAAGGTAAAAATAAATAAAACATAATAAATACATAAATAAAAAGTAACAAAAACAATAAATGACAAAAATAACTAAACTTCATGTGTTAAGTTCTCGCTCACGCAGAAAAGTTAATCAGCATCTATCGGTTTTTGAAAAAACTCTGCATTTTCAAACCTCAAATTTACACTAGTTAAATTACAGTATTTGTTTCTTTTCACATTCAGTGAGACAGTTTCAGGAAGGAGAATTGAATGATTAATATAGTTGATGTGCTAACCAATCAGTGTTGCCAATAAATAGAAAAAAATGTTTTTCTCAGAAACTCATTTTGTGCATCTATCGAGTTTTGAAAAAACACTCGTCAATTGTTCTTTTATACGGGCTGTGGCTAGGCAGTAAAGTTAGAACATTAAATCAGACTTCAAACATTCAATGCAAGGCCCAGCACTTGAACCACAGCTCTCCATGCTGATACTTTGCAGCTAGAACTACCTTATCATTTGATAAGCTAGCTTGGACTAGCATTGCATTTCTCACCTGACTCATTATAATGGTAACAAAAATATCATGAATAAAAGATAATTGCATGTTAAATGACTACAGCCACAAAGCTGATAATTTTATGTTTGAAAATGAGTTTTGTTACTGATCTAATAGTGCAGCTGTAGATGTAGAATTTCAATCACTTAGTTAAATAAAGCGAAACTGGACAATATGTACATCTCACTAAAGTTATATCTTATATTCAGAATAATTGTTGCATTCAAGCATTTATCAAAAATCTCATACATTATACTTTCGAATGATATGATAATGTTAGGATTATTAGCCTGCCTTTTGCCAATAATTTTGCACAATGAACAGCTGCATGTTCCACTTGAATTTGACCATTTCATTAGAGCCCCACGCTTATACTTTGAAAACTGAATAGCAGGACTATAGTTTCAGTATTACAAAATGTGTTGTTCGGGTATAGTACGAGAGCAGATCAAATATAAACAGGAATTTTAATATATCAAAATTTAACAATATAACATGGGCACCAAAAAACAATTATATTAAAAACCTACTTAAAAGTAATAATACTGATAAGATAAAACCAGAAGAAAAGTCAGGCATTTACAAGATTAAGTGTAAAGAGCGTGAAAAAAATTTACTTAGGGAGGACAAAAGAAACATAGGCACTAGAAAGAAAGAGCATTTTAGACACTTAAGATACAAAAATATTGATAAGTCCGCAATAGCAGCTCATTTCTGGTCTGAAAATCATTAAATTGAAGATAGCACCAAATTACTAAAATACGTACAAAAATATAGTGAACTCGTCATATAGGAGAGAATATTGTCGCGGCAACACACATAAAAGGTTCGCGCGAAGCCATTATCTACGATCTAGTGTACACAAAGAGCCAGCAAATAAAGACAGCTGAGATAAAGGACTTGCTGGCACAGATAGGATTTTACATTTGGAAGGTTATAGTGATGTCTGGATTGACAGAGAAAGGTTGTTTTCTTATTTGTTCCGGAAACCTCTCGAATTTATGAATGAGATATATAAGAGATTGTGACACGCTAGCGGATAGTTGTAAAACGAGAGTGAATCGTGAGAGAGTAAAGCAGTAAACAGCTGTGAAGTGTTGTAACTAGAGCTGATGTTGTAAAGTGATGTAATCTGAATGCTGTTTGATATTGTCATCAACCTTGGAAGATTGTGTTGTACGAGGTACGTCCAGAAAGTAAGTTCTGTTTGGTAATAAAATTAAATTGTGTACAGATACAGAAAAAGTATTTATTGCACAATATTCTACAACTCTTAAACTACTTTTCCACATAACTACCGAAATTTTGCGGGCATTTTTCATAGCGAGGCCCAAGTTTTTGTATACCTTCTTTATACAAGTTTGCCGCCTGTGTCTTCTACCACTTGGAAACATTTTCTTTCAGCTCTTCATCATTGTTGAAGTGTTGACCGCCAAGGAAAGATTTGAGATGCAAAAACAGATGAAAGTCGCTAGTAGCGAGGTCAGGGCTGTACGGGAGGTGGTCAAACACGTCTCAGCCAAATCCCTGTAGGATGTTTTTCGTCCCATTTGCAGTGTGTGGTCGTGCGTTGTCGTGAAGAAACACAACACTTTTTGACAGCATTCCTCGGCGCTTATTCTGTATTTCGCGGCGCAATCCTAGCATTCAGAAAACGAATCAAGATCTGATTTCACCAGCGACGGGATTTTCAATCAACACCAACATTGTAAACAAGTACAACAGAGCGTACGTGGCTGACAGCGATCTCACAATGGCGCACATTTCTTCTCCTTGATACAGAGCATGTAACGCGCATGTGCGGAACTGCGATCGCAGCGCTGCAGCGGAGATAAATTGAAACAGAACTTACTTTCTGGACGCTCCTTGTATATGTGATGTAATGTTGTTACGTGAGAATTGAACAGTATATTTCTATGCAAATAAAGAACATTTAGAATTTCGGCAAATTGGACTTTTAATTCAATGAACCCACAAAGTCACAATATACATAGAAAAACATAAAAACCAACTAACAAACTTAAAAATCCCACCAGAAGACAACCCCACATTTAAATTCATCACAAAATCAACAGATGGCAGCAGCAACTCCAGAACTACCCATACCACTGGATCAAGCATTAGTCGCATTAGAGCCGATGATGCGAACGATAGTCTGCGAAACAGGTCCTCAATATAGGTATGTAAGTGAAACTGATGTGTAATAAATACAACTCATCTATAATTTAATAGAAACTTTAATAATAATTGGTAATTGGTAATAATTTTGAGGAGAGACTTTGTCATTATATTGCAGGCACCACAGTGAATGGGGCACGTCAGTATGCCGTGAGAGGGCAAGAAGTGCAAACTTCTGTTGCGCAATGCATCATCATCAGATTTCTTGCAGAAAAAGGGCACCAAACCTTAGGAAATTTTGGGACAGCTCCGTGCACAGTTTGGGGATGAAACACTTTGAAAGACTCGAGTGTGCAAGTGGGCTAAAACGAGTGGGCTAAGAGAAGCTGTGGAAAATGAACCTCATAGGAGGAGACCGCAGACAAGCATTACTGCGACAACATTGTTGCCATTCCTGACATTATTGAAGATCATTGGCACATAAAAATACCCAGACATGTTTTTCCCTAGGAATAAGTTGCGGAAGTGTTCAAACAATCATTCGAGATGAACTCCAATACAGAAAATTGTCTGCCAGGTGATTTCCTCCTCTCCTCAACTAGGAACAAAATAACCTTATACCAGGAAGTTTGTTAGAGGCATCTGCATCACTTCGAGGAGAAGGGAGAAGATTTCTTGAATTGTATTGTGACTTTTGATGAAACATGGGGGCATCATTACAGCCCAAAGTCTAAGAAAGCAAGCAAGCAAGCATGGAGTGGCAGTGAGGAGACGAAGGAGATTCGGTCGAGGTCAGAACATGCCCATCTGCTGGAAAGATGCTTGCAACTGTTTTCTGGGAATCTGTGGGCATTTTGCTGGTGGATTTTCTTCACAAACAAAGGACAGTTAATTCAGCCTATTACTGTTGCATTTTTGGATGAAGCAGAAGATGCACATCACAGAAAGTGACACTGGCAACCTATCCAAAATGCCATTTTTCTCCATGACAATGCGAGGCCACATACTGCCACTGTAACATGGGAAAAACTGGAGAAAATGCATTGGATACCTCTGGAACACCCTCCTTACAGTCCAAATTTATTGCACAGCAACTACCATTTGTTTGGACCACTCCAAAAAAGACCTAGAAGGGCAGTGGTTTGATGATGATGCAAGTGTAGAAGAGTTTGTGCGCAACTGGCTCAGCACAAGTCCTTCTTTCTATAAGAAGAGCATCAAAAACTTGCCAATCCGAGGGAGAAAATATGTATCGAAGGCAGGACACTATGTAGAAAAGTAATCTGTATGTGAGCATTTTTGTTTGTGGATACTATAAATTTAAAAAATTATTCCTGGTTATATTTGATCTGCCCTTTAAGAGAGATTTTTGAGATAGAAAATCTTACAATTTTGTCCTGAAATACATGATTTTTTGATAATTTGAGATTTTGCCTCCTTAAATTATTGAAGCCTCTCTTTTAGAATCTAAACAGATGCTCATTTAAATGCCCCTTTCTTGTGAGATAAGTTTTCATAAAAAATACTAAGGCAATTCTTTTTGTGAACAATGATTTACATTGTTACATTTACATTGCAGTTTCACACCATTTTTGGACAGAAAAACACAATATTGGCCACAGCATTAAACTGTTAAAATCTTTAAGTACACCCATAGGATTGGATATTTGGGAAAAAATATTCATAAACAAAAACCGTGATAAAGTTATAAATTTTGAAATCCTGGCATTAAATGAAGTATTAAAACTTAGTACCCCAAACACCAGATGGCAGAGTGATCGGAGCTCTGTAGTAGTGGAAGAAGAGAAATGTTCATTTAGTCACCAAAACAGCTGAGGATGAGATCGAATGATCTTGAAAACGTTTCAATTATACAACAAGTAAGTGAAGTTTGAGTGTAAACATAGTGACTCATAAATCAAACTCAAAAATGATTTATATTTTAATGTTTTCTCATGGTTCTAAGCATGCCGGCCCTCGTAACCATGGTCGCTAAAGCGTATTTCTCTAGCGTTCCGCCGCGTAAAGGGTTGCGGGTTTGAGTCCTGCCTTGGGCATGGGTGTTTATGTGTATAGTGAATATTTGTGAAACTAGGAAAACAGATAAGAAAATTAACGGAAATAATAAAAAACGGTTAAATAAGAAAGAAAAAGAAAAATATATCTATGTATATATCTATATACATAGATATATATTTTTTATATAAAAAAAAGGATCAAAAGCAAATGTATCTCTTGCAAATTGTTCTGCAAAATAGCACATTCTGTGATGAAAAAGTGTGCAACTGACCTGTACTTATTATGTTTATATATAACTAAAATATTTTCATGCTTTCAGTTTGAAACGTTCGACAGATGTCATGTTTGGGGGCAAGCAAGTTGTGGTGTGTGGATATGGGGAAGTTGGCAAGGGCTGTTGCCAGGCCTTGAAAGGACTTGGTTGTGTTGTGTACATAACAGAGATTGATCCAATCTGTGCACTTCAGGCATGGTATGTATGTTGTAAAACTATGTATTTTGAAGTCCTTGAAAACCTTGATTTGTAATTAGATGTTACTAATGTTTACCTTAAACATTTCCAATAGCAGTTTTGGGAAACACTTCCTGGGTAATTAATGGGAGAGAGTTTAGCTCCTTTTTTTATGCTTTTGTGCTTATTACTTTAGAAGTATAATATATAAAAGTAGATAAAAAGTATTCAGACACACCCTAAAGAATTGTACACATTTTTACGTCACCTAAGATGTGTGCTGCAGTCGAAAACTACGAGGGCTGTTCAATAAAAAATAGTCATAAGTTTGTTACGGTCATAATTTTGGCACTAAAATTCAATCTTATTATATTCTGTTAGCTTAATGTGAAACAAACATGCCGCAGGAGTTTCATTGTTGGTACTCCTGGTTCCCTCCTGTGGGAACCAGGCAAGTTCAGACATGTTCAGTATCGCCTACCACTGCAATGGAGGTAACATGCAGTTAAAGTTGATGCTAGAGGAAGCTCCGGAGTTTCTTTCTAACATAATCCCTGCTGATGAAAGTTGGCTACATCATTTTGATCAACTGAAACTGAAAAGGAGCGAATCTTGCAAATTGCAACATAAAGGTGTAACTGCAGTTGTTTGGCATGATAACAGGGTGTTATTTTATTATCTACCAACTCCGGTCCCAGAACAGATGGAGAGGTAGAAAGGAACAGTGGCAAGAGAAAACAAAAAATTAAAATACCATGTCCTAATGCAGTGAAGAATTACACCCATAATATGCCAGGGATTGACCTCACGGATCAAAGGAGGGAGTATTACGATGTCGTCCGGCCTTCAAAAAAAAAAGGGGGGGGGGAATTATTTCTTCCATTTCATTGTAAATTTTGCTATTGTTAATAGTTTTATTATATATGACATTTCAACCAGACCTGCTTCTACAGCTCATGGCAATAGACTTCTTTGCTAGAGGCAGAATTTAGTGCAACAGCTAATTGCAGAATTTACGTCATGTAAGCGAGTGGGATTTCCGTGTAGCCTACCTTCTGCCACCCGTCTACCTAGTTCCCTTCACATACCAGGCTGGGTGAAATCGTGTGTTCAGTGCATTGTGAAGAAAAGGAAAACATAATCAGGTCGCGGCGTGCAGTCTCAATATAAGTGCAGACAGTGTGACATTGCCTTATGTAGAATTGGGTGCTTCCTCAGTTATCACCAAGTGAGGGGGATGGAAGTTCAAAACTTACGCAAGGGTGAACATACTAAACCACTAATAACTTTAAGTGTATATAGAACATTTTTATTGTGCAATGGAATAGTGTATATAACATTTTACGGACAAGCTACAATATGTTCGCTGCAATAATGGCAGGGATGGAAACATTATAAGGGTGAGTACCACAAGAATGTTGCAGAAATTATTGTAATTTTATTTAGCTGACTTAAGGACATTTTAGTCTGGTTTTTAACATTGCAAAGCAACAAACTGTAAATTGTGTTGCTATAAAAATGTGTTAAAAGAGGTTGCACATATATAAATATTGTTTGCCTACAAAGTGGTTGATCTTTTCAGTAACAAAATGTTAAAATTAAATTTATATGTTATTCTCTGCAAACCAATTTATAGAAGCTATTCATTAAGCAATTTAATTTTGCCAGTTCAAAATATAATTACGCAGGTATATAGGCCACTTTTTGATGTCTGTAGTAGTAGTTCAGAATTTAAATGGACACAGGTCTGTTTGGAGAACAGCTAGCTAATACTGTGTGCACAGCAAAGGGTTAAAGCACCTTCCATCTAGACGTACAGCATGTGACAGTATTAACCCTTTCACCGATATGGACGTCATATGACGCCCAAGTTAAAATGCCCCAAACCGATATGGACGTGTATAGACGTCCTGCGCATACATGCATTTAATGCTCATTTAACGCCAATTATTTTAATCTTGCTATTTTACAATAAATTTAAATTAGTTCTATAAGGAATGTAAACGTACCCTTAAAGGTTTCTTTTTGAATTGTACACCTCCAAAACTAGATAAACACCCAAGGGCACATCTGCAGATTCACACCAAATAATATTGGTTTCCATGCGAACTTCTTTTTCACACCACCCTACACATTTTCGAAATGGTTGCGACTTTTTTGGTTGTGGGTGGTATCCTTTTAGGAAAGTGTTTTCTCTCAAGTATAAGGGGTGATGTCATGGTGAATTTCCTACCCTCTAGTATAAAGAGGCCTCTGAGTATTATAATACTCAATTAGGTTACGAGCTCTTTATACGCGCAAGTACAGGTAGATGAATGTCTTGCATGAATTTACAGCTCTGAAAATTACTAAACAACTGTGCATAGTTACATCCAGTGGTATAAAAATACTTTTTCTTTTTTTTTTACCATTTAACTGTTCTCCGTAAAGAGGGATAGCTAGTAATAGCTGATCCGCATCACCCATATTTGACCCGCCATTTACCCAAACAATGGAGTAGCTAACATGTCATCTGTAGACCAGCACACGTCACTGCTATGTATGTCCTAAAGATCTCCTTCATAATCGTACAACAAATCTTCCAGATTTTCTACAGTAATATCAGAAGCCTGTACACATCATACCCAAGCTAATTTATGTACTACATTACGGGGATAAGTCATGGTTAACATTGAAATTTAACAATTTCAAATGTGCCATTCATTTAGCTCTTGATAGCTATAAGAAATCACTCTGAACACAAAGAGGTTATAAATAACTAAAATATAGAGCGAAAACAGCTGCATAAGGCTACCAGAAACCTTGGTTGAGAAACACTGTAATAACAGATGCTGACAGAGAGTTTTCTTTCCAGTGTGTGAGTGTGTGACGCAACATATTCTCGTCATATTATCGCTTGGTATAGCATAAATAAACTAAACTTGAACCAGAGAAGTCGCTTGCGTAGCTATACATACATACATACATACATACATTGGCTCGCATACACACAAAACAAAATGATTCAAGTATTAGGTGCGTTCGGCACAAAGAATGGCTTTTGCTACAGTGAAACAAAGTAGTGAAATTTCAACAATTTATTAATGTAGTCTCTACTTTCTTGTTACTGTAGATCTATACTGCCTTTAATGAGTTTTATACCAGTTTTTGTTTCGTTTAAATAACTTAATAAATACGGAAGATACGGAATTATATTTATGATGCATTTTTACAGCATTTAACAATTTAAATGTCCTGTTCTGTTTATTGGGTATCCGTTTCCGGCCCCTGAAGGGTTTAAATGGCCATCAGCGAAGCGGTTAAGCAGATTTCAACCTTTGTTGGAAACAATTCTAATTAATTGTGCTGACAAGGGGAAATTATTCTGTAAAATGCATACGTTTATACAAGAATTAAAACCTTAGACAAAATATTAAAAAAACAACAAAACACCAAATAAACAAACAAACAAAACAAGAACAAACAAAAAATACAAAAAAGGAAAGGAGACGAGCTCATCTACCTTTCACTTGAAAGCTAATGTCATAACCATTGCGCCAGAGGACATGTCAGACACGTCTCTTCATTTTCGTGCATTGTGCACTCAAGTGGTATCATTTGCGTACTGGCACTGTACAGTTTGGCCGCTCTATCTCCGGCTCTGACATTTCTCAAGCGAGGGAAGCAGACTGCTGCCAGTTCTTTAGCAGGAATTTCAAACAGAGGAACAATGCGTATTTTAAATATTTCATGTATTTGCGTATTTCATGAACCAGTAGCCATATTATTATAATAGCGATAATAATAGGACTTACGAACACTAGAAATCGGAATTCACGCACGCAAAATATACAAAGCTCACCAACGCAAGCAGCTAAAGCCATGTGGCTCCAACAAGTATAACCTGGCAACACGGTGTTGGGTTTGGAAGCCACGCCTAGCAGCGACAATGCTGATTGGCGCTAGCAGAGAATTTTAACTTCCTGACCACAACACCGGATGTACAGACTCCCAGTACTACCAACAGATGCAGTTAGTGTGTGTGAAAGATGTGAATGAAATATTCGAATAGAATGGTGTTGTAATAAATATCTTGCATGATAATGAAATTGTAAGTTGTATTTCAATGTTTCAAAGCTAATAGAGTCGTATATTTTCATTCTAAAGATAATTTTGAAGATATGTTTTCAATTGCTCATTACTGTATGTTGGTACTATTAATTTTCCCACTCCACCTCTTGTAATTGCAAAACGTCAGAGCCGGAGATACAACGCCCACCTGTAGAAACTTAGAGCTGTAACTTCCACATTTGAATGAACAGGCCATAACCTCCTATCTCAAATTACGTGTTTAAGATATCTCCAATTCTTTGCAGTTCATTAACACCCTGTATAATGCTGAGATGTACTGGCAAAAGCCAAGTGAAAGTTGATTAAAAAAAGTGTTTGATTTTGTATTAGAAGTTATATTTTGTTTGTAAATTAATTCTGTTATCTTATAATAAATACAATTTTATTGAAGCTGCTATCTGTTAATCCAATAAATTTGACTAAATTTAAGATTTAGTGATGTACAAAGTGGGATTGTAAATTGGCATTAAATTTTCCAGTCATATGTTTATTAAGAAATTTGAAAAATCACACATCTGACAGACTAACACATACTTAAAATGTGTATTTTCTTCTTCTTCTTCTTCTTCTTGTTCTTCTTAATATGGTTAATAATACAGCAGAATACAGTATGTTATGTTACCAGATTCACAGTAATTTGCACTCTGTAATTGTAATATATTAAGTTAAAAGTAATTAAAGTAATAAACATATTTATACCTTACATCTTCATGTAAAACGTGTCTATTGCTGTAAAAACCTTAATGAAATTAAAATGTTTATTTGTTTAAATAAAGATTAAGCGCAGATGGGCTAAAGCAGTGCTAATGTTTTTTAAAAGCTGGTCAGGGAAACAGACCTATAAAAATATTCTGGAATTAGCTGTTTTATAGTTTGTTGTGTATGGAGTAGTACTTATTGAATTCAAATATTTTACAGTATGGATGGATTCCGTGTTGTGAAACTGAATGAAGTAATCCGCAATGTGGACATTGTTATTACTGCAACAGGAAACAAAAATGTTGTTACCAGAGAGCACATGGAGAAGGTTAAAAATGGGTGTGTTGTTTGCAATATGGGACATTCAAACACAGAAATTGATGTGGTAAGTGCTCACTATATTTATATATTTTTTGTGACAGGGGAATACTCTTACAGTACTGAGTAACAGTGTTTTCCAGTGTAAATTTAAAAGGAAAAAGCAGACATAAGTACATAGACTTAATATTTAAGTTAATCAATGGAAATTAATCATTTCTTCACACTAGCTGTGTATAGGCTAAGGTTTTGAATAGATAAGAGTCAAACTGAAAAATTCAATGCCATGGCTGGGATTTGAACCACAGATCTCCTTTTTTCTGTCCAGTCGCTACCATGGCCAACATGCTGTTCTGACATGGCCATGGTAGCTCAATGAGTAAGAGCGACTGGACGGAAACCAGGAGATCAGTTGTTCAAATCCTGGCCATGGCATTGGATTTTTCAGTTTGACTATCTATTCAAAACCTTAGCCTATACATGGCTAGTGTGAAGAAATGATTAATTTCCATCAATTAACTTAAATAATAAGAGTTTAACGATGAAGCCTGGGACTCAAGTACTAACAATAGTGAGTCGCCACAAACGGTGTATCTTGAATACGAGAGCCCCTAGTGGTTTACCGGGGAAAATATATGAGTCAACTGGAGAATTTAATATCACGGCAGCATGTTGGCCATGGCAAGAGCGACGGAATGCAAATCAGGAGATCCGTGGTTGAAATCCTGGCCATGTCATTGAATTTTTCAGTTTGACTCTATACATAGACTTAAGCTTTCACATAGAGTCAGAGTAATAGCTGGTAGATTTTTCGGGGCTGATAAGCTGTCTGTTGAGTTTCAATTTCCAGAAATGTCCAGATCTGCAGTGAATTTAGTGGTATGGTCTTAATTTTCTGGGTAAAGATTCAGACATAACTGATTTGTTGACTGAAATTGCTTGGTAATTTATAAGTAGACTGCTCGCATGACATTGATTTGGCTGGAGAGGGTGATGCAGTGAGTGTGGTGGGCAGAATTTGGCCACTGTTGCTGTTACTGATTGACTAGTCTGCTTTTTTCAATTTTTTTGTTTAACTGCAATGATCATATTGGCGGCCGTTCTCCTTTGGAACATATCGAAGGTGTTAACTCATATTCGTTGGGTTTTAATCATTAGATCACGCACACATTCACACTCTCATTCATACTTCCAGACTCAGGGGAAGATGAGGAATTATTTTGGTCAGAGAAAAATCCCCACCCCCAAACCCTGGACCCCTAGCATGGCAGGCAGGTGCTCTATTGACTGAGCAACGGTGCCAGCCTTTTTTAATGTTGGTACCTGTTTATTATGCTCGAGTATCAGAAACCAAGTTTTACTCAGTTTGAGAGCCTCTTTCTTTGTGTTGAAGTTAATGGGGTGTTTGTAGATTTCTATTGCTTCATGTTGTAGTCTGATTCAACAGTATTATATTGAAGAAATAATCGTTTTCTCCTATATGGAATCTGCCCACAAAGCATGTTCTGCGACTGCAGAATTTGCCCAGACGACAGCATCTTTTGTGTTCTAACATTCTAGTGTTGACACTGCATTGCATGTCACACTGCAAGAACAATGGATCTTGTCTATACCAGCAAAAGTTAGTGGGTGTCTGGGATCTTCGGTAGATGACAATAAATTGCTTATCTTCTTAGTGGGTTTAAAATGGTTTTTATTTTGTGGTCCTTAAGTAGCCATTCAAACTTGTCACTGACTTTTACGAAATATTGTAGAAAAGCGGTGCCTTTGCTTTTGGGTTGCTCATTTGAGACTGGCAGGCTGAAGTCTGGCTGGACAAAGCTCTGCAGACTTCTTTCTTTTGTGGATTGATGCTATTGAGATGATGAAAATCATGAAGAGCTGACTCGTCTGTAAACAATGAAGTGTTCCTCACAGAGTCATGCAGAACTCTAAGGAGTAGACTAGAAGGACTTCATAAAGAAGTTGGCAATTGCCAGACTTAGCAGGCTGCCCATGACAACCCCATCAATCTGTTCGTAGAAGGCCTGGTTCCATTGGAAGTATGTGGTGGTAAGAACTTGATGAAAAAGTGCTAGTATGTCATTTGGAAAAAAACTTTGGCTCTTCTTTCTAATATGCGACGCAGCAATTTTTTTCTAATTCCTTCACACTTTTTGATGTCTTTATATACAAACATGATTTTTAATATAATTTCTTTACTTTTTAGAGCAATTTCGTGTTGGAGGGCATTCTTTTAACGTTATTAATTGTTTGGTTATTTACATTACTGCGTAATGTAGCCATAGTGAAGAATTCAGTGCAGCCAAACTATGCTTGTTTCTCCACTGAACGCAATGCTGCCAACAGTCTTACTCGTCCCGAAATTACACTACCTAGCAGACTAACACAAAGTAGTACCTAAATTGCACCACATAGCTGACTAAACACTAACATGGTTTGAGCTGGCTAAGTTATCGCCCAGTCAAATTTTGTTTCTCATGCACTGCTTTGCACATAAACAATCCTACGACACGACAATAATGGAGTGCTCTGTAGGAAATACATGTATGAGTTCACGGACTGTATGGGAATGGTTTGGCTACTGCCGCGAAGTTTGCATATCAAATGACACCAAGTATATCGCAAGGGGGGAAATTGGCAGTCCTGGTCACGTTGTTCAAATCGACGAATGCAAAATAGGATGATGCAAATGAAGAATATAGGATGGAATTGCTAGCATAATGGATACAACAAATTATCATCATTCTGGACTTAACTGTGGCAGAGGATTGATTGCCTCGATTGATGAAGGTTTATTAACAAAGTAATGAACAAAGAAGACAAGTTCATGAACAATGCCAGCTTGTTTTGTTAAATGCTAAATTGAATTTCTACACATTGCATAACTATTCCACATATATGCATTTTACACTTGATACTTCGTCCAATCTTTGTTCTAATAGTGGCCACATTCATGTAATTCAGTAAGATGCTTTTTCCACATTGAATTTCAGGACAAATAATGAAGATTTGTTTGAGCTTTTTTTTTTCCTTCCATTTTAACACCTAAAACAATTTTTTTCATTAATTTCAGATTTAGATTTTATGTTTTATACAAACAGAGCCAACGAACAATGTTTTCAAGAAACTTTGTAACAGCTAGAAGTCTGTATTTTTCACATTTGTGGTAATGGAATAGTGCCAGTTTGTCAATGGTACTTTGATCTTTCCAAATGTCATCAATAATGGTGAAAAACTGAGCGGCCTTATTTGAGCCCTGCATGTAAACCATTAGAGCCCTTTGCCTCTCTTGTACTAGGCACTTAGTGAAGTCTGACAGTCTTCCTACAGCAGACCATGCCCTTGGTATCTGTCCTAAAATAAAAAAAATAAGATTTTTATGTCTGTATTTATAACTTTCATCTTGAGTAAGTAATAGGAATATGTGCTTACATTTCCCATATGGCTTCCTGAAAGACATTCTGATTGTTATCTCATTTTAACATTGGACTGGAGATTGGAGAAAATACGAGGGCTGTTCAATAAAGAATGATCACATTTTTTTTCTGACGACGTACCTTTACTCATCCTCATAATTTTGATGGTCCTTCTCAAAATAGTCTCCCCTGAATGTGATGCACTTGTCCCAGCATTTCTGTCAGTCTTCAAAGACATGCTGGAAATAATTTTTTGAGAGATCCTTCAAAATCGCCTCCACAGCCTTCACCACTGCTTCTGATGATGGATAATGCCTCCCACAAAGGCATTTCTTCAAGTTAGGGAATAGAAAAATGTCACATGGGGCTAAATCCGGACTACAGGGGAGGGATGCACTTCATGTTGATATTTGCAAGATATTCAGCAACAACATTGGCAATATGCGGCCGCACATTATTGTGGTGCAGCATCCAGCTTGCTTCATAGAAATGTGGTCTTTTGCGCCTGATATGGACTTTCAATGTTTTCAGGACATCCCTGTAGTATTTTCCAGTTACTGATGTGTGTGCAGGTACAACTTGCTGATAAACCATTCATGAATATAAAAGAATGAGATGACCATAGCTTTCCCAGCAGAAGCAACCACTTTTGCTTTTCTGGGGGTTGGTGATGAAGGAGATTTCCACACTGAGCTTTGCTGTTTGCTCTCAGGATCAAAATGATGTAGCCAAGTTTCATCAGCAGTGATTACTTTTGAAAGAAACTCCGGATCTTCCTCTAATATCAACTTTAACTGCATATTACCTCCATTGCAGTGGTAGGCGATACTGAACATATCTGAACTTGCCTGGCTCTCACAGGTGGGAACCAGGAGTACCAACAATGAAACTACGGTGTGTTTGTTTCTCATTAAGCTAACAGAATATAAGAAGATTGAATTTTAGTGCGAAAAATTATGACTGTAAAAAAATGATGATCATTCTGTATTGAACAGCCCTCGTATTTAAGCTGAACAATTCTGTAAAGTTAAAAGCTCTGGGAGCTTCTGACCTAAACAAAACACTCATTTAATTATAACATTAGTGATTTCAAATGCATTGTGTAAAGTAGGGAATATTCTTTTTATTTTATTTATGTATCTTCTTTAGTTAAAGCTGTTGTGTTCCATGGTAGTGCTCAGTTTCTATACTTTTGCATTACTTCCTTCCATCCCTTTAGAAGTTACCTGCTTATTAAGTAATACACAGTTAAATCTAGTTTTTAGAGTATATGCTCCTATCTTTAGGATTATAGAGCAAAATAATTATCATGCTTAAAGCTAACATTATTCTTTTAAATGTTATAGAATAGCTTGCGCACTCCTGACCTGACTTGGGAGAAAGTTAGATCACAGGTTGATCATGTGATCTGGCCTGATGGCAAACGTATTGTGTTGCTTGCAGAGGGTCGTCTTGTGAATCTCAGCTGCTCTAGCCTGCCATCCTTTGTAGTTTCTATCACAGCTGCTACTCAGGTAAAGTAAAAGGTTATATATATATAGCATTTCTGTGTGTAAATAAACAGTTCTAATGATTAAGGCTTTGAAATTCATACCAAATTACTGGGTTCAAGTTGAGCTTAGCAATATGGAATGGTCCTGCCTGAATGATTCTGTGTGCTGTTGTGCTGATTGTGTTAGTTTTTAGCATACCATCGAAGCTTCCACAACAGCACAGAAATTATAAAACTTCAGGGAGATCTGAAGCTACAAGATATTTCCCAAGCATGTTCTCTAGAGTGAAGTAGCTGGTGAACTGATATATAGCCAAGATTGTTAAACAATGGACCTGTTATCAGGAAGAGGAGTAATCTAAAGTTATGTCTGGAACATTTCAATTTCATGTATACAAATATAACAATTTGTGACATATCCTCAGCCGGAAACAAAGTTGTTGTTCAGGATATGTAAAAGTTTTACATGGTATGGTGATCCCAGACAGTTTATAATCATCATTTCTTATAAGATAAGTGACAAATTGTTATATTTGTATATATGTGTTTGCTTCACTGTTAATAGCTTCATATTTTAATATGTAATACGTTAATTCCATTCACAAATTTTCTTTTCCAATTATCATATTTCCAATTTCATATATCTTATTGCCATCTGCAGTAAAAATGGTTGTTTAACACTACTGAAAATAAAATTAAATAAAAGTAATAAAACAGAAACAAAAAATGGATAGTATTATCCAACAGTTCCCACCTACTTTAAATGCATAAATACAAGTTTTAAAAGGTATGACTCAATTTTAGTCTTTATACATACTATCTTCAGTTACTTGAATCTAAATGTGGTGCATGTTTCATGAGCTTTTGCTTCCATCCTCAGCCTGGAGTGCTGTGATTATATAAGTGATTTTGTTGTGATGAAAGTATTGAAGTTGTTCAATTTGAGATGGAGTGGGCTGTGTGATTTTAGATGATGATACCTCTAGGCTGGCTCTTGTGAAGTCTCAGGTTCAAAGACCATTCTCGGTGTCTCTTCTGGTGCAGATTTCTGTCTCTGTAGATTCACATCCTTTGCGTGGTTTACACCCAGGCTAGAATTGCCTCAGGGGAGAGGCAAGGATCTTGGCTTATGGTGGTAAGCAGGAACAGAGATCTCAGGTCGAGGATGTAGAAGCAGGTAGTAACAGTGACACTAATCTCGCTATTGGACATGGTTGTATTTACGTTTTCACTTTAAAACATCACTCACATACGAGGGGGGACCCAAAAGAAACCGGACTCCGAGGGCACTGCCACTCTTAACCCTTTCACCGATATGGACGTCATATGACGTCCAAGTTAAAGTGCCCCAAACCGATATGGACGTGTATAGACGTCCTGCGCATACATGCATTTAATGCTCATTTAACGCCAATTATTTTAATCTTGCTGTTTTACAATAAATTTAAATTAGTTCTATAAGGAATGTAAACGTATTCTTAAAGGTTTCTTTTTGAATTGTACACCTCCAAACCTGGATAAACACCCAAGGGCACATCTGCAGATTCACACCAAATAATATTGGTTTCCTTGCGAACTTCTTTTTCGCAACACACTACACATTTTCGAAATGGTTACAAGTTTTTTGGGTGTGGGTGGTATACTTTTAGGAAAGTGTTTTCTCTCAAGTATGAGGGATGATGTGTGAATTTTGCTACCCCCTAGTATAAAGAGGCCTCTGAGTATTATAATACTCAATTAGGTTACGAGCTCTTTATACGCGCAAGTACAGGTAGATGAATGTCTTTTACAGCTCTGAAAATTACTGAACAACTGTGCATAGTTACATCCAGTGGTATAAAAATACTTTTTTTTTAACCATTTAACTGTTTTCCGTAAAGAGGGATAGCTGGTAATAGCTGATCCGTATCACCCATATTTGACCCGCCATTTCCCCAAACAATGGAGTAGATAACATGCCAGCTGTAGACCAGTACACGTCACTGCTACGTATGTCCTAAAGATCTCCTTCATAATCGTACAACAAATCTTCCAGATTTTCTACAGTAATATCAGAAGCCTGTACACATCATACCCAAGCTAATTTATTTGCTACATTACCGGGATAAGCCATGGTTAACATTGAAATTTAACAATTTCAAATGTGCCATACATTTAGCTCTTGATAGCTACAAGAAATCATTCTGAACACAGAGAGAGTATAAATAACTGAAATACAGAGCGAAAACTGCTGCATAAGGCTACAAGAAACCTTGGTTGAGAAACACTGTAATAACAGATGCTGACAGAGTTTTCATTCCAGTGTGTGAGTGTGTGATGCAACATATTCTCGTCATATTATCGCTTGGCATAGCATAAATAAACTAAACTTGAACCTGAGAAGTTGCTTGCGTAGCTATACATACATACTATGGCTCGTATACACACAAAACAAAATGATTCACATATTAGGCGCGTTCGGCACAAAGAATGGCTTTTGCTACAGTGAAACAAAGTAGTGAAATTTCAACAATTTATTAATGTAGTCTCTACTTTATTGTTACTGTAGATTTATACTGCCTTTAATGAGTTTTAAACCAGTTTTTGTTTCGTTTAAATAACTTAATAAATACGGAAGTTACGGAATTGTATTTATGATGCATTTTTACAGCATTTAACAATTTAAATGTCCTGTTCTGTTTATTGGGTATCCGTTTCCGGCCCCTGAAGGGTTTAAATGGCCATCGGCGAAGCGGATAAACGTAGTGCAGGGTTCTCACGCTAGATGGTGTTAGTACAGACCTTCGTGTTGCTGCTAAATTTGTTCCACGCCTTCTCTCACACGAGCACAAAACCATCCACATGAATGTGTGTCAGGACTTGAAAACAGAGATTGCATGTGATCCAAACTTCTTGAACAAAGTCATTACAGGGGATGAGAGTTGGTGTTACGGGTGTGACCCAGAAACCAAGCAAGCGTCAAGCCAGTGGAGGACTCCCAACTCTCCCAGACCAAAAAAAGCAAGGCAAGTGAGGTCAAATGTGAAGACGATGATCATTGTCTTTTTTGATGTTTGTGGAATTGTGCATTGGGAATTCATAGCCCATGATCAGACTGTTAACCAGCACTTTTACTTGGATGTTTTAAGGCATCTGCGTGAGGATGTGAGGAGGAAATACCCGGAACTTTGGCGATCAGGTGATTGGTTTCTGCATCACGACAACGCTCCAGCACACACGGCCTTACAAGTGATCCACTATTTGGCATCTCAAAAGTGGTCTGTCGTTCCCCACGCTCCATATTCGCCGGACCTAGCCCTGTGCGACTTTTTTTTATTTCCACGAATGAAAAAAATGCTAAAAGGGGAGTGTTATGACGATGTGGAGGCGGTAAAAGCAGCTTCGCAAAGGGCACTGGACAATATCAAACTTGAAGAGTTCCCAACATGCTTCCAACAATGGGAAAGGAGACCTGACAAGTGCATCACATGTAATGGAGAGTATTTTGAAGGTCACTGAAGTAATTTTGTAAAAAGATTCATCAATAAAGTTTTTATGACAACAATCCGGTTTCTTTTGGGTCCCCCACGTATATTGAAAATGTTTCTGGTGAATTGATTTATTTTTTGCCAAAATGTTCGCAGAATTTCAAATTTCACAATGTATTCTTTTGTTTCAACGGCACATCGGGACTTGTTAAACACAGTACTATTTTCTTTCTTCATTATGTCACTTTATTGAAGCCGGAATTGCTCTATGGCTAATGGACTTTTTGCGGATCACAATTATTATCTTTTTGCAAAGACTGACGACTACTAAATAACTGCTCTTACGACTGAATGAAAACTGCCCTTACCATCTTTTCAAGCTTGCTTATATAAGTATGTTGACTCTGAGCCTAAGTTTAATGTCCTTTATCTCTCTTGGCTATTTTCTCCCATTTTTGAAAGCATCGGTCTCCCATAATATCATTTTAAATTATTTTTATTGGTCTTACTGTTACATCAGATGACTCCCTTGATCATCTGATGCAGGATCTTTCCTGACAGTGTGGTATATATTTTCATTCTGGTTTCTGCAGAGTCAAGTTCGCTACCATATTACAACGGGATAACATATTTTTATACCTCATTGAAATACAAAGGAGTTTCTTGCCAAATGTTGTAAACATCTCCTCATGTTGCTTCCAAAGACCGTTTTTTCTTAAACTTCGGAACCAGGAACGTTTTCACATAGACTAAAATATTCTTGCATATAACATTCGAAGTTTTGCAGATTACAGTAATTCAATTGTACATAACTATATTACTAGACAGAGCATTGAGGCGTATCGACCTTCAGGTGACCAGCGCTGTGATCGTCTCTTATCAGGTCGTATATGGTCGATTAGAGGAGTGAAATATTAGTAGGTTGATGTACAGTAAGTTACAAAACACAAATAGAGCGATTGGAAGCTGCATGTGACTATATATGTTTTCTCTTGCCTGCCGATGTATGACACATTGCTGTCCAGAAGACACGATTTCATCTGAACAGACTATACATATAGTGGACTTACCGTGTATGTGCGATAAGCTGACGTAAACATCTCTGTGTTGCAAATTTTTATCGATATGCTTTCTCGCTTTGCCATGTAGTACATATGACCCTTATGATCAGATATGCCTTACAAATTTTAGTTAATTGATAGAAATTAATCATTTCTTCATACTAGCCATATTTCCATCAGTTAACTAGCCTGCTTCAGTAACGTAGATGGTAGTATGTCTGCCTCACGTTGAAGAGGTCCTGAGTTCGAATCTCGGTCAGTGTGCGTTACCTGGATAAGGTTTTCGCCGAGGTTTTCCCTTATCCTGATAGACAAATGTCACGTAACTCTAAACTCCATGGACCCCAGATGCATTTGAGCATCATTTCACCCATTTCATTCATTGTCCGATATGACTAAATGTTGGAGGACGTTAATTACAACAAAAAATCAATTAACTAAAATAATAAGAGTTAAATGATGAAGCCTGGGACTCAAGTACTTACAATAGTATGCTCACTTTCTGCTTGGGCAGCAAGCCAGGTGAAAAGACTATTAGATATCGACGTTATGGGAGTGTGCATCGCTCCCATCATCAGGATATTTATAAAATATTATAACCACAAATGACACACTGGATATAACACAAATATAAACAAAGACGAAACACTATCACAATTAGCATTACGGAACAAAAGACTGTTTTCAGTAAATTAAATGCCAGGTCAGGAGATGGCGTGAGTATAGAAAATTGTGTCAAAGAAACATAACTACTTAACTTGATTATCAAGCTGTATTGATATTTGCTTCTTAAATTGATGGATTTCCATTTTTAAGGCAGGTTTCCTAGAGGAGCTGAACTGAAATCCAGCATCACAGTTAAGCATGCTCCTTTCAGAGGAAATCACCAAAGCCTCCTTAATTCTTTGCTGCCAGCAACTGTTGGATATTGCCAAGATGGTCGTCTCCCGAAAGTTGGCTCTATGCTCGTTATCAAAACAATGCTCTGCCAGCCCAGATTTCTCAGGTTGCATTAAACAAATGGAAATCCCTCAATTTAAGAAGCAAAGATCAATACAGCTTCATAATCAAGTTAAGTAGTAACGTTTCTTTGACACAATTTTCTATACTCGCGCCATCTCCTGAGTTGGCATTTAATTTACTGAAAACAGTCTTTTGTTCAGTAATGTGAATTTTGATAGCGTTTTGTCTTTTGGTAGATAATGATTATCCGGGCTTGTAGGCCGTGGTCTATTGGAAAGTAGTCTTCCAGACGTTTCGTTCGAAACTGTGCCGAACATCTTCAGTGGTGTGGCTGTAACACTCGTTGTACTTTCAGCTGTGACTGATACAGAACCTCTCGATTTCACGGGATTTTTATATGCCTTCTGAGTGGGTGGAGTCTTCTTCTGGCTGGTATGCTCCTTCGTGATAGGTTCGGCCGCTGCGTGGGCTGGACTATGGAGGGGGCTGCTTTTATCAAAAGTGGTTGGTGCCAATGAGTGGTTGCTTACTGTTAGTACTGCTATCGGTGATGTATGAGCCTGGGTTTGTGTCCGGTCGGGTTTCGTACATGTGTTCCTTACAGCTGGATACCAAGCTTTATTTAACCTCTTGGTTTCTTCTTTCCTGTTGAAGTTATTTTTATGTTTATAAATTTCTATGGCTTCCCGGCTTAAACGAGCAAAGTAATGGACATCGGAGGACAGAACGGTCATAAAACGAGAGTGTTACGACCACGCCACTGAAATGACTCCGGCCGTGAAAGCCTACGCTCTAGAGTATTTTGTCTTTGTTTATATTTGTGTTATATCCAGTGTTTCATTTGTGGTTATAGTGTTTTATAAATATCCTCATAATGGGATAGATGCACACTTCCGAAATGTTGATATCTAATCGTCTTTTCACCTGGCTTGCTGCCCGAGAAGAAAGTGAGCATATTCATTGAAAGGAAAGCTTCAGGTCTTAACTTACGATAGTAAGTCGCCACAAATGGTGTATCTCGGATGCGAGTACCCCTAGTGGACTACCGGGCAAATATATGAGTCAAATGGAGAATTTAATGTCAAAACGGGATGTTTACCATGGTAGCTCAATGGGTTAGAGCGACTGGACGGAAACCTGGAGGTCCGTGGTTCAAATCTTGGCCATGGCATTGAATTTTTCATGTTGACTCTCTCTATGCCTTACAAAATTACTTTATAGTTAAAATACAGTCTCAAATAACAGGACTTCAAACTTCATTTCACATTAAATTAATTGGGAGTCGATTAATAACACAAAACAACACTCACTTTTAAATTTTTCCGGAACCGGTTTCTGAGGCCTTCCCTCTGTCTTCAGCCGGACATCGACTTGATGTCCGGCTGAAGACAGAGGGAAGGCCTCAGAAACCGGTTCCGGAAAAATTTAGAAGTGAGTGTTGTTTTGTGTTATTAATCGACTCCCAATTAATTTAATTTATACAACAACACTGTTTTCAACACTTCAATGAAAGGATTCATTTCACATTCCTTCCTTTTTACAATATTGGTGTTTTTTCAAACTTAATTCTGCTGAACCATTTATGCTTCTTGTATAATTACTTTAGAACTTATATCATGGTTTGCAGTCCAGAAATGTTTGGCTAAGGCTGATTCTTTTTGGTTAGTTAGAAATTTACTGAAGGATTTCTTCTTTCTGGTTTTGAAGTTTGTTTTTGTTCTGCCTACTTACAGCAGGTTCCAGTTTTCATATGTAGCCCAAACCGAAATAAACATTGAAAATGGATGGAAAGAATATTGTAGTTACATTTCCAGTAAACAAATAGAAAAATCAACTGTAGCAAACCATTCTTGGAGTGCAAACCACAATATTAATTTTAGTTAATTTATGGAAATTAATCATTTCTTCACACTAGCCGTTTATAGGCTAAGGTTTTTGATGGATAGAGTCAATGTCATGGTTCAATGCCATGGTTCAATGCAATGGCCGAGATTTGAACCACGGGTCTCCTGGTTTCCGTCTAGTTGCTCTAACCCATTGAAATACCATGGCCAATGTGCTGTCCTGTCATTAAATTCTCAAACAAATAGAAAATTCAATGCATTAGAAAACAACAACAACATTAAATTCTCCATTTGACTCGTTTATTTCCCCGGTAAACCACTAGGGGCTCTCGTATTTGAGATACACCGTTTGTGGCGACTTACTATCGTAAGTACTTGAGTCCCAGGCTTCATCATTGGTTTACCGGGGAAATTCGTGGTTCAAATCCCGGCCATGGCATTGAATTTTTCATGTTGACTCTATCCATCAAAAACCTTAGGCTATAAATGCCTAGTGTAGAGAAATGATTAATTCCCATCAATTAACTAAAATAATCAGAGTAGAATGATGAAGCCTGGGACTCAAGTACTTACGACAGTAAGTCTCCACAAATGGTGTATCTCGAATCCTAGAGCCCCTAGTGGTTTACCGCGGAAATATGTGATTCAAATGGAGAATTTAATGTCAGAACGGCACGTTGGCTATGGTAGCTCAATGGGTTAGAGCAACTGGACGGAAACCAGGAGATCCGTGGTTCAAATCCTGGCCATGGCATTGAATTTTTAATGTTGACTTTATCCACTACAATATTAATCCTAAAGTGACAGTTGATTAATGTCATTTAAGTCAACAAAGCCTAGGAAAACAACCATATTGTAAAACAGAAAGAATGCGTGAAGTTATCCCACCATTGAACATTAGTTTCATCACAACAAAACTATGCCAGTTCTGCAACGACCACCGCTAATCCTGTATCCAGTGTTACCAGTTGAATCCAGGCTGAGGAAGGAAGCGGTAGCTTCTGAAACATGTTCCACATTTAAATTCAGCTAAAGGAGATTAATGTCATAAGTTCAGCTCGACAATCTTTCAAGTTATTGTTTCACTTCACTGTTTCAAATTTCTAAACACAAAATCAGTATATTATATTGCTTTCTTTTTCTGTGTTTAAGGCACTAGCACTCATAGAGCTGTTCAATGCTCCAAATGGCCGGTATAAGTCAGATGTCTATTTGCTACCAAAGAAAATGGGTAAGTTGTAAGCATTTTTATTGGAAAATCACTTATATACTGTAATCTGCACTTTCAGCGTACAGTGACTGCATGTCATCATAAGCTATAGATTCATCAGAAAGGATGTGTACATCACAAGATATAGGCTCGTTCATATCAAAGTTTTTGTGATGTAATTAGTTCCATGTTAGACTTTTTCAGACAAATATCTACAAATATAACAATTTGTAACTTAAAACTTCACTTATCTTATAAGAAAAGGTGATATTTTTCCTATAAATTATCCGGAATCGTGATTTCATGTAAAACTTCTACATATCTTCAGCTGGAAACAGCAAAGCTGTCGCCATCGTTACGAACGCTAGATGTTAACCCTTTCACCGATATGGACGTCATATGACGTCCAAGTTAAAGTGCCCCAAACCGATATGGACGTGTATAGACGTCCTGCGCATACATCCATTTAATGCTCATTTAACGCCAATTATTTTAATCTTGCTGTTTTACAATAAATTTAAATTAGTTCTTTAAGGAATGTAAACGTATTCTTAAAGGTTTCTTTTTGAATTGTACACCTCCAAACCTGGATAAACACCCAAGGGCACATCTGCAGATTCACACCAAATAATATTGGTTTCCTTGCGAACTTCTTTTTCGCAACACACTACACATTTTCGAAATGGTTACAAGTTTTTTGGGTGTGGGTGGTATACTTTTAGGAAAGTGTTTTCTCTCAAGTATGAGGGATGATGTGTGAATTTTGCTACCCCCTAGTATAAAGAGGCCTCTGAGTATTATAATACTCAATTAGGTTACGAGCTCTTTATACGCGCAAGTACAGGTAGATGAATGTCTTTTACAGCTCTGAAAATTACTAAACAACTGTGCATAGTTACATCCAGTGGTATAAAAATACTTTTTTTTAACCATTTAACTGTTTTCCGTAAAGAGGGATAGCTGGTAATAGCTGATCCGTATGACCCATATTTGACCCGCCATTTCCTCAAACAATGGAGTAGCTAACATGCCAGCTGTAGACCAGTACACGTCACTGCTACGTATGTCCTAAAGATCTCCTTCATAATCGTACAACAAATCTTCCAGATTTTCTACAGTAATATCAGAAGCCTGTACACATCATACCCAAGCTAATTTATTTGCTACATTACCGGGATAAGCCATGGTTAACATTGAAATTTAACAATATCAAATGTGCCATTCATTTAGCTTTTGATAGCTATAAGAAATCAATCTGAACACAGAGAGAATATAAATAACTGAAATACCGAGCGAAAACTGCTGCATAAGGCTACTAGAAACCTTGGTTGAGAAACACTGTAATAACAGATGCTGACAGAGTTTTCATTCCAGTGTGTGAGCGTGTGACGCAACATATTCTCGTCATATTATCGCTTGGCATAGCATAAATAAACTAAACTTGAACCTGAAAAGTTGCTTGCGTAGCTATACATACATACTATGGCTCGTATACACACAAAACAAAATGATTCACATATTAGGCGCGTTCGGCACAAAGAATGGCTTTTGCTACAGTGAAACAAAGTAGTGAAATTTCAACAATTTATTAATGCAGTCTCTACTTTATTGTTACTGTAGATTTATACTGCCTTTAATGAGTTTTAAACCAGTTTTTGTTTCGTTTAAATAACTTAATAAATACGGAAGATACGGAATTGTATTTATGATGCATTTTTACAGCATTTAACAATTTAAATGTCCTGTTCTGTTTATTGGGTATCCGTTTCCGGCCGCTGAAGGGTTTAAATGGCCATCGGCGAAGCGGTTAATATGTTCTTGTTAGTACTACCAAAGTCTGAAAAGAAAACAAATTTAAAAACAGAATCGTCTGCCAGTATTTCAAAATTGATTACGCTATGTTTGTTTTTTAAAATAAATATCTTTTCCCAAACCATTAAATCTATTGGATCATTTAATTGTTTTAATAATTTAACTTCTGGATTTATTTCATGGTTAAATGACCAAAAATGAAATAAATTGGTTTAAATTTATTTAAAAAAAATAAATATCACATAATGAATTTTGAAATACCAGCAGCTGATTCTGTTTTTAGGCTCATTTCATTCTCAGATTTTGGTAATACTGGAAAAACATAAGAACATGGTAACCGGAATCCTTGAAAACATAGATGTAGAAAAAGCGGGCGTTAAACACTACACATTTCATTTATTTTGAAAACATAGTTTATTTATGGACTGAAGGCACAAACAATCTGTTTGTGAAATCGATCTCCATTAGAAAGAAGAATTAACACCAATTTCGTAAGTAAGTGAAGCCTTTGTTATAAATATTTATATTTGTGTAATATTAATTGCTTGACTGTAACTAGCTTCATTTTCTACGTAATCGCGTAGTGAATTTTGAAATACCAGCAGTCGATTCTGTTTTTAAATTTGTTTTATTTTCAGATGTTGGTAGTACTAACAAGAACATATTAACATTTAGCATTGGTAATGAAAAACCAGAACGAAAGAACATTTTCGTAACATTAAGTATAAACAAACTGATTAATCGGCCGTAGCAAATCATTTTTGGTCATTTAACCATAAAATAAATAGTGAAGTTAAATTATTCACAGTTAAATGTTCTGATAGATTTAATGGTTTGGGAAAATATATGTATTTAAAGAAATGATCATCGCGTAATGAATTTTGAAATACCAGCAGTTGATTCTGTTTTTAGGTTTGTTTCATTTTCAGATTTTGGTAATACTGAAAAAAACATGGTAACCTGTGATAGTGTCCTTGACGATAAAGTGTGTTGACTGAAGATGCGAGCAAATGTTCGTGAAATCGATCTCATCAATTAATAAGAAAAATGTACATCATTTTCTTAAGATAAGTGAAGTTTTTTGTTGCAAATAGTTGTATTTGTGTAACATTTATTGCTTCACTGTAGCTAGCTTCATTTTTTACGTTAATTGTTAATGTGTGTTCATAACATACACTGCACAATATTTTGTACATACTGAGAGGAACAGAATCAGAGCAAATATTCTTTATTTCACATTAATTATAGAATCAGAATTTATTCACCATCAAATCTTACAAGATATTGGTTTTGTCAGTCATTTCTGTTTACAGTATTTACAATGTACAAGGGGCATCCAGAAAGTAAGTTCTGTTTCAATTTATCTCCACTGCAGCGCTGCAATCACAGTTCTGCACATGTGCGGTGGACACTCTGTATCAAGGAGAAGAAACGTGCACCATTATGAGATCGCTGTCAGCCACATACACTTTGTTGTGCTTGTTTACAATGTCGGTGTTGATTGAAAATCCCGCCGCTTGTTAAATCAGATCTCTTGATTCATTTTCTGAATGCTAAGAAAGTGAAACCAATTGAAATTATCTGCTGTCAAAAGGTGTTGTGTTTCTTCATGACAATGCATGATCACACACTGCAAATGCGACGAAAAACATCCTACAGGGATTTGGCTGGGACGTGTTTGACCATCCCTCGTACAGCCCTGACCTCACTCCTAGCAACTTTCATCTGTTTTTGCATCTCAAATTTTTCCTTGGCGGTCAACACTTCAACAATAATGAAGAGCTGAAAGAAAATGTTTCCAACTGGTTGAAGACACAGGCGGCAAACTTCTATGAAGAAGGTATACAAAAACTTGTGCCTCGCTATGACAAATACCTGCAAAATTTTGGCAGTTATGTGGAAAAGTAGTTTAAGAGTTGTAGAATTTTGTGCAATAAATAATTTTTCTGTGTCTGTACACGATTTAATTTTATTACCAAATAGAACTTACTTTCTGGACGTACCTCGTATATATCCTATATAATCTAAATACAATATTTAGTTTTTAAATGTTACCACAATTACGTAACTAAGACATCAATAATATATATCTTCCATAGAACAGTCTAAATATTCATTCATATCATAAAAGGCTTTAATTTGTAACCATATAGAGATAAGAGCAGTTGCAGCATTTTTATTCTAAAAGTAATAAATGTGTAATATAAAAGATTATAAAGTTATATTACTTAACCTTTTTGTTTTCAGATGAGTATGTTGCTAGCTTACATCTTCCTACATTTGATGCCCATCTCACAGAACTCACAGATGAACAAGCTAAGTACATGGGTCTAAATAAAGCTGGGCCTTTTAAACCGAATTATTACAGGTAAGTTGTAGTTAGTTACTTATCATCTTTGCTCCCTTAATTTTAACAATGATGATGTAAATAGTTATGTTAAAATCTCTATTATAATGAGTTGACAAGTGCATTAAATGTGACCAGTTGCACAATTAATTTACAAATTTATAGTCATTATATACACAGTACTGCCAAAAGTTCTGTCAGTAAAATCTAGACTTGCTTTTGAACTGTGATTGCGAGTGAAGAAGCATGGCAACGCTGTATGTCGTCGTCTATAATGTGATCTTCACTACAACATGAGTAACCAGCTGGCAGTGTGCCAGCAGGAAGCACGAGAGAAAGATGAATTGGGGAGTGCACGAGAACCGTATCGCTGTATTGGCATTATTTCGTTGTGGAAAGCGAGCTAATGAAATTTTTTTGACGCTGAAACCACCCTGTATCAACGAATGATTTGTGTTTAGGACAATAGTACGGTTTAAACAAACGGATAAAGCTGATGATCGTATCAGATCAGGCTGTCCTAATCTCTGTTTCATATAACCTTGCCCGGCTGAAATGAATCACTCCGCGTTCAACAACCCTCCCCCTCGCCCTAATTGGCTAATGCTTTCGCGTCATACGCCATAGGCGGTGCCTTCCCGTCACATTTCGTAATAATTGCCGGGAAGATAAATAAAATCATACAAAAATCATACAAATAAGGATATGAAGGCATGCAAAAATACAAGTTTATAATGAACTGAGCAATGAAACTGAAAGAGTTTATAATGAAAGGCCTTTGGCCTTTTCCACTGGAATTTTTTAAACCAGCACACATACCTTTCAAAAATGCTTGTCTTTCAGTCTTAAAAGTCGTGTCACACCATACTTTACTTTTCGTGTATATTTAGCGATTTGTATCTCGGTGCAGTGTGGTTGTCCTTAAATAGCGTCTTCGCCACACAGCAATATCACCTCTGTCTTATAGCACATTTTTCTTGCCTCATTTTTCATTCACAAATCCCAGCTGTATAAGCAATCTGCTGAAATTTGGTAAATCTGCATCCTCATTTACAGCAGACGAAATGTTACTTATGTTAGGGAGTTCGTTTCTAAAGAAAAACTACACACATGAAGACGCACAACACTTTTCACGTATTTTCTCCGAGCACGCACTTTTGTTTATTCCTGCTTTTGCCTGGAGTGGTAAGTTTTCCTGTTTCCTCAATTTCATGCCGCGATGTTCCTACGGATCTAACACTCACACCTGTAACTTCAGAGCACAGCTGTTCGACTTCTCTCACTGACAAAGACGGATTCTTCTCTGTGAGTGCATTAAACACATGCAACACAATTCTTTTTTCGCCTGTTTGTAAATAATTATCCTTGCGATACTTAAGCGAAAAACTGGCGGTAGACTCTGCCATTATACATATAATACATGCGCAATAAACGATCAATAAAATAATTTAGCTCCCGCACTTTCGAATGGCGATGCATGACTAATCCAGTTCAAAACAAGGTTAGTGATAAAAGTCTTAAACAAATGTCACCACTACCGCTAAATCACATGCTATCGTGCCATGTGCTTGAGAGCAAAGGAACCTCCTCTTTACTTTGTTTAAGAATTAACATGCATTTCAGATAAATCAACTCTGTTGCGTAATATATTTAATTAAAACAGTTACAAAAATATAAATTTGACAATTCTCTTCCAACATATAATGATATATCACCATGTTAAATAACGAACTAATTTTTACCGCACGACAGTCATTACCACAACAGCAACCAATGAGAGGTGATTAGGTCACGTGACCGTTAAGAGATACTGGGCAAGCTTACGTGAAACAAGGTATAGGTGTGTAAGGATGAAAGAAGTTGTGAATGCGGTTTGTGCAAGGATTCAACGCAAGCCTTTGCGTAAATAAACAATTTTGTCTCGTGATATGAATATTTCTCTACGAACTATGTCACGCATTTTGAAGGATGATTTACATGTTCGTGCATATAAAAGGTACACATGGCATTTATTAACCGAAAAATTAAAGGACATACACCGGGTTCGATCCCAGGCATTGTTGGCGATGTACGGGGAGGGTCAGTTTCATGACATCCTTTTTACAGATGAAACAATGGTCACCATGGAAAAGTCGTTTAACAAGCAAAATGATCGTGTGCATGCACGGTTCTCCAAGGAAGCAAGAGACAGCTCCACGCGTGCAGCGAGGACATCACCTCGCTTCTGTCATGGTATGGTGGGCAGTTTCCTGGCGGGGAGCTTCAGAGGTGCATTTTTGCGAAAGTGGAGTGAAAACTACTTCAGCTGTCTACCAGGCATTGTTGGAAAAGGTGATACCACGTACATATTCGAGGCTGTTTGAAGGGAAGTCGTGGATTTTTCAGCTCCTGCTCACAAAACAAAGACCACACAACAGTGGTCGGCAGCCAATGGTCCAAGGTTCATCGCAGCTGCTGACTGGTCTAGTGGAAGTCCAGACCTCAATCCATTGGATTATTCTCTATGGCAGAAGCTCAAGGCGATAACATGTCAAAAACAGCACCATAATATTGAGATGTTAAAAAAATCTGTCAGGTCGGCTGTGAAAAAAATTCCACTGGACACGATTCATGCAGCTATTGATGAGTGCACTGAACGTCTTCGTTGCTGTGTTGCCGCACATAGTGATCATTTTGAATAAGAGTTGAACCAATTTGTAGCATTTTCTGTTTTATTTCAGAATATATGTATATCAATGAATATGCATTGTTTTATTTAGTAGTTATATACATTGAAAGTACTGACAGAACTTATGGCAGTGCTGTTTACATTTATTGTATTAATAATTTATTATAAAGTAGTATAAGCAAAGTTCCTAATATTGTAATCAGAAGGCAAAATTTACATACTTTGAGACCAATACTTTGTTGTAAAAGAACCTGAAGATCAGTAAATTATATTCTAATTTAGTTCCCATTATTCAGCTTTGTGTTTAGCTTGGCATAGAATATAAATACTTTTTTTTTTTCTCTGGAAATGATTAGAAAATGCTTGTTGGTTTGAATATACAAATTATCAGAAAGTTGAGTTTGAAATTTCTCAAATTAGCATAACGTGAAAATGTTAAAATTCACACCATTTTTAGCCAATAAGCTTGAACTTTTGTGTTCTTTGAATAAAAGTATACTATAGATTATGTATATAACATATCTGAGAGTCCGCCTCTGTAGCATAGTGGTAGTGTGTCTGCCTCACATTCAAGAGGTCCCGAGTTCGAATCTCGGTCAGGGTGAGTTATCTAGATAATGTTTTTTCCAGGGTTTTTCCTTATCCTGAAAGATGAATATCGGGTAACTGTAAGCTCTATAGACCTTAGGCTCATTTGAGCATCATTTCATCTATTTCATTTATTGTCCAATCTTACATTGGAGGATGTCAATTTAAAAATTACACACACACACACACACACACACACACACACACACACACACACACACACACACACACACACACACACACACACACACACACACACACACACACACACACACACACACACACACACACACACACACACACACACACACACACACACACACACACACACACACACACACACACACACACACACACACACACACACACACACACACACACACACACACACACACACACACACACACACACACACACACACACACACACACACACACACACACACACACACACACACACACACACACACACACACACACACACACACACACACACACACACACACACACACACACACACACACACACACACACACACACACACACACACACACACACACACACACACACACACACACACACACACACACACACACACACACACACACACACACACACACACACACACACACACACACACACACACACACACACACACACACACACACACACACACACACACACACACACACACACACACACACACACACACACACACACACACACACACACACACACACACACACACACACACACACACACACACACACACACACACACACACACACACACACACACACACACACACACACACACACACACACACACACACACACACACACACACACACACACACACACACACACACACACACACACACACACACACACACACACACACACACACACACACACACACACACACACACACACACACACACACACACACACACACACACACACACACACACACACACACACACACACACACACACACACACACACACACACACACACACACACACACACACACACACACACACACACACACACACACACACACACACACACACACACACACACACACACACACACACACACACACACACACACACACACACACACACACACACACACACACACACACACACACACACACACACACACACACACACACACACACACACACACACACACACACACACACACACACACACACACACACACACACACACACACACACACACACACACACACACACACACACACACACACACACACACACACACACACACACACACACACACACACACACACACACACACACACACACACACACACACACACACACACACACACACACACACACACACACACACACACACACACACACACACACACACACACACACACACACACACACACACACACACACACACACACACACACACACACACACACACACACACACACACACACACACACACACACACACACACACACACACACACACACACACACACACACACACACACACACACACACACACACACACACACACACACACACACACACACACACACACACACACACACACACACACACACACACACACACACACACACACACACACACACACACACACACACACACACACACACACACACACACACACACACACACACACACACACACACACACACACACACACACACACACACACACACACACACACACACACACACACACACACACACACACACACACACACACACACACACACACACACACACACACACACACACACACACACACACACACACACACACACACACACACACACACACACACACACACACACACACACACACACACACACACACACACACACACACACACACACACACACACACACACACACACACACACACACACACACACACACACACACACACACACACACACACACACACACACACACACACACACACACACACACACACACACACACACACACACACACACACACACACACACACACACACACACACACACACACACACACACACACACACACACACACACACACACACACACACACACACACACACACACACACACACACACACACACACACACACACACACACACACACACACACACACACACACACACACACACACACACACACACACACACACACACACACACACACACACACACACACACACACACACACACACACACACACACACACACACACACACACACACACACACACACACACACACACACACACACACACACACACACACACACACACACACACACACACACACACACACACACACACACACACACACACACACACACACACACACACACACACACACACACACACACACACACACACACACACACACACACACACACACACACACACACACACACACACACACACACACACACACACACACACACACACACACACACACACACACACACACACACACACACACACACACACACACACACACACACACACACACACACACACACACACACACACACACACACACACACACACACACACACACACACACACACACACACACACACACACACACACACACACACACACACACACACACACACACACACACACACACACACACACACACACACACACACACACACACACACACACACACACACACACACACACACACACACACACACACACACACACACACACACACACACACACACACACACACACACACACACACACACACACACACACACACACACACACACACACACACACACACACACACACACACACACACACACACACACACACACACACACACACACACACACACACACACACACACACACACACACACACACACACACACACACACACACACACACACACACACACACACACACACACACACACACACACACACACACACACACACACACACACACACACACACACACACACACACACACACACACTACTGAAAAGTTTCTGGAGAACCTCTAATAAAGTCCTATACAATATCCCTTATGGTTTCAGTATAGAGTGAATACTAATTTGATTTAAAATTGAAATAAAACCAGATGTTTTAACTGTTGTTTGCACAACTTTCAATTAGAAGTCTTACTAAAGGTCTGCTTAAACAGGTAGAATTATGCACTCTGATAGTATGACCATGAGACCAGGTGCTTTTGACCATCTTTATACCTCCTAATAGTTCTGTGATTGGCTGAATTGCTCTTGTAGCAGTTGTTTGGCAAATGGAGGAAGGAATCAGCCATGGAGAAATGGGCTGCAGTCATCGCACTCAGGAAAGTAGGGTACACTATTAGACTAATAATTAAAAAAGTGAAAGTTCCTAGGTCTACAGTGTATGATACTGCTCAGAGACATGAAGAAATGGGTCGAAACACAACCCTGTTACATTTGGAAAGCCTTCAAAAGACTTCAGAACAAGAGGATAAATACACTGTATTGACCTCTAAGTGGAACAGGATGAAAAGGGTTCCTGAAATTCAAGTGGAGTTGAATGCAATGCACCCTATGCCTGTGAATTATGAAATTGTATGATTTCACCTTATTGAAGCAGGACTCTATGATTGTGTTGCTGCCAAAAAAAAACTACTTTTGCACCCTCAAAATAAGAAGAGAAGAACATGCAAAGTGGAGATTAAGAAAATGAAAATGCATTTTGTTTTACTAGTAAGTCTCAGTTTGAACTTTTTAATTACAAATGTTGTCAGTTTTTAAGGTTTTCCAAAGGAGAAAGATTGCTGTCCCAATGTATAGTGCCAGCTGTCAAATATGGAAGTGTGATATTTTGGCAATAATTCTACAGGAGACTTAGTGCCAATCACTGGAACATTAAAAAGGAGGTGTACCACAAGATCTTATGCAAACATGCCGTCCCCTGTGTCAAGAGATTAGTAGGCAGAGGGTTAGTCATGCAAGAGGATAATGATTCTAAGCATTTTCCCAAACTTTGTCGTGAATGTGTGTTTGGAGGAATTTAGTAACAGTGACGTCAAAATTAATTGTAAAAACTATTTGTAGTTGAGATTTAACTGTATTGGAACACCACAGTGAAGCAAAATAATTATTAATATTTAGATGAGTCGTATTTATTACACATCTGCTTCACTTTCGTACCTATTTTGAGGACATGTTTCGCAAATCATCGTTTGCATCTTCTGCTCTTATGCGACTAAAGCTTGATCCAGTGGTGTGGTGGGTGTGGGTAATTCTGGAGTTGCTGCTGCCATCTGTTGATTTAATGATGAACTTAAATGTGGGATTCTCTTCTGGCGGGATTTCAAAGTTCATTAGTTGGTTTTTATGCTTTTCTATGTATATTCTCTCCCATATGACGAGTTCACTATGTTTTTGTACGTATTTTAGTAATTCTGTGCTATCTTCAATTTCATGATTTTCAGACCAGAAATGAGCTGCTATTGCGAACTTTTCAATATTTTTATATCTTAAGTGCCTGAAGTGTTCTTTCTTTCTAGTGCCTATGTTTCTTTTTGTCTTCCCATTGGCACCAAAAAACAATTACAACATTAAAAACCTACTTCACAGTAATAATACTGATAAGATAAAACCAGAGGAAAAGTCAGGCATTTACAAGATTAAGTGTAAAGACTGTGAAAAAATTTACATAGGGAGGACAAAAAGAAACATAGGCACTAGAAAGAAAGAACACGTCAGGCACTTAAGATACAAAAATATTGATAAGTCCGCAATGGCAGCTCATTTCTGGTCTGAAAATCATGAAATTGAAGATAGCACAGAATTACTAAAATACGTACAAAAACATAGTGAACTCGTCATATGGGAGAGAATATACATAGAAAAGCATAAAAACCAACTAATGAACTTTGAAATCCCGCCAGAAGAGAATCCCACATTTAAGTTCATCACTAAATCAACAGATGGCAGCAGCAACTCCAGAATTACCCACACCACTGGATCAAGATTTAGTCGCATAAGAGCAGAAGATGCAAACGATGATTTGCGAAACATGTCCTCAAAATAGGTACGAAAGTGAAGCAGATGTGTAATAAATACGACTCATCTAAATATTAATAAATATTTGTAGTTGGTTTATTGACACTCGTCACTTGCTTTTCTTATATTATTGAGGGACTAGCTTCAAAGGCTATTGCGTCCATTTTCAACCTCTCTCCAACTAGCATCTGTTGTTGTCTGCTATTCTCTCTTTGGTGGTGGAACTATGAACTTCTTTGCCAAATTATCTACTGGTGGGATTTCAAAGTTCATTACGCAGTCCTTATTTTTTCATATGAATATGTTCTCCCATGTTGTTAGTTTATTTTGGTTTATCACTCCTCTTAATAATTTTGGATTTGGATCAATGTCATGCTTTTCATTCCAAAAATGAAATGCTACTGCTGACTTTTCTTCTTGTTTCAATCTGGTGTTTCTTAAGTGCTCTTTGCTCTTCAAAGTTTGGTATAGATATGTTGACGACATCTTTGCAATTGTACCAAATAAACATTTAGATGATGCATTAAAATTAATCAATCTGCAAGAAAGGACTATCAAATTCAGAACAGAAAAGAAAATCAATGGACAACTCTCTTCCTTGGATCTAAATATCATCAGGAATAACACAAAAATAAAATTTGAAATTTACAGGAAACCAACACATTCAGAAAATTACATAAAAAATAATATCTACAACCCAGTTATACATAAACATGCAATAATAAACAGCCTTACACACAGACTAGTCAACATACCCATGGAAAAAGAAGAATATGTCAAAGAACAAAAAGCAATACTACACATAGCAGAAGAAAATGGATGCAACAAAAGTCTGGTGTTCAAGAAAATTAGAAAAGCTAAACTAAAGAAAATCATTAAGGAAGCAACCACATTTACAAAAGAAAAAGAAGGCAACAGCATATTCAGTTCATCCACATATCACCCAAAAACATTTAATAAATTTAAAAAGATCTTTAAGGAACAAAATATAATCTTGGCACCTACTAATGGACACTCAGTTTTAAGATGACTAAATTCAAAAACAAAAGAATGAAATCCCATCAGTTAACAGATCCAGAATATATGAAATAAGTTGTAAAAATTGTGAAAAATGCTACATAGGTCAAACAAAAAGAAATCTAAAAACCAGAGTCAAAGAGTACTTGAGAAACATCAGATTGAAACAAGAAGATAAGTCAGCAGTAGCATTTCATTTTTGGAATGAATACCATGACATTGATCCAAATCCAAAATTATTAAAAGGAGTGATAAACCAAAATAAACTAACAATATTGGAGGACATATTCATATGGAAAAATAAGGACTGCATAATGAACTTTGAAATCCCACCAGTAGATAATTTGACAAAGAAGTTCATAGTTCCACCACCAGAGAGAGGAGAGCAGAGAACAGATGCTAATTGAAGAGAGGTTGAAAATGGAGGCAATAGCCTTTGAAACTAGTCCCTCTGTAATATAAGAAAAATAAGTGACGAGTGTCAATAAACCGACTACAAATAGTTTTTACAATTTGTCAAGAATATTTAGCGAAGATTGAGTCCAGAAAGGAACTAGCCAATATGCTTTGGCCCTCATGGTCACCTGACCTCAATCCTATTGAGTTAGTTTGAGATGAGTTAGATCAAGCAGTTAAGACCACAAGAGTGTGCAATTGCAAATGAGCTAGAGATTTTGCAACAAGAATGGGGAAAAATAAGTGCTGAATACATGCAAAAGGTTTTGGTGAGAATGCCCTTTTGTGTGTAAAGCTGTTCTGAAGGCTAAGGTAGGATATTTTGAGGAATTGAAAGTGTAGAAAACAACTGGAGTATAAAACTTAAGTTGTATAGTTTGCAGAAGGACGAGATTTTATTATAAATTTTTATGTAATCATGTAAAGATGCCATATGT
This sequence comes from Mantis religiosa, assembly GCA_030765055.1. Lineage (NCBI taxonomy): Eukaryota > Metazoa > Arthropoda > Insecta > Mantodea > Mantidae > Mantis > Mantis religiosa. Next base: position 1,535,736 of record JAUKNK010000035.1, on the reverse strand, counting down.
TCAAATAAATTATTTAAGTATTTGTTATGCTTATTATGAAATATATAACTAAATCCTATGTGTCCCGAAACTTATCAGGGATAAGATAACATTTTTATTTGTTCCTGAATTGTTAATTTTTTAGTTTATAACTTAATGCAGTTATATAGATCTATATGCTTTAATAGATCCTCTAAATGCCAAATGTTTCTCTATTTTACTAACAATTTTACTTTGAATTAAAAATATTACTGAAAAGAGAATTTATACACAGTTGTGAAATTGCAACCTGGGTGTGACAAATAGTCAATTCTTCAATTTTATGAATATCAGATTAGAAAATATTTAATTTAGAAAAGTAATCAATTAGTTTATAAGTTTGTGCATCTGTATATTTCCTTGTTTTTTCCAATTTGATTTTATGTTTAAACTGTGTGACCAATCTTGGAAGTTAACTCTTCCCATTGCATGAAGGAATTGGAAGGAATGTGGATGCATATGATAACTTCTGCTACTTCGGCCGCACCATGTCTGAGTGGTTAGACCGCTTGGCTCTCACCAAGGCGGCCTGGGTTCTATGCCAGGCAACTGCAAAGTGAGATTTGTGGTTGACAACACAGCACTGGGTCGGGTTTTCTCCGAGATATCCGCTTTTCCCCGCATTTCATTCCACCGGTGCTCCATCTTCATTTCATGTATCATCAGTGTCACCGCCTGCGGTGCCATATGTAATAAAAGCGGGCGTTCAACACTAAACATTTAATTTTTCTGCTACTTCAAGTTGCATTGTTCTCAGTATTGGAAAAGATGCTTTTCTAAGAGTCTAACATATTTGCTTAGGATGTTAGGAAAGTCCTAACGGAACGTGCTCAAGGTAAACACTAGAAATATATGGAGCATGTTGGTACTCTCTGAACCCATTAGGAAAAACGGAACATAAGTCATTTGGATTTAATGTAAAGAGTGTTTTATACCCAATTACTGCCTTCTAACGATGGGCTTTATGCACAACGGAGGTTATTTATATTACATAAAATAGGCATAATTAATGTAATAAATGTAAAATACAGAAAGTTCTCCAACTTATCTTTTATTTTCAATAACTGGGGAGAAGGATAATCGCAAAGATTTCATCTTTGAGCTGGCTCTGGAACTTCATGCTTCACATATGAGCAAGAGAAGGGATATAACAAATCTGTATGTGAAAAGTGCACAGTAATAACAAAAGCATGGTGATCATGAAGTGTTAACACTTTCCTTGAATAATTGTAAGCATTCTGTATACAGTTAATGTGCAAGAAATGTTTTCTTGTAGTCTTCGCTATGTTAAATCTGTGCTAGTTTTCAGAATTTTGTCACAACTTACTTTTTAATGGCTGCTTAGTTTTCTAATGCAATGCAGATGATTAACAGAACTTATGTTTATATACAAATATAATAATTTGTAACTGAAAACTTCACTTATCATATAAGAAGTGATGATAATTCTTATAAATTCTTGAGGATCGCGAATTCATGTATATTCATCTTCAGCTGGAAAAACAAAGCTGTTGCCATAGATACAAAACATTAGAAGTCGATATGATCTTGTTAGTATTACAAAAATCTGAAAATAAAACAAATTTAAAAACATAATTGACAGTATTTCAAAATTCATTACGTGATTATATGTGTTTGGAGGAATTTAGTAACAGTGACGCCAAAATAAATCTCAGAAACTATTTGTAGTTGGTTTATTAATACTCGTCACTTACTTGTTTATATTAATGAGAGACTAGTTTCAAAGGCATTCGCCTCCAGAAAGAGAGCAGACAACAACAGATGCCAGTTGGAAAGAGACTGAAAGTAAGTGACGAGTATTAATAAACCAACTACAAATAGTTTCTGAGATTAATTTTGACGTCACTGTTACTAAATTCCTCCAAACACATATAGTATTAAAAATTTATTGCATTTCTCTATAAATGATAGAATTCCTAATAATAAAAAATCTGGTATATATCAGTTTAATTGTTTCGATTGTGATAAGGTTTATATTGGAAAGACAAAATGTAATTTAGAAACCAGAACGAAAGAACATTTTCGTAACATTAAGTATAAACAAACTGATAAATCGGCCGTAGAAGATCAATTTTGGTCATCTAACCATGAAATAAATCCAGAAGTTAAATTAATAAAACAATTAAATGGTCCAATAGATTTAATAGTTTGGGAAAATATATTTATTTTAAAAAACAAACATTGCATAATGAATTTTGAAATACTGGCAGTCGATTCTGTTTTTAAATTAGTTTTATTTTCAGATTTTGGTAATACTAACAAGAACACATCGACTTCTAATGTTTTGTATCTATGGCGACAGCTTTGTTTTTCCAGTTGAAGTCTACATGAAATCGCGATCCTGGAGAATTTATAAGAATTATCATCACTTCTTATAAGATAAGTGAAGTTTTAAGTTACAAATTACGAGGGCTGTTCAATAAAGAATGATCACAATTTTTTTTGACAACGTACCTTTACTCATCCTAATAATTTTGATGATCCTTCTCAAAATAGTCTCCCCTGAATGTGAGGCACTTGTCCCAGCGTTGCTGCCAGTCTTCAAAGACATGCTGGAAACCATTTTTTGAGAGATCCTTCAAAATCACCTCCGCAGCATTGTCCACTGCTTCTGATGATGGATAATGCCTCCTACGAAGGCGTTTCTGCAAGTTAGGGAATAGAAAAAAGTCACATGGGGCTAAATCCGGACTATAGGGAGGGTGAGGGATGCACTTCACTTTCATTTTTGCAAGATATTCAGCAACAACATTGGCAATATGCGGCCGCGCATTATCATGGTGCAGCATCCAGCCTGCTTCACGGAAATGTGGTCTTTTGCGCCTGATATAGACCTGCAGTGTTTTCAGGACATCGCTGTAGTATTGTCCAGTTACTGATGTGTGTGCAGGTACAACATACTGATGAACCATTCCATGAATATCAAAGAATGAGATGACTAACTTTCCCAGCAGAAGCAACCACTTTTGCTTTTTGGGGGGTTGGTGATGAAGGAGATTTCTACACTGAGCTTTGCTGTTTGCTCTCAGGATCAAAATGATGTAGCCAAGTTTCATCAGCAGTGATTACGTTTGAAAGAAACTTCAGATCTTCCTCTAACATCAACTTTAACTGCATGCAGACCTGCATGCGAATGTCCCTTTTGTTCGGGAATCAACAGTCTTGGAACCCATCGTGCACAAACACGTCTCATGTGTAATGTTTCTGTCACCAGCGTGTGGATGGCACCCAATGAAATGTTCAGTATTTCAGAAAGTGATCTTGTGGTAATTCGTCGATACCCTCTCACAATGGCAGCAGCAGTGTTGATGTTTTCTTCCATAAGAGCAGTAACTGGAGCACTGAGTTCACCTTCCTTTGAAATTGATTGCCTGCCCTCTTTAAACATTTTAAATCACCTTCGAGCTGTGCTGTAGGAAAGAGCAGACTCTCCATAAGCCTCCTGTAACATTGTATGGGTCTCAACTGAAGATTTGTTGAGACTGAAGCAGAATTTCAAAGCCGCAAATTGTTCCTCATGTGTTACCTCCATTGCAGCTATAGGCGATACTGAACATGTCTGAACTTGCCTGGTTCTCACAGGCGGGAACCAGGTGCACCAACAATGAAACTACTATGGCCTGTTTGTTTCACATTAAGCTAACAATATAATAAAATGGAATTTTAGTGCAAAAAATTATGACCATAAAAGGTTATGATCATTCTTTATTGAACAGCCCTCGTATGATATTTGTATATATTTGTTTGCTTCACTGTTAATAGCTTCAGATTTGACTTATTTATTAGAACTTATGTTATTAATTCTTACATATAAATAAAAATTCAACAATATAAAATGTGTATTATTAGTTCTAAACCTGACTCTCAGCCCAAAACAGTCAATTCTATCGATATATCCAAAAATGGTGATGCAGGTCAAAATGACCCATCAGTTCTTATAGGCTGTCAGATTAGGTCAGTCCTGCTAAAGTTAACTCCCATCCTTATGGTAACACTGGAAGTGGACATTGAATATACATGGAATGAAATTATAAAATTGGGAAAGCAATTTTGGGAAGGAAACGTTTCAGGCTAGGTTTAGGATACCTGTGTGACATTTGCCAGTTATGAGGACTGAAGAAAACTTTTAAACAACCTCATGTTGGGAGGACAGTACTTGGGGGATTTGAACAGCGGACTTCCTGAATGTGAGCCTTGTGCATTTGAGTTGAGCATCTTGCTCACTATACAGACTCAGTGAGTCAGAAGGTTTTAAGGAATAGTAATAGAATTTGTTTTTTGTTGAGGTGGCAAACGAATTTTCAGTGTTTACAGAGCAAATTTGGCTAATATATTACTGAACATTCCAGCTTAATCTGCAGAACTGGAGAGGGTATTTTCCAACTTTTTATATATAGCTAGTACTTATTTACTTATTTATTTTTAAGGTTGCTTTTTAATGGATAAGGACATAGCTAGTACATGTGCATTACTCATATAAAGTAAATCAAGTGTGTGATGATTATTGACTGGATATATAAATACGTAGTGTTCTGTATCATAAAAAATAGTTTTGAAACCCAACAAGGACCAAATTCATATATGAACAAAGAAATATTCTTTGCCATCAGAAGATAATTGGAAAACAATCAGTGATTTGCTACAAGGAATAAAGAGATTTTATATCAAACTAATAAAAGATAAAAGCTTTTTTACAATATACAAGTTATACCTGTATACTGTTATCAGTAACTCATTTAGGCCTGGTTGCATAAAAATCGCTAACTGCAGTTCATTTATAATGGAAGATGAAAATTGTACTAAGTTTGCGAACCCGCGTGGGTTGTAAAATGCTGATCTTAATTCAGATGAACGCCGTTCGGTACTGATCTGAGATCATGAAATCAAATGCAGCAGCATCGCCAAACATGTTGCAACTTTCGTGTTGTATCGAAAGGATTCAAGAATTATCAGAATTACTCGACACTGTTTAATTCCAGTGCACAGAGTAGCCAATCTAGACATAGCAAAAACTAAATAAATTTTTCGCTTTATGGTTATTGTCCTAGCAATAATGTTATTTTAAATAAACAGTATAAGAATTTACTCTATATTGAAATAGTATTTATCAAAAGTTAATCATTTAGCTTACTTTATCCCCATTATATGCCCAGTGTACATCTTTTTCATTTTCGTCCGTTTACAATACTGTGAGCTGGAAAATATAAAAAAAAAAAAAAAAAAAATGGAAGACAAGTGAAGTTTTAAGTTACAAATTATTATATTTGTGTATACAAAATGGAAGTTCAAGCAAAAGAGAAGATGCGTTCCGTTAATTAAGTCTCGCATAATCCTTGTTATTTCACCCTTTTCCATAGGCATCCTGATGAAATGAGATCTTAAAGCTGCAATCTCCCTTGTAACTTTGTGTATTGTTCTAAACGCCGTTCCTTTATTTATATTAAGTATATCCCCAATCACCATTTTGAAGCTTTCAGTTACATAGAACCGTAATGCGAGAAGGATCATAAATATTGGATTGAGTGCATAATTCCTCAGGGTTAGTGTACTTAACTGTGCATGTTGTCTATGCTCCAGTTCTTCAACTACATGTTTTGATAGTCAAAATCTCATTTTGTATTTTCTGTCATTTAGTTCTGAGATGGGATTACCTCTATGTTGGAAAACACGAGGAGACCTTTCAAATTGAAAATTCTAATCATCAGAGATATCAGGGTAATCTGAATTCTGAAAATAATAAAACTGTATAGGTTATGAACACAAATAATGCATCTTTAACATATATTCGTGAAATAAAGAGGCTAATTATTTATACAGGTAACCACAAAAAATGCTTTATTTACTATTTATTTAAAGCTGCACTACTTATTTCTTCTCAGAAACTACTGTGTAAGTTCTGCAGTTCTGCTGATCTAAGTTCAATCAAGTTAACTGGAGAAAATTCACCAGTTATTTTTTATCTTAGTTCAAGAGGCCATGAACTTAGATGTGTATTACACAAATATAAATATTTGTTACTAAATCTCCACTTATCTTAAGAAATTGATGTTAATACTTCTTTCTTCTTTCTAATGGAAGTCGATTTCGAAGGCAAATCACATTCATTCTCAGTCCATCAAAAACAAACTCCGTTGTCAAGGAACTCTCGGAAAAAAAAGAAGGAAAGAAAGAAAGAAAGAACATTTATGTAACATTAAATATAAACAAACTAATAAATCAGCCGTGGCAGATCATTTTTGGTCATTTAACCATGAAATAAATCCAGAAGTTAAATTATTAAAACAATAAAATGGTCCCATAGATTTAATTGTTTGGGAAAAGATATTTATTTTAAAGAATAAACATTGCATAATGAATTTTGACGTACTGGCAGTTGACTCTGTTTTTAGATTTGTTTCCTCTTCAGATGTTGGTAATGCTGAAAACATAACATAAAAAAAAAAAAAAAAAAACATGGTAACCGAGATTTCCTTAACAACGGAGTTTGTTTTTAATGGACTGAGGACGAATGCGATTTGCCTTCGAAATCGATTTCCATTAGAAAGAAGAAAGAAGTATTAACATAAATTTCTTAAGATAAGTGGAGATTGAGTGGCAAATATTTATATTTGTGTAATATTTATTGCTTCACTGTAACTAGCTTGACATTTTCTACGTAACTTAGATCAGTGTTTATACAACCAAAATTCTAAGTTTAGCTTGAATGAAGATCATTTTCATGTGCTTGAACTTAGATTATCTTTTATGCAACTGGGCCTTAATGTGATAATGTTCCAAATGTTGTAGTAAATGACTAATTATCAATGATTAAAGATGGCTGAAGAGAAATTTGGTATGTTAGAGCATATTTAGATTGTGAAGATCAATAAAGGTTGTTTCTGTAGAAAATAGTATTCTGCATTACATAATTTCCATGTAAATTATGTGTAAAATACATGAGGTAATTTATTTGCCCACCCAGCTCCGTGCTATCTAGCCATATGATCCAGTCAGGCACACACACACATCTTTTAAGATTCAGATGTGGGTTTAATTTACTGTCTCTAAGAATGTTTAATCAGAAGCATTGAGGCTTAATCACTACCCTGTTAAAAGACCGTGTCATGTAGGAAATCCCAAAACGAAAATGTGACTGTTTGATTATTTTTTTTTACAATGATTTAATTAGTTTAGATGATATTGTTCACTTTTGAACCTGTAAACCCATGCAACAAATTCTCTTCACAGGTACTAAGGAGCTCATAGAAAGGTGCTCCACACAGATGCAAGTCATCACAACATGTAGTAAGTGAGGGTACTTCTTAGAAGTTGCAGTCTTAACAGTTCATACAGTTAATGTTAAATGGTGCTTTGACAAAAGGTTATAATTTTGTGAAAGATGGATGGATCAGGTTAAAATGGATAGCTAATCGTAACACCTGGGACCACTGTTAGGTTCTCTTCAGGCTTGTTATAAACAAATGTGTATCATTATTTTAATCTAAAAAGGAAAAATGAAGTGCAGATGCTGGTGTGGCTTTAAGCAGTACTGAATTTGGAAAATAATATACTGCTCATGCTTTAAAATTTGTAAATAATTCAGATAAACACGAGTGCTTGACTGGTTAATAAAATTGAGTGGCAGCAGTAACCTTGATTAACGTTAAAGGTTTTTATGTTTTACAGGTCCAGATAATGAGTTCACAGTGGAGATTATTTACAATTGCAGAAATTTATTAAAATCATGTTTATTTAATATTTTATCATTTTAAATGAGGTTTTATTTATTCAGAATTTATTTATACATAACTAGATTGTTATTTAAATTACTTCGGAATGTACCTATGAGTTTTTTAATGTTAATAATTTATATGCATTCTTATTTTAAATCATAGATTGGACTGCAGTCATATTTTATATCATGTTTAAAATCATCTTCAGTAATTAAGTTACTTGATGACACTTAATGGAGGTGGTAAACTACAATACAATACAGTGGAAAATTGTAATATTTTACTTGTTACTGCCAGGCAATATAACTATTTCATGAGTTCTGTGTTAGTAGTTTTGTTACAATTAGTTCCTTAAGGTTATTATTCGTACAGATTATAAGAGGTCAAAGCAAAAACTCTTATCCTTAAATCATAACCTTTTTAAATGTAACATATGGCACACGCATATTATGCGAGATACAATCACAGAACAAGCAGTGCAATGCCTTACAGGTGGCCCAATTTATGAAATAAGTAACTTATGTGTATTATCTAAAATTTGCTTGGATGCTAGAAGTTAAATGAGAGTTTCTTGGCAGTCATTTAAAGAAAAATAATAGGTGACACACTACACCATTAAAAATAAATACCTGGCTTTAATTGCCTGCAAGATAGATAACATTTATTATTGCTGACCCGGTCCTGCTATATAGGAAAAGCTTCTTCATTTGTATAAATGGATATAGCAGTCTTCTTTAACAATTACATTACCTTTTTTATAATTGTACAAAAGTATGTAAATTTAGCTAACAACTTGTACTGTATCGAAATTTCACTGTATTGGAACACCACAGTGAAGTGAAACAATTATTAAATTATTGATGAGTCATTAATTTATAGATGAGTCATATTTATTACACATCTGCTTCACTTGTAATAAAGTAATTGGTTACTTTATTACACGTAATAAAGTCATTTATAGAAATACTGACCTTATGCTTGGAGGTAGTCCTTTATGCTATAGAAAAAGGTAGTCCGTATTATGTGAGATACAATCCTGGAAGAGTTTAGTTTTGTAAATAATTCAGATAAACACGAGCGCTTGACTGGTTGTAATAAATATGACTCATCTATAAATTAATAATTATTTCGCTTCACTGTGGTGTTCCAATACAGTTAAATCTCGATATATTGATGAGTCATTTTTATTACACATCGGCTTCACTTACGTACCTATATTGAGGACGTTTCACGAACCGTCGTTTGCATCATCGGCTCTTATGCGACTAAAGCTTGATCCAGTGGTGTGGGTAGTTCTGGAGTTGCTACTGCCATCTGTTAATTTTGTGATGAATTTAAATGTGGGGTTCTCCTCTGGCAGGATTTCAAAGTTCATTAGTTGGTTTTTATGTTTTTTATGTATATTCTCTCCCATATGACGAGTTCACTATGTTTTTGTACGTATTTTAGTAATTTGGTGCTGTCTTCAATTTCATGATTTTCAGACCAGAAATAAGTTGCTATTGCAGACTTATCAATATTTTTGTATCTTAGGTGCCTGAAATGTTCTTTCTTTCAAGTGCCTATATTTCTTTTTGTCCTTCCTATGTAAGTTTTTTCACAGTCTTTACACTTAATCTTGTAAATGCCTGACTTTTCTTCTAGTTTTATCTTATCACTATTATTACTGTTAAGTAGGTTTTTAATGTTGTAATTGTTTTTTGGTGCTAATGTTATATTGTATTTGTTGAATATTTTTTGGAACTTTTTTGTGCCCCAGGGGTGGTACTTAAATTTAGCAAATCTAATTTCTTGTTTCATTGGTTAAAGAGCTCTGATCTGTTTTAATCTTTTTTGAAGTTTGAATGATTTTAGTTTTTTATCTACAAGGCTTTTTCCACATTCATTTTTAATTGCAGTTTTTAAGATTTGATGGTATTCTTTTTGATATTTTTGCTGTCTGAGGGGTAGGTTTACTAATCTGTGTGTGAGACTGTTGATGGTGGCATGTTTGTGTGGAATTGGGTTGAAATTATTTGCTCATTTCTGGTCTGAAAATCATGAAATTGAAGATAGCACCAAATTACTAAAATACATACAAAAACATTGTGAACGGGTCATCTGTGAGAAAATATACATAGAAAAACATAAAAACCAACTAATGAACTTTGAAATCCCGCCAGAAGACAACCCCACATTTAAATTCATCACAAAATCAACAGATGGCAGCAGTAGCTCCAGAACTACGTACACCACTGGATCAAGTTTTAGTCGCATTAGAGCCGATGGTGGGAACGATAATTCGCAAAACATGTCCTTAATATAGGTACGTAAGTGAAGCTGATGTGTAATAAATACAACTCATCTATAATTTAATAACTTGTTCTGTATGCATTTATGTTAATTCAATTCACAGTTAACAAGTCTACTACAGCTCTACTGTTCAGCTATAACATTGTCGTGCTTGACCACTAAACATAAATCCATTCATACTTGCATAAACCTATTCAGTCATCTTATGTGATTCATGTTGTGATCATATTCAGTGTTTATTCATGACTTGTTATTCAGTGTTCTCTATCTCAAGGGGTGAACTAGAGTAGCTACAAAATAAGAATTGGACATGGGAATAGCCAATACAGTCAGCGTACTTTCTTGGCATTGCCAGTTCCATAGTGAGCAGGCGACAGAGATGGAAGATATATTTGTCTTTATCTCACCAAATCCGCATAGCAAGGATGTGTATACTGGTACATACAGACGATGACAGAGTAGTTCGCTTAATATTTCAGCATGTGTATGAAAACATATTCTCCACTAGGTGCTGGCTGGCTGTATACAGCCAGAAGGTTTTTGCTGTGTGTCCACCCGTTAACGGTTTTACCGCAGGTAAGGTTTAGAATTTGTAATTTGTAGGATGCAGGTGGTGTAGGTATTGAGGTGGGGATTGTATTTTGAGGTTACAGAATGTACCTTCGGGTTGAAAGGGGGGAAGCGGTACTTTGCACCCAATTTTTATTTTAGTTTAATTTTTAGTTGAGGAAAAATTTAGATGCCAAACAGCTTAGGAGAATTATGAGGAGCTCAGCTTTAGCTGCTGATAGGATTAGCTCCTGGGTTATCTAGGGTGCCCGCATGCCATACGGGGGACCCGGTGCAGTCTAGATCGGCGTCTAGTGGGGTCATAAGCTCCCAATGATCTAACAAGTGCGCTTCTGTGAGATGGTAAACTTGCGTATAATTTTGAAGCCCAGCGCCCAATTTCATCCTCCACGCACGGAAGACCCGATGCTCCGTGGAGCAACCTGCTAGGGAAATAATGTCCCACAGAATAGATAGACCGTAGTCCGCTATTCTGTGCACGTTCAAGCCATGCTATTCAGCTGTCTGCTGCCATGCCCCAGATCTCGCAGGCATATAGCATCATGTAATCTGAACCTTAAAACTGTGAATCAGAGAATTCACTTGCGCAGCCATCCTTCATATGCACACAAAACAAAATGACACAAATTGGATGTGTTTGATGAAAGAATGGAGTTTGTTACAGTGAAACAAGTGACATTTCAACGATCTGTGTATAGTCTGTACTTTAATGGTACTGTAATTGTATACTACCAGGAATGGACTTTACCAATTTTTGTTTCATTAAAATACTTAATAAGTACAGAAGATATGAGTACATTTATGAAGCATTTTTACACCATGAATCACCCATACTTTTAATGTTGTGCATTGGGCACAGAAATTTTAATCTTGCAGCAACAATCTCGCTTCTTTCAAACTGAAATTTGCGATCATCATTGGTTCTCCTATATTTAACCCAAGAGATTTCAGAATATGTTACTTAGAAGATACAGACGTCTATATTTTATTTTCTCCCTCATTAAATTGGTCAGCCTTTTGGCAGTTGGATATTCACCCTTGTTATATAAATCATAATTTGTTCTACGTAAAACACACTTTTGAAAATCGTTTAATTTGGTAGCACGGTTTTAGCTGCTTGATGTTTCCAGGAGACCTAAATATGCAGAATCTAATTTGGTGAACTGTTTGACTTCTTTAACAATGTTTGTCACATAAAGAGCACTCACATGACAAGCATGTGCAGATTTGTACTTTCGAAAATGTATTTAATTGACAGCTGCTTGAAAAAGGAATATGCATGAAAAATAATATTTCTAGTCTGCTTATATAAAATCTCGCAGTCAGTACTAGGCACACCTGTACTAGGCTTGCTAAGCGACATATGTACCAGCTTTGAAAAGCAAGTCTCCACTCTTAAAAGATCACCACTTTACTGAATGCAGGGGTAAAAATGCAACTGCAGCATATCACATGTGTGTTTTTCTTCACTGACAGTTAATGATTCCTTTCTTTCTAGTCAGGCGTCTTATCGTTCCATATCTCCAAAACCAGATGTCCTTTAAACATGGGGTTTGGACATTCATCCTCAATAAAAATAGCTCTGCATCATGGGAAAAACAATATAATTCTGTAAGTAGTATCTTTTGAGCGCGTAAAGAAATTAATCGTAGATTTTAGCAAAGCAAGCCGGTCCGTGTGTTGAACTATACAACATCGCACACACCTCATTGGCTAGTCAGCATTAAACCAGCCACGCCAGGCCCTGCCAGCAGACCAGCAGAAGATGTTACTCTCCCAGGTTTACCTGAGCCGAGTGTTTGCTGCCCAGCACCTAGCCGCTTAGTGCGGCTTTATCTGGGCATGCAGGCTGTTGTCCTGTGCAGTGGTATATCTAGCCATATGTGGGTGCAAGTGCCCCAGGGGGGTGTGTGCGCCCAGTGCTACCTGCGCACTTCCACATGCCTGAGAGGCATCTGAGCACAGCCTGCTTGACAGGCTAGAGGGAAAGGAACTTGGGTTTTACCAAGCCCAATTCTGGACTTGGGGGTACAGAGTCAGGGGGAAAGTGGCCCTGCTCAGTTTAGGTTGCCCAAAGCATTTTTGGGCAGCCGGTAACTTGGTCTGCGGCGAGGAACCCTATGGTCGTAACGGCCAAGGGTATTCACCAGGTTATTGGGGTGGGAGTCTAGCTTATTGTTTATGGTACAAGATCTCTCCCGCACCACATCTACACTATATGGGACTCCGGAGTAGGTGTGAAGGATATGGGACTGGAATCTACGTCCAGTTTATGTTCATTCCTATTTTGTAGCTACCTTAATGTGTTTTTTGTACAATAGCTGAAAAGGAAGCATAAGCATATTTCTGTTTTTATACTTTGTATTTAAATGTATTTATTTATTTATTTTGTTATTTATTTATTTTTATGAACCATCTACAACTGAATGAACAACATGTATTTTGGTGATTGTGTCTAGGTATTCAGTGTTATTGTCTGTATACTTCGGTGTTTTGTCTTTTTTTCAATGTGTTTTTTTGTTTTTGTTTTTGAACACAGCTGGAAAGATTTTGTGTCTTATGATTTGGTTGATTTAAGATGATTTATGATTTAAGATCATCTCTCCTATTGGGAAATAAATATTTGATGTGTGTCTAATACTTTCAGTATTGCTAGTGCTAATCACACGGTCTTGTCTCTTAATATCATTAATCATAATTCTTCTTTCCTCTGAGGATATCGTTGTTATGATTTTGTAGAATGATGAATAGTATATAACAAATGGTTTGTTACACAATACTTGTGAATGATGGTTTTTCTATGGCTTTATGGGCATATTTAAAGTGTTACAAGTTTTCATCATGCATTAAGTATTGAAAGTAATGAGTTGGTAATTCAAACACAAACATCACTTAAATTATCCTTACTAGGACATGTTTTGGAGAACAGTTTGTCCCCATGATCAGCAGTTATCCAACTGGTTGGATCCGTGGTTTCCTGAAGTGAGCTGGTTGTCTGTGGTGGTATCTGTTGACTGTGAGATGAACTTTCAAAGAGTGTTTTCAGGCGGCAATTTGAAATCTCTTGGCATCTACAGGAAGCCAATACAAACAGATAATTACATCAAGAACGAGTGCTACAACCATACACCTCACAAACTAGTCAACATCCCATTGAAACAGAATGAATACAACAAAGAATATAATCACATGATTAACATAGCTGCAATTAATGGATACAGTAAACAATTAATAGGAAAGAAAATTTGGAAATTCAAGAAACAGAAACACATATTGGATAGCACAAAATTGACAGAATCAAAAACCGAGACACAGTTCAGGAAATTCACATATCATCTCAGAGTGCATCATAAATTCAACAAGATATTCAAGAAGTATATCACCCTAGCCCCAATAAATAAATTCATAAATATTAAAAGCAGAAGCATTATCAACAGTGAAGTATTCTTCATATTTAAGTTTGAATTTATGAGTCACTATGTTTACACTCAGTCTTCACTTACTTGTTGTTGTATAATTGAAACGTTTTCAAGATCATTCGATCTCATCCTCAGCTGTTTGGTGATGAGTCAACAGCTGAGGATGAGATCGAATGATCTTGAAAACGTTTCAATTATACAACAACAAGTAAGTGAAGACTGAGTGTAAACATAGTGACTCATAAATTCAAACTTAAAAATAAATTCAGTTTAAAAAACTTATTATGCAACAACCTGAAGGACCCAATACCTGAAAAGAGAAAATCAGGTGTATACAAAATCAACTGTTCAGACTGCAATAAGTTCTACACAGGAAGAACCAAAAGAAGTTTACAAATTAGATTACAGGAACATATGAGATGTGTGAAATACAAACAGAAAAATCAGCAATAGAAAAGTCAGCAATAGCCCACCATTTCTGGTCTACCAATCGTGAAACTGTACCAAATATAAAACTATTAAAGCCAGCCAGTTATGCAGCCAACTCGATGTTTGGGAAAAGTTGCTAATTATAAAAAAACAAACGGTATACTTTAAATTTCGAATTGCCACCTGAAAACTCTCTTTGGAAGTTCATCTCAAAGTCAACAGATGCCACCACAGACAACCAGCTCACTTCAGGAAACACCGGATCCAACCAGTCGGATAACTGCTGACGATGGGGACAAACCGTTCTCCGAAACATGTCCAAGTAAGGATAATTTAAGTGATGTTTGTGTTTGAATTACTGACTCATTACTTTCAAATGTTAAATACATCACTATTTCTAACCTTTTGTTTCAAATAACAGTAAATATTGCTTAATTACATTGTAATTTGTTGATGATAGTGCAAAATTTCTTGCCAGCTTAAAGTTACATCTGAATGAAATTGAAACTCTGTTCTTATTTATGGAATCTCTTGAACTGCTTGGTTCTCAGCCTCCCATTGTTTTGGGTGTGAAAGACAACTTAATATTTTTCAAAGGCATCTTTATAAGGCTTATGGTTCTTTTGCATGCCATAAATCTGTGACTTGGGACCACTGGCTTTTCTTTCTTTATGAAGTAGGCCATGCTAAGAATTTTTACACTTGAAAAAAATCCATCATCCTCCACCAAGTTTGAATGGGCAACATAAGGAACCAAAGGGCGGCATGTTGTTCTTAGACCACAGAACAATTACGATCCTAATTGTTGTACAGTGCTATAATATGCTATAATATGTGCATCTTGTTTGAGGCCAATCTGTTTATTCATTATATTTTGTTTTATTGAATGAATGTGATTTCTCTTGAAGGTACTGGAGCAAATGAATTAAGAAGTTCATTATAATGAACAGCTGAATTTATTACACATAAGCAGTAAAAACTTTGTTGAGATAATAAATGTAAATCTGATAGTAGAATGATACTAAATATAAATACTTTTAAGTTATAATATAAGATTGGAAGAAATAGAAATCAAAACATTAAAGATATAATAGCCACAATAAAATATTGTCATAAGTTTGAATAGTTATAAAGAAAAGCATTGTTAACAGTGAAGCTCATTTCATGTATAAAGACTAAAATTGAGTCATACCTTTTAAAACTTGTAACTTCACTCACGTCCTTTTACAAAATCAGGAACGTTTTCGAAGCTGTTGCAGTTTCATCATCAGCTGATTAGCGACTCATCACAGCTGGTTGTTGTCTGGATCTCTTGTAATTGGCTCCCTCTCTCGGAAGATTCTTTACATAAGTTCAGTAGACCACTCACTGATGGCACATCAAAATTTAGAATATGTGAAATGTTTTTAATAATAAACTTTTTTTCCCATGCTGTAAGTTCAAGTTCTGGTTTTATAGTTTGATCTCCTCTCCGATGTGGTGGAAAGCAATTGCCAATTTTTCTGTTTGTTTATATTTTATGTTCCTACAGTGTTCTGTTAATCTAGGAACATAAAATATAAACAAACAGAAAAATCGGCAGTTGCTTTTCATTTCTGGAATGATAACCACCACATGGGAGAGGAGATCAAACTACTAAAACCATTTTAGTTTATTGATGGAATTTAATCATTTCTTCACACTAGCCATATATAGGCTAAGGTTTTTGATAGTCAACATGAAAAATTCAGTGCCATGGCCGGTATTTGAACCACGGATCTCCTGGTTTCCGTCGTCGCTCTAACCCATTGATCTACCAAGGCCAACTTGCCGCTAGGACATTAAGTTCTCCATTCGACTTGTATATTTTCCTGGTAAACCACTAGGGGCTCTCGCATCCGAGATACACTGTTTGTGGTGACTTACTATCGTAAGTACTTGAGTCCCAGTCTTCATCATTTAAATCTTATTATTTTAGTTAATTGATGGAATTTTTCATGTTGACTATCAAAAATTTTAGCATATATATGGCTAGTGTGAAGAAATGATTAAATTCCATCAATTAACTAAAATAATAAGAGTTAAATGATGAAGCCTGGGACTCAAGTACTTAGGATAGTAAGTCACCACAAACGGTGTATCTTGAATGCGAGAGCCCCTAGTGGTTTCCTGGGGAAATATACGAGTCAAATGGAGAATTTAATGTCATGGCGGCAAGTTGGCTATGATAGCTCAATGAGTTAGAGTGACTGGACGGAAACCAGGAGATCCGTGGTTCAAATACTGGCCATGGCATTGAATTTTTCATGTTGACTCTATCTACTAAAACCATTGTCAAGAAAACTTGAACTTCCAACATGGGAAGAAAATTTTATTATTAAAAAAATTCCACATATTCTAAATTTTGATGTGCCATCAGTGAGTGGTCTACTGAACTTATGTAAAGAATCTTCTGAGAGAGGGAGCCAATTACAAGAGATCCAGACAACAACCAACTGTGATGAGTGGCTAATCAGCTGATGATGAGACTGCAACAGCTTCGAAAACGTTCCTGATTTTGTAAAATGACGTTAGTGAAGTTACAAGTTTTAAAAGGTATGACTCAATTTTAGTCTTTATACATTGTCACAAGTATTGGGAATAGAAATTTGCAGGGAACATATCAAAACATTTACATATCATATTTCTGGCAAAGTCTTCTTTTTAAGAGATAAAAATTATATAAAAAAAACAGAAATTATTATAGAATGACATTCTTTAAGTAAGTTCACACAAGGTGTCATATTGATTCAGTTTTTACCAAGGACATCAACTAGTATGTCTGTGTAAGAATAGCAGAATATTGTTAAAGGAACTCCATAACTATAGTATAGCTGAGAACCAGTTATGTTGCAGTTGAATGAAATAAAGAATTCTTTTTGAGAAAGAGAGTGAGAGCAAAAGTAAGAGTTTCTTAAAAAATGTATATTTATGTAATATACTGAAATAAATGTTCCATGTAAACGTTACTTACTATGAAATGTGTAATATGCCACTCCATTTTATTAACAATATCTAGGGAGCCAACAGAGGCTTATGTGCATGAAGGTATATTTGGTGGCTGGGAAATGAAACCTCATATCTTGTTAAAAAAAAAAAAAAATCAAACTTTAGAGGAGCAGGAAAAAATGGAGTAATAATATTTGAGGTTTGTAATTCTTTCAGATGAATGCAGTCACAGTACATTATACCAATGTTGTGTGCCAGGCAGAATGTTAATTTACATTTGTTCAATGTTTCCTCTGATTAAATGAGATACATTTGCAAATGAATATGTGTTCAAATCAGTTTCTTTTAATAACAAATTGGAGCTTTATAGCTAATAAGTGGTGGTGGAACTAAAGAGGTTACTCAAAATAACTAATAAGTAAACCCTAACTGCAAACTCAAAAGGTTTGGAGAGTTGCCTGTACCTTTAGCTGAGTCCCAACGGTCAGAAATATCCTTTTTCTAAGTGTCTGGAGACACTTATGGACTATAAATTCCTCGAGATAACTTATCCTTTCTTGGTTCCCTATCCTTTGTAGCACTTGCATTTCCCAGAAACTTATAAATAATGTGTTGGTCTGTCACCTGTAGAGGAGCTGCTAATAGTCTGACATGACTGTCTGATGGACTGGAGCTAACAAACTTGGTTGTTGAGCTTATGCGTAGAGGAAGATTTGATGATCATCCAGCCAATATGAGGTCAGTGCCTTGTTTTCTCAGCTGAAATGTTGGTTTTTGTTACCTTCATATTGCTAGCAATCATAGCTCCTCTCAGTGCTGAGTGAACTGGTGCCTCACGATACATGGACCAAAAATATGCACCCCCATAGGTGCAGTCAAACCCAAATGCATTCCATTACTGGATCACTATTCTACAACTCGCTGAGCTATGGTGCAGCATCTATGTGCTCTACCAAAGCTCCTTTGTTTAAGTTACGTTCCAAGAGACTCTGTGAATAAGGGTCAAAACATGAACAATGGGTTATTGCTAATGCTTTTATAGCTTGAACTACCATGGCAAGTTGGTCATATGTACATTTAAGGTTCTCATCTGATTCAAATAGCCCAGTTAAGCAAATCTCAGATACTAGACATCTTACTTAGAGGTGTCTTACAATGTTACAAGTGTTTTTAACATTTAAGGGCTTTATAGTAAACCACTGTTAATGTTAATTTATGTTTTGGTAACACAAATGTTCAAGTCTCAGATTTGAATTTTATCAAGTCTGAATCAGATTTCCAACTTAATACCTATATACAGCTTGAATGTAAGAACAATAATCAAGTCCAAAATACTCCTACAATTGCATGTATCTCAATCAGATGTTAAAGAACTTTTATAAACTCATATTTTAAATGTAGTGTTAAAGAAAATGTTTGTAGCATCTGTGCTAAGTTGACTACAGTAGGGAATGAGAGTTGAGGGTACTAAAACTAGAATATTTCATAATTTTTAAGATGATGACACAGCCTGAAACTGAATCATAACTACAGATTACACAAGTGTAGTTGACATTTGTTAGTTAAAAGATACAAAAGGGAACGTTTTACAACAAAATGCTTATGCTCGACCATGCCAAACTTCAGTATTTATACGACTCTTAGAAGCACTTTAATGGGTCTCATTAAAGTACACCTGTTCATTAAAGTATTGGTATTTGTCCATCAGAAGTGGCCACGTAACACTGTGTAAGTGCCAGTGTCAATTATTCTCATTTCGATCAACAACAGTATTAATGCCAGATTTAGAAAAGTCAAAATGTCTGACACTGGTAACAGTGACATTGAACTTACACGCCCGAAATTACGGCAAAAGCACTCAATGTTACCAATAACTTGTTGCCACAAAAGTCAATAAAGATGCACAAGAAGTTCTATTAACAATTCATGGATTGGAGAATATCAAAAGGTATAAATTAGTTCTCAGAAAATGTATTCCTAGTGTTATTTCGAAGAACTGTCTCAAAATATGAAATCATCGATCTAGTGGACTAACTGTTCTATTTTGAAATCAACACTCAACATTAGGCACCAAATTGACATCTAAATACATGCAAATATATAACGCAGAAGGATATAAAGGGGAAAAAAAAAAAAAATATTTACACCTGATGAGTTGAAAACATTTATAAATGAAGCACCTGATGTTAAATACGTCATGATAAAAGGAAGTTTCTTTTTTTTTAATGTTACCAATGTTTTGTTTTAATGTTTTTAGGTTAATCTGTGTCACACGTTAGCAGCTGTTTATAAGGAAGTAATCAACATTTCTGTGCCTGGTACTACATATTACATCACACTTTAGACAAAACAATAATGATTATAACATATCATTCGAACCAGAAATGAATACTTTGAAATGAAACCTTTAATTTAGATACATGATCGAGCATAAACAGTCGTATGAAACTTGACTATAATGGTAATTAAAATGCTTGTATAATAATTATTAATCTCACTTTGCTGGCTCGGTTAATAATAATACTCACATTTTAAGTACTACCATTATATGAAAGGGTAGAGCCAGACTGGAAAATTCAATGCCATAGCCAGGTTTTGAACCACAGATCTTCTGGTCTCCGTCCAGCCGCTCTAAACCATTGAGCTACTATGGCCAACGTGCCAACATGACATTAAATTCTCCAACTGACTGGTGTTTTTCCCGGTAAACCACTTAGGAGTTCTCATAAACACATGAGACAACTACCTTAATGGCGACTTGCTATGCTGTAAGTACTTTAAGGCCTGGTCTTTATAGTTCGGATCACTATTAGGTACAATTAATGGAAATTAATTGTTCTTTCAACTAGCCGTGTGTAGGATGCACGATGAAAGGGTAGAGCCAGACTGAAAAATTCAATGTAACACGAGTCAGTTGGAGAATTTGTCATGTTGGCATGTTGACTATAATAGCTCAATGGTTTAGAGCGGCTGGACGGAGACCAGAAGATCCGTGGTTCAAAACCCGGCTATGGCATTGACTTTTTCAGTCTGGCTCTACCCTTTCATAGTGTGTCCTACACACGGCTAGTGTGAAAGAACAATTAACTACCATTATAGTGTCGTTGCATAATATACTGTTTAGTTCTATTTATTTTTAAAAGACATTTTATTAAGTGTCTTTGAAAGTTGTTCTTGCACATGCTAACATTTTCTTATATTAGAACATTACCTGATTTCCAACCTTTTTACCATATTTTTTTGAATGACTAGTGTAATCATTGCCTGCTTGTTCTTTCACAAAATTACAATTGGTAACTGCTCATAATGGAGGCATCATTGGGAAACATGAGAGAAGTGATAATTTTTGTCATGCGATCTGCCAGTACTTCTTTTTTGGATAAATGGACAGATGTTAAACTTTATTATACATTATAGCGTGGGCAACTCTTATAGAAATAGGAAGCCTATCAGGTTAGGTGTGATTACTTTGGTGGAAAGAAACAAAACTTCACTGTTTTAAGATTTGTACAATATCTGAATTTTAATTTCAAAGCATGAGCATAAATGAATAATGACTCTTTAGCAATTAATTGAAAAAGGAATAATAGATTTAAAAACACCAACACGTCTGAAATGGGGGTAGAATAGTTTCCAGTATATAAGACAATCTCGGTTTATTTAAATTAGACATTAGTCTAGTATAAAATACAATTATAATACAAAGTTGTCATTAATGAAAGGCTTACATATCTATTTTTATTTGAACATAATTTTTACTGGTTTTGTGATTGCATTGATTTAATTGAAATAAAATAATGTTCATAAATGAAAATCAAGTTTATATTTATGTGTTATGTTTACTATGAGTTTCGTTTCTTTTAATTTGAACAATTTGTTTTCTTTCTTTTTTTGTTTACAGATATTCGGAGTAATACTAGGTCACTGTTATATGTTTAGGCCAGGGTGGAAAGCTTTTTTTTGTTATTGTAATTAATAGTGTTATTTTTTTAAAATAAAATTGAAGCATTCAGCAAATATTTTGAAGCTGAATTAAGATGTGAAATACACTGCAAACTCTTGGGTATCTAGCAATATGCTAGGAGTCAAGGAGAAAATAAAACAAATTAGTGATACAGAATATATATTGTAAAAAGTAAAACTGGGCAGATCAAGCGAGGGATTCAAGAACTCAACCTTTTATTTCTGCATATAGTTAAGTTCATTGTGGAATATGCTAGACAAGTTTTCAAACAAGTCTATGTCCTAAGATTGCAACCTAAATTTTGCTTTTTATTGTTTAAATTATTGTCTCTCTTAGATGGATAGATTCACAGGTTGAGTTCATTAATCTCTATTCTTGATGCCATAAAACTGCACCATAGGCAAAGAATAGTAACTGTATTTAGAAAGTGACATTGAGTACTATTTTTCATAATTAAGTAATTAGTTGTTTATAGCTTTTATATGAAAGGATATTAGTCCATATCAGTAACTGTTCAATGCTTTGCTGGTGCAGAAGACATTTTTCTTAAATTTGATATACATTCCAAGATACACGCTAATGTGAGCATTAAATCAGAACCCTGTTTCATAAAAGCTGCAGCTTTGCAATTCACATTAAATAGGCTGGGAGTTTGACATTTTGAATTTTGTGTTTCAAAGACTTCATACGTTCATACAGTTTATGTACATATTTGTTTTATTAGCACATTTAGCTGATAGGTGAAAGGTCTTAAAATGTGTCAAAATCATTGTTTTGTGATAAAACAGTATGATTTTTTAACATGTATACATTTGTAGTACTGTTATAAATGTGGCAGATAACACTGGGCAACAAAGAAATAATTTTTGAATGTTTCGAGCACTTCATGAGGCAACTCCTACTAATTTTGGGTTGAGAAAAATAAATATGACAATGAAAAATTTTTATTAGCTCTAGTTTCTATGATATACACAAGGTGGAAGTATTACATCTTAACGGATTGAGAGAAAAGGATACATTTTAATTACATCCATGCTAACAACAATGAAAGTGCATTTGATTTTTTTAACTGGTGATTACATGCTAAGAGTTCTAAATTGCTGGAAATATACTTCGCAGATAGTTGTGTCTGAAGAGAATCATGTGGTGACCTATTGACTTTGTCGTCTTTTAACTTGCCTCTTGTGATGGAGTTCTGCAGAATCCCTATACAAAGACCAACAGTAATCCGCAAGCATTACTTCATTCTAACGGCCCTGATATCTTTGTTCCATAACAGAAATGCCCTGGATCTTAAGTGACATGTGGCATCCAAGGTTACGGTATCTTTGCAGGAGCACTGTCTCGAAATGCTTGTAGTTGTCATCTCTTTTGTTGCCTAAAAATCCATGAACAACATCCTTGAAGGCTTCCCAAGCTTCCTTTTCTTTCCCCTACAAAACTTGGTCAAATGCACGATCCTTTACAAGTTCTCTTATTTGTGGTCCGACAAAAATGCCTTCCTTAACTTTTGCATCACTTAATTTCCAAAATTTCTCTCTGATTGTGTTTTGTTATTTAACAGGTGTGCCAACTCCCCCAAAAAATTCCCCCAAATTTAAAATCTTCACTCTATGAAATGTCACTTTTATCTTCAAAACAAGAGCTAATCTATCATTTTTATGGTGATTTTTGAATTCAGCAGATGGAAATACATGTAAATTCACTATTTTTAAGCCCGAAACATTTTTATTGTTGCCCAGTGTAATTATTCGTACTCAGTGATGGATAACATGTACGTAAGTTAGAAAATGATGAAAGTTTTTATTTTATTATAATTGAATTGTTTTATTTATATATGGAAGAAGTTAGAAACAGTGCTGTTAAGATGTAATTCACTTATGATGAGTCGATACTAGTAACACTAACATCAATTTTTTTTCTCTGGCAGCGTGTTCCCGAAAGCGATGTACTAGTACCGACTCATCTTAAGTAAATTACATGAATTATTTAATTTTAATGAACACACTAGCAGGAATAAGGAGATTGAAGAAGACATATAAATGAGAGTTAAAAGATTTTTAGGAAATAAAGTATTAAATAGACATAATAGCTATTTTCTTCAGAATTACTTTCCATGCCACAACTTTTATTTCATGAATGAATTCAAATTTAGTTAAATAAGTTTAAAATAAAAGGTACTTTATTTGAAAAATCTCCTAAAAAATGTATATTTTTAAACAAAATTCTTTACATACCAAGCAGAGGTCTCCTAAATTCTCGTAACAATAATGTTTAGGCCAGTCACTGTAACTGGTGTGTAAGTACTCATGGCGCTGGCTTACTCAGTGCAACTGATAATGGGGGCAGCTATACACTGACAGGACTCATACATTTCATTGACACATTCTCTATCACAGATCTTGTACTGTTCATTCATGAACTTATAAAATTGTAAGCCATTAAGGGGAGATGTAGTTTCAAAATGAACAAACTTCAGAATATTGAGATTTAACTGTATTGGAACACCACAGTAAAGCAAAATAATTATTACTTTATAGATAAGTCGTATTTATTACACATCTGCTTCACTTTCGTACCTATTTTGAGGACATGTTTAACAACTGCAGAACAAAAAACTATCAAACCGGACAACCCTACCCTTGCAAGACTATATGGTTTGCCTAAAATACACAAACCCAACATACCCATGAGACCCATTGTAAATAATATCAACACTCCTACTTACCTTCTGGCAAAATGGCTGTCCAAAAAATTTCACTCCTTTCCACAATTCCATGCTCTGAGCATAAAAAACTCTTTAGACCTGGTAGAAAAAATTCAAAATCTTAAAACAAACACCTCATTACACTTTAGTATCCTTTGATGTCCTCTCCCTCTTCCCTAGCATTCCATTAGACAAACTTTTGATTCAACTGAAGAAATGGCTAAATTCTATTAACCTAGATGCCAATGCAATAGAAGAATATTTGGCAATGACTGAAATATGTATACATCAAAATTATTTTGTTTTCGATGGAAAATATTATTAACAAATTTCAGGACTAGCTATGGGAAGCCCGCTATCACCATTTTTGGTCAATTTATACATGAGCTTTTTCGAAACACATATAACTAAAGCCTTCCTTCATATTTTTAAAACATGGTACAGATACGTAGATGACATCTTTGCAATAGTGCCCTACAAACAAATAGATGATGCTTTGAAACTACTCAACCTGCAAGAACCCAGCATACAATTCACAGTGGAAACTGAAGAGGACTGTACTCTACCTTTTTTAGACCTTAAAATCACAAAAAGTAATGAAAAACTAGAATTTGGTATCCATAGAAAAGCAACACACACAGATAATTACATCAAAGCAAATAGTTTCAACCCAATTCCACACAAACATGCCACCATCAACAGTCTCACACACAGATTAGTAAATCTACCCCTCAACCAGCAAGAATATCAAAAAGAATACCATCAAATCTTAAAAACTGCAATTAAAAATAGATATAGAAGAAACCTTGTAGATAAAAAACTAAAATCATTCGAACTTCAAAAGAGATTAAAACAGACCACAGCTCTCACACCAATAAAACAAGAAATTAGATTTACTAAATTTACTTACCACCCCTGGGCCACAAAAAAGTTCCAAAAAATATTCAAGAAATACAATATAACATTGGCACCAAAAAACAATTAACATAAAAACCAACTAATGAACTTTGAAATCCCGTCAGAAGAGAATCCCACATTTAAGTTAATCACTAAATCAACAGATGGCAGCAGCAACTCCAGAATTACCCACACCACTGGATCAAGTTTTAGTCGCATAAGAGCCGAAGATGCAAACGATGATTTGCGAAACATGTCCTCAAAATAGGTACGAAAGTGAAGCAGATGTGTAATAAATACGACTCATCTATAAATTAATAAAAACTTCAGAAATTTTAATAATGCTTACAAAGTGAATGATATGCTGTTGGGAATGTTGCCACAGTGAATAGTTTAAATAGGTTTTTAAGTTTCAAGAGCTGCAGCCCACAGACTGGTACACCCCCTTTTGATTGCATTATTTTCCAGCCAGTATGCATTTACTTATTTTAGAAATTTGTGCATTTATAGTGCAGCAGTAATGTCTTCTAAAAGAAAGGCTGTGAACAGGCATACCAATATTAATTCAAGTCTCGAGCTTGACTTGCTTGGCTGTTTTAGAAGTTGAATTATATAGGTACTTGAAATAACTGTTAACATTAATGTATTTGTAAATTTAGGGCCATGTTTTCTGAAAATAATATAATTTAACTTCCTGGGAAAATTTTCTTAAAAACTATTAGCCAGAAAATAATGAAATTTCCCACACTTCTTTATGATTTAATTATGAAAGATTCTCTGTTAGCATGTTCTTTCTTTATGTAAATTTATAGTAGTTTTCCTGAAGAGTGGTAACTTCTAAAATTAATAATGTAATTTTAAATTTCCTAATAAATAAATAAATAAATAAATAAATAAATAAATACTGATTTTTAAATATATCTATAGGATCGTAAAAACTATTTGTAGTTGATTTGTTTACACTCGTCACTGTTTTATATTATTGAGGGACTGGTTTCAAAGGCCATTGCCTTTATTTTCAACCTTTCTCCAGCTAGCATCTGTTGTCGTCTGCTCTCCTCTCTCTAGTGGTGGAACTATGAACTTCTTTGTCAAATTATCTACTGGTGGTATTTCAAAGTTCATTAGGCGATCCTTATTTTTCCATATGAATATGTTCTCCCATGCACCAAACTGAATCGAGAAGATATTGACACACTGCTTCACTCATACTGTTTTTTCACAGGGCATGTTTCAAGAGCTTTTGCCCTCATCATCAGCTTATCTACATCTTATCGAGTCGAGTTCCAGCTGATGATAGGAGCAAAAGCTCTTGAAACATGCCCTGTGAAAAAACAGTGTGAGTGAAGCAGTGTGTCAATATCTTCTCGATTCACTTTGTGTTAAGTTGTGCTTCACTGTCTCTATGCTTCTTTCAATTTTATACTTTGTTGGATGTTCTCCCATGTTAATTTATTTTGGTTTATCACTCCATTTAATAATTTTGGATTTGGATCGATGTCATGATTTTCATTCCAAAAATGAAATGCTACTGCTGACTTATCTTCTTGTTTCAATCTGATGTTTCTTAAGTGCTCTTTGACTCTGGTTTTTAGACTTCTTTTAGTTTGACCTATGTAGCATTTTTCAAAATTTTTACAACTTATTTTGTATATTCTGGATCTGTTAACTGATGGGATTTCATCTTTTGTTTTTGAATTTAGCAATTTTAAAATTAAGTGTCTATTAGTAGGTGACAAGGTGATATTTTGTTCCTTGAATATCTTTTTAAATTTATTAAATGTTTTTGGGTGATATGTGAATGAACTGAATATGCTGTTGCTTTCTTTTTCTTTTGTAAATGTGGTTGCTTCCTTAATGATTTTCTTTAGTTTAGCTTTTCTAATTTTCTTCAACACCAAACTTTTGTTGTATCCATTTTCTTCTGCTATGTGTGATATTGCTTTTTGTTCTTTGAAATATTCTTCTTTTTCCATGGGTATGTTGACTAGTCTGTGTGTAAGGCTGTTTATTATTGCATGTTTGTGTATAATTGGGTTGTGGCTATTATTTTTTATGTAATTTTCTGAATGTGTTGGTTTCCTGTAAATTTCAAATTTTATTTTTGTGTTATTCCTGATGATATTTAGATCCAATAAAGAGAGTTGTCCATTGATTTCCTTTTCTATAGTGAATTTGATAGTCCTTTCTTGCAGGAATTTCCTATATATAATGGGCAGAAGCATATACAAAATATCACTTGCATATCTGTAACAGTTTTTGTGAAAATGTGCCTTATTAGCACCAATGTTGTTAAGTTGGGTAATAACATTGATTAGGGCAATCAATAATTGACCTGACACATACAAACCATGTGTAGGCATTGATTCTACCCTTCAACTTACAACTGGGCACACAAAAAGCAAATATTTGGTAAACTTACGAAGGTAGCAGCATTTATTTAACAACCCTGCACAGTTCGAAATTTATAGCTAAATAATATAATATATGGTAAATATAATATCTGCTGTTACTCTGACCTACATCTCCCTGTATATTTTCTCCTTAAATTTAGCTTGTGAGTGAAGAAAATTTGGTATGTAAATGTTGGAAACAAATAAGACCTTTGTTCAGTACTTGACAAACTGTGATTGTAATTTCCAGTTTTATAGCAATAGAGAGAGATGATTTCCATAATATTTTTGTTTCTTGGCTTTAATCTTTTTCTTTGAGGTCGTAACTCAGAATTCCAAAGCAAATTTGCTTGGCCCTCCTGTTCAATCGTGAATCGTGGAAATGTAAATTCAACGTGTTGTTTCAATAGTAAACAACAAATTTCAAATATTGGCCATCTGTATAGAATTGTCTGAAGAACAAACCTTATTGATTTCTTAAAAAACAAAAAAAAATGTTTTAAAAAGCTATTGAGCTTTTATGCCTTTTCTCTCAGCTGTTGGAGTTTTCTTAAAACTTTGCAAATTTTATAATTGTATTGTAATTGTATTTATTTCATCCTTTGGAACATAATACATATGTTATAGGACATGTCAGTTCAAGATACAAAGATAAATATAAAAAGTTACATAAGACTAAAAACTGTACATATACAGGATCCAACAAAAGTCTAAAGTAGAAAAAGCAAATAAATATTGTCAGTAGATTGTTGGTTACAATTTCTGACATAGTCAAATTTTCATCATTAATACTACTTGTACATAGTCAATTAGAAACTAATTCTACATGAACGTTGAAATTCCAATAGTAGATGACGTCATTCAAGTCATTGAACAGCGCCAGAAGAGGGAGGCAGTCACCTGAAGAACTAGTCGAACATCAGCTGATGATCAGGATGCAGGATCCTTGAAACATGTCCTAATTTTAAATGTAAGTGGTGCAAAACTGTTTTTATAGTTTGACAAGTGATTTAAAGATGGTTTTAAAGCTAGGTTTGATAAATAAAAATAGAAATAATTTTTTAACTCACGGCATTAGTTTCCAAAATAATAATTAGCTGTAAATTTTACCTCAGAACTACTGTTCCTGTGTGTAGAATAGATTGTGTTGATAATCTTGTATTTCAGAACAATCAAGAGCATAGTAGAGTAAACTCTTAAGTTTAACACATAGTTGTCTTGTTTCTGAAAAAAGATTTTAAAGGTTGAAAACTTATGTAAAATGTGAATGAAGCAGCTTTGAAACACAATATCATTATTATATGTGTCAAATATATCAGCTTTTTTTTACAGCTGTAGTTATTATGGAGTTATGATGCAGGGTTCTGGAAACTGTTAAATAATAAATCAGGGATAGAAAGTGTCATATTTGTAAAAACGCAGTATAAGCTAAGGCCAGGTGATTTTCTTACATACCAATGCTATCCTCTTGTTGAAGTAGGATTCTTTAAATTATGCACATTACACATTAATCAGTGTGGAATAAACAATGTACAGTTACTTTCTCAAAGCATTAATTGAGAAAGCTGTAATGTGTAATTCATGAAATATTGTTTTCTTCTGAATAAGTAGATTTCAGTGTGAGACATAGATGTTACGAGTGTATCCCTGCAATGCAAGCAGTTTTTATGTCTTTATTGGATCTTGTGCAGTGCCTTGCACTATGAGTAATCATGTATTAAAAGGACAGTATGTGATAGTTTGTCAGTTCCAAGATTATAAACTTGTTTATCTATAACATGCTTAATTTACAATGTTAACTATTTTCCATAATTGTCCTTTTGCATTTGTTTTAATTTCACTAGTTAGAATTACTGCATAAAACGCCATATTTTACAGTACAAACAAGGCAATGCAGAATATTAGCCAACTAAAAAAATATATAACATTTATATTTTCAAGTCATTATGTACTGTTATTATTGTTTCAAAATGAATTTAATTACATAATGTGAGAGAAACAACCCTTATGATGCATAAGTATTTTGTTTTCCACCCTGTTCGTTCTCATGCACAGTTCTAAAATATACTAGTTGGGATTTACTGGAAATGTTACCATCAGTGATTCTACTTGTCAGTATTATAATTATTGTCTTGTTGTTACAATGTAGTACCATGTTTTGCCTGTATATGAAATCAGAATCATGATTAATCCAAATTTGTTTCATCTTCAATAATCACAGTGATTGTGTTCAAAATCTGAGCAGCAAGTTTACATCACAAATTGTTAAAAAAAATTGGAACCTCTTAAAACCAGTATTCCACAAAACAATTATTTGTAAGTTATGTAAAACAATGGACATAAAATTGAAATAAATGTCTTTTATAAGTCTATAGTAGCATAATTTTTATGGCTATCATCACTAATGTGCTTAAAACCCATAGCACACATCATTATGGTTCTCTTTGAAATAATTCTACAGAATATTAAAAATATACACCACCAGCACTGTATAAGATGTAGGATATCTTGAAAAAATAAAATCATCACACAAGTACCTACAGACACATCTTTGTGGTCACAATAAAATCAGGTAAGCATTCACACCACATGCCTAGAGAGTCTTCAGCTGATTGAGTGTAAAGTTTCAATTGTGATAAATGCTGAAATGCCCTTGGCATATTGTAAAATGTATTATTATGTGTTTCAAATGAGAAGGTGTTTGTCGTTGAGCGCTACTAGATGAACAAACAATCGGAGTCCTGCGGTGTTGTCGTATTGCATTCCCCCTAAGTGGTGTGTAACGAGCAACAAACTATTCAATCTCTAATAAATACTATTCGCACTAAGACAAAAATTCAGATTTTGCAAAAACTAATCCATGAGGGAGGAGAGAGTAATGTATTTAACATAACCATAAAACCCCCATATTTTTAGCTCAAATAGTTTTCCTAATACAAATAAAGTAGATACAATTATATTATAACAATGCATTGCGATTTAAGCACTGTAATCAATGTCATTATTGGTTGCCATGTATGCTTGAACGTATATTTGAAATTACTCAGAACTGAAAAGTAAACATTTGACATGACGTAGTAGGACTTTGAATAAGCCGAGGTGTTTTTCAATTCGATGAGGGGAAACGATACACTTCTTGCTAGTCTGGCAGAATGTGTCTGGTCACATTATATCTTTGTTTATGAATGGTTCATAATCTCTATTTATTCTAATAGAGAGTTCAAAGCAGCATTATTCAGTTACTCTTCCATGAAAAAGTGTATCACCTGAATCAGTGAGATGCGATCCACCTCCCCCCTCCCTTAATACGGCTAGAACAATCCAATAAAGTTAATGTGGGCTCAAATTATGTTGAAAACAGAAATAATATTTTTAAACTGACTGACATTGAACAACTTATTCACGAAGAAATTGACAAGGAACACAACAAGACTGGGAAAACAGTGTGAGACTTTAGATAAACTACAAGAAGACGACTTTTGGAAAGAAATAGCACATAACAAAATTTTGGAACCTATCATCATAAATTTGCAGTACTCAGACAATGAAGACAATGACAATGATGAATATCTTCTAAGGTAAGTAACATTCACAGCTATACGGATGCACTGCTGGTATTTTCATTGGATTAGAAAAATAAGTAATTCATAAACTATAGTTAATTTTAAACCAAATATTTAAACCATTTGCATAATATATGAATATCCATGTTGCATTTGTGCGTTCAACAACTGCATTATTATAAAACTTTGGAAAATTCAGTTTGTGTTAGCGCCAAGAACACTTGCAAGTGTGGGAGAGAGAGGGAAATATTAAAAGAGTGGGGCTAACTAGGTGGCAATGCTGACGGCTCTAAAGCATCTGATTCATTACAGGCGAGGACTGTTCCCATTTGAAACACATAATAGAAAGTGAAAATGAAAGGTTCTATTCTAACGAAAATATGTACACATTATTTTTCTATCATTTGCTTTGTAATGCGTGGAAATGCATATTTTAGGTGCATCAGGGGCAGCTGCTTAGTGGTTCACATTTTTATTTTCAACATTTGGATCAACAATTACCGTTTTTACCACATCCATGTATATGAATGGATTTTGGGAGTAAATAACAAAAGTGGAAACTCATCAAAACCAGAAATATAGAAGTGGATTATGTTGCTCTTCATTGAAGAGAAAATCCATCCATCTCTCCTTTTTATGATTAGGTGTCGATCACTCACTCCTTAAAATCCACATATTGCCTAACAATAGTTTTTCCTATGGAGAGCATTGGCAAGGTTGCTTGTTTTGTAGTGCCATTGGTTATTTTAGGTAAATAATTTTTCTCCCCTCTTAAATGTTTTGAAGTCGGATAACCATAGACATTCATTAACTTGGGTACATACACATACTCCAAAAAATATTTGTCTAATACAAGTGTTTATGTTTAAGATTGTATAGAAGCGGAAAATTATCAGAATGAACTGCAGCAGGGACATTGGCATGTTTATTAATGAATGAAAAAGAGTAATCAACAAAAACACGTCTCGGTTAGGTTGAGTTACCTGGATAAGGTTTTTCCCAGAGTTTTACCTTATCCTGATAGATGAATGTCGGGTAACTCTAAGCTCCATGGACCCTGGATTCATTTGAGCATCATTTCACCCATTTCATTCACCGTCCGATGTGACTTAACGTTGGAGGATGTAAATTAAAAAAAAAAATCTCCAGAAAGACCCATATCATTCACACCTTTGGAGAGATGTGCTTTTGGGATGTTTATGTAAGCTTTGTGATCCATAATTCCATCAATAAAACACAAATCCCCCACACCATATGCACTCGTGCAACACCACGAAAGTACTGAACGTTCTCCATGTTTAACTGAAGCTGTGTTATTTCTTTCTTCAAGTTCACAATTCTTTTTTCTCCGCACTATTTATTACATGCCCATTTAAGGGTAGTGTCAAAGGGTCAAAGAAGTAGTTTTTAATTTTCATTACAGTTAACTTCTCTGAAATATTCTGAACAATAATATATATTGTTTTATGGTCTTGTATACAATGCTTCTTTATTTAAATATGCTTTAAAGTTCCATTTAAATGGTAACACGGCGACCTGCCATGCCCCTCTCCAGTATCTTCGACAAAAATCAACAAAGCTCTTAGTGGTTACAAAACTTAGTGGTTACAACAAAGCTCTTGCCACAGACAGTACTTACAGACACAAACATTCACTTCCTAGTGAAGTCCTGGAAGCAATAAAGTCCATTTACAGAGAGCTGTCACAAGAAGAACTTCTTAAAAAATGTCTCTGTGGACACACTCAAAATTTGAATGAAAGTTTCAGCTGCTGTGTATGGGAGCGTTTACCTAAGACAGTGTTTGTAGAATATAATATGCTGTAGATTGGTGTCTTTGATGCAGTATTATGCTTTAATGATGGTGCCATAAATAGACTGAAAGTACTGAGTGAAATGGCATTCAAAATAAGCACTAATACAAGGCAGTCGCTGCTGAAAATGTACAATTGTGATGCTTTCAATGCTGAAAGAACTGCAGAGTCAGCATCAAAGGAATCTAGAACCAAAAGAAGGCTTCATCAGCAGCAAAAAGAGGGCCATCAACCTGATGAAGATGACTATGGAAGGGGAATGTTTTGATAGTCATTATTAATAATCTTTTTGTTTCAAGAGCTCCTCGAAAATAATTTTTTTTCATATATATATATGGCCATTTTTCTTAGCAACTATTAGGGCCAGAGGTTTGAAATAACCCCCTCTGGCCAGTCTTTGCCACTCACCAGCCAAGGTAATGCACCAGTAAGACGCCGGAATATACCGCCGATCAAAGCGGATGACTTCGAGGGGGCGGTCGGCTTCCTAAAGGAAGTATGCCAAACCCTCGCGATGGAATGCACTGCTACGGAACAAGAGCCCCTACGCCTTCCACCCTAAAGTAGTGGAGGACTTCAACCTCCTCCATCACGTCAAGAAGAAGAAAATCCCCCTCTTCACCTTTGGCCTGGATAAGGCCCGTGAGATTCGCAGTCATCCGCAGGCTGCCTACGGATATTTCCGTAGATGACAGGGCAGATCTCGACCGCCAGGGCATCACCCCCCGAGTGGTGAAGCAACTCACCCGGTCCGCTTCAGATCGCCAAGGAACTAAATGCCCCCTCGCACTGATCCTAGTAATGGTGGGACGGACCAACGATTCTGAGGCCAAGATAGATGGCGTAAAAACCATCTGCTACCTCAGAGTCCAGATTGAACCAGCCAAGGGCTCTGGTGGGATCCCTCAATATTACAGATGTCTGGGGTTTAATCACTCCAGTAAATTCTGCCACCGCAACCCACGTTGCATAAGGTGCGGTGGAACCCACCGAAGAGAGCTGTCCCGTGCTATCACGGAAGCACCAACCTGCGCCAACTGTAGGGATGACCACATAGCATGCTATGGGGGCTGTCCTGCAAGGAAGGCGGTCATCGCCTCCAGGAGACCTGCTCCTGGATCCAGCAATCAGGGCACTCGCCCTGTTACGCAACCTACAGGGCCGGCCCCTTGGATGCACCGCCGTGGCAGTGGCAGAACACGAGTGGAGCTCCTACTTTTGCTGAGGTGGCGTGTAAGCCTATGGGTGTACCTGCGTCTTCCCGGACAAAAACCAACAAGACCCGCACAGTAAACACTACTCCAGTTCCTGCCAACCCATCATGCCGCAGGGAAAGGGGGGCGGAGGTTGCCACAAACCTGGACTCTGATTCCGAGGCTTCTGGTGGGCGTGGTTTACCCAAGCCTGCCCGAGAGCTAAGGGACAAGAGGGCCAATGGCAGACCGGCACCTCGTCGCTTCCCAGCTCACGAACTCCCACGATAACCCCCACTACATCTTCAGAAACCCCTTCCGCACAGCAGTCGGAGTTACTGGCCTGGTTGCAGCAACTGTTGCTTAACCACGGCCAGCGACTGTGCGAGCTGCTTGTGCGTTTCACTTCCACTACCGACCCTGCTGCCCGATTGCTAATTGCAGTGGAGGGACTTGCTCTCCTGTCCTCTGTAGTCCAACTGGTACAGAATGGCGAATCGAACTAGGTCAATGACCTGGTTCAGATTTGCGTTCTGGAACGAAAATGGGCTGGAGAACCAGCGTGACGAGCTTCTGCAGTTCGCAAGATCATCGGCTTTAGAACTCATCCTGGTATCGGAAGCACACCTCGGAGCCAATACACACTTCCATCCTAAGGGCTTTCACTGCCTCGGGACGGATCGTGCGGGTCGCCGAGGAGGCGACACGGCGACCTTAGTGAGGAGAAGTGTGGTCCATGGAGCTATCCGGCTCTGTCTCTTACAAACCCTCGAAGCACGGCCGTCAGAGAACTACTGTTAGTATCTGCCTATCACCCACCCAGAAGAAAGTTCGTAGCCAATGACTATGTTTCAATGTTTGCCGGGGACCTTAATGCCAAACATCAACGTTGGCATGGTGGTCTTCGGACGGACATAAGAGGCAATGACATCCGCATGCTTGATGCGGACCCTAAATTAAGAGATGAGGGCCCCTGGCAGCCCACTCTCTCCCCGTGAGGCCAAGGACGCCCATCCGTTATTGACTTCGCAGTCATTAAAATTTCTCCATTTCATTTATCACTGTACTCAGCGCCCTTCATTCAGACCACAACCCAGTTTTGACTGAGGTTAACACCCGGGTTGCCAATCATGACGTACCGGTTCAACACGGGGACGTGGATTTGGAATGCGTCAAAGTGTGCCTCAATGACTCCATTCCACGTAACCCTAACATCACAGATATACCAACTCTTGAGACTGCGGTCTCCTCCTTCACATCCATTGTGGTGCGTGCGCAACCTAACTGTTCACACCCCATCTCTCCATCCTGATGTCCTACCCTTCGACGTCCTTCTGATACGCCGCTCTTGAGCGGCGCGTCGACTATATCAGCGACACCGCACGCCCCATAATCGAGCGCTCCATAGACGATTGCGTGGCGAGATTCGCCTACGCCTGCGCGAGCACAGGTTGCGAGCGTAGGAGGAGATGGTGTCTCGACTGAACCTCGAGGATGGTGACGTGGAAAGTCGCTAAAAGAGTTCGGAACCGCACAGGACCACTTCAAGGCACCCAAGGCCTGGAATATGAACCCCAGGCCAAAGCAAGTGTGTTTGCCGATTATTTCGAGAGGACTGAGACCTAGAGATGACCCCCAGGACTTAGACTTTTCTGACCGTGTCAGGCAAGAAGTACATCGATGCTTTCGGTGTCCCCCTACCGAGGCGAATAAACCCCCAGTCATCCGACCTAGTGAGCTCCAGGGCGCACTCTGACGTCTAAACCCCAAAAAGGCGGTGGGACCTGACTGGTTAACCCCGCCCGTGCTTCGCCATCTTCCCTTCAGGGCCGTGCTCTTGAGTCTTCAACCTGTGTCTCGCGCTGGGTCACTTTCCACGGAAGTGGAGAGAGGCTCGGGTGGCATGCATTTTGAAGCCTGGGAAAGACCCGGTTCATCCTGCAAACTACCGCTCCATCAGTCTCCTGCCATCTCTCTTGAAAGCTTTCGAGAGGCTGATCTTAGCCCGCTTGTCTCCCTTGCTAGGAGGCATTCAAGCAATCCCTCCCCATCAGTTTGGTTTTCGTCCTGGGCACTCTACGTCCCAGCAATTGCTGCGAGTAGTGGAGGCTGCAGCCCTGGATTTCCAGGCTAGGCATACACCTAGGCTTTCTCTACGACCTGGCATGCTGGTCTACTATATAAACTTATCCATCTGGGGCTACCAACATTCCTTACACACCTCATTCATTCTTTTCTCAAGCACAGATCATTCATAGTCATTGTGGCGGGAAAGTAATCAGCACGAAGGTCCATCAGAGGCGGAGTCCCTGAAGGTTCTGCTCCGTCCCCCACGCTTTTTAGCGTGTGTGGCTGACCTTCCTACAGAACAGCACGTCAATATAGCCCAATTAGCTGACGACGTGCTGCTTTACTGCACAAATGAAAACCCTCGCAGAATGTTCCTTACCATTCAGCGACACCTCCGCCTCCAAGATTCGTGCAGGTTTTGGCGGTTGTCCATAAATCCGAAGAAAAGCTAAGCTATTTGTTTACTAAGCGTCGCTTTCCCACCAACTTCCCGTCGAAGAAAGATGGGAGAATTCAATCAAATAGCTGGGAGTGAAATTGGATAGGGGCTTAACTTTTCGATAGCACATCCGTGAGCTGTCGCATCGGGCGTGCGGGGCCTCGGCCTCGTTATACCCTTTCCTGCGGTCTGTGATGCCAGTTTCTCGTAAGTTGAGTCTCTTCCGGGATCTAGTCTTCCCTGTTATGCTTTATGCGTGCGAGGTCTGGGGCATGGCTGCAGGTTCTAACCTGCTACTACTTCAACGTCTGCAGAATAGGTGTCTGCGGGTTGTCTATTATGCATACAGAGGATTTCCCGTGAGGTATCTCCATGAGGCCTCATCTCTCCACCATGTGGAAGATAAAATTAGGTGCCAGGGCCACCAAATTCTTCGAGAAATTACTAGCACATCAGAGCACCCTGGTTAGATCCCTTGGGAACTATACTCCTAGAGAACGCCGCTTCAAGCGGTACCGGCTCCCCCATATGTCTTGTGGTCCATACCGGTTACACTAAGGCTACCACACTAGCCTTAACAAAATTTACACACCCAAGTTATTTGCCTGAACTAACAAAAGTAAACCTTCCTTTTCAATACATTAACTATAGTCCTCCAGCGATGCAGAGGGCCATTGCACCCGATTACACAACAGTTAAGGAGCTACTCAGCTACCTCCTTTCTCACCTACCACCTAAATTTCACCTCCCATCCGACAACACTCAAATCCCCGCCACTTCATGGTTAAGCCCTACTCAGGGCAGGTACACATATTAACCATCCTCGGGCTGTTTCTCAGCCTGCCAGCTTGCGACGGAGGGATGTCTGCTATGAATATATTTTAGTTTAGCTGTTACTGGTATCCAATTATGGTAAGTATATCTGGTAATTGTGTATTCTCACTAAAGCCCGCTCTCACGCTGCTTCGTCTCCATGTATAAATTGTGAGCTTTCTTTTATTCATGGTTATTTCATGTAATTTGAGAAAAGCATGGCTTGTCCGTCACACAGTAGAGTCTGTTCTTGAACGGGCTACTTCGCAGCCAAATACCAAATTCTCGGATAAGATACAATGGGATTAACAACGGCAGTTAGTGCTGTTGGTGCTATAATACTATATCCCGCAAACTGTTGTACGGTTATGATCATAAGGTATTGTTTTAGATGTATAGATGTTTACTAATTGAAGTTACGATAATACTTTTGTTGTATAATAACGGTAACATAAAGTATTACTTGGCCTTCAAACTGGAGGGATAAAGAATGGAGCCCTATGTCAGCTCCACTTGTGTCAACCTCAAGGTTATAGCTAAACTCCTGAGTCAAATACAATATTGAACTAGCTTTTAAATGTAAACTACGAAGGCTGTTCAATAAAGGAAGATCATAATATTTTACGGTCATAATTTGTCACATTAAAATTCAATCTTACTATATTCTGTTAGATTAATGTGAAACAAACACGCCGTAGTAGTTTCATTGTTGGTACTCCTGCTTCCCGCCTGTGAGAACCAGGTAAGTTCAGACATGTTCAGTATCGCCTATTGCTGCAAAGGAGCTAACACGCGAGGAACAATATGCGGCTTTGAATTTCTCCTTTCGTCTCAACAAATCTTCAGTTGAGGCCTATGGAGAGTCTGTTCTTCCCTAATGCACAGCTCGCACTTGGTTTAAAATGTTTAAAGAGGGGAGACAATCAATTTCAAAGGAAAGTGGACCCGGTGCTCCAGTTGCTGCTCTTACGGAAGAAAACATCAACACTGCTGCTGCAATGGTGAGAGAGGATGACAAATTACCTTAAGATTACTTTCTGAAATACTGAACATTTCATTGGGTGCCACCCACACGTTGGTGACAGAAACATTACACATGAGACGTGTTTGTGCGCGATGGGTTCCAAGACTGTTGATTCCCGAACAAAAGAACATTCGCATGCAGGTCTGCATGTAGTTAAAGTTGATGTTAGAGGAAGATCCGGAGTTTCTTTCAAACGTAATCACTGCGATGAAACTTGGCTACATCATTTTGATCCTGAGAGCAAACAGCAAAGCTCAGTGTGGAAATCTCCTTCATCATCAACCTCCAAAAAAGCAAAAGTGGTTGTTTTGCTGGGAAAGTTATGGTCATCTCATTCTTTGATATTCATGGAATGGTTTATTAGCATGTTGTACCTGCACACACATCAGTAACTGGACAATACTACAGGGATGTCCTGAAAACATTGCAAGTCCATATCAGGCGCAAAAGACTACATTTCCGTGAAGCAGGCTGGATGCCGCACCACGATAACGCGCGGCCACATATTGCCAATGCTGTTGCTGAATATCTTGCAAAAATCAACTTGAAGTGAATCCCTCACTCTCTATTCCCTAACTTGAAGAAACACCTTCGTGGAAGGCATTATCCATCATGAGAGGCTGTGTGAAGGCTGCGGAGGCGATTTTGAAGGATGTCCCAACAAATGTTTTCCTGCATGTGTCTGAAGACTGGCAGAAACGCTGGGACAAGTGCATCGCATTCAGGGGAGACTATTTTGAGAAGGACCATCAAAATTATGAGAATGAGTAAAGGTACGTTGTCAAAAAAAAAAATGTGATCATTCTTTATTGGACAGCCCTCGTGTATGTTTACTAACTGAAATTACGATAATACTTTTATTGTACAGTAACGGTAGCAAAGTATTGCCTGGCCTTCAAGCTGGAGGGATAAAGAATGGAGCCCTGTGTCAGCTCCACTTTTGCCAACTACAAGGTTGAGTCAAATAGAGTATTAAACCAGCTTTTAAAGATAAACTATCACTCCGGTCGAGAGTGTACGTCTCCTATTGACACGAAATATAACATTTCTGTAAACGCCTAATTTAAATTACAAACAGAAGCAAAATGAGCCTTTGTATTCAAAATTATTCTAAAAGACATTTCCGAAAATTGGTCATGGAATCCTTACATAAAGAAAGAAGAAAGCTGTAACAGTTATTTCAATGTGGCCCTGAAAAATCAATATCATTTGTTTATTTGATAACGTTATTTATAGTTTGAAATATTAATATTCAAGATAAATAGGGGAAAGTGAAAAGTGAACGAGATTAAGAAGCAATTGAAGGTAAACTTTGGATAGTATAGGTAGAAACGAAGGAAAAAGAGTAATAAAGTGTTAAACAACGATAACAATAGTCTAAAATTATAAAAATTGATATTTGAATGTTAAATTGTCTAATATGATTTAAATAAATGATTATGTAACTTACCTTATATAGAAATGAAAAGTGAGTCGCGAAAAACGACGTGAACCAATGAGAAATTATTGAAGTGCCATAGCAACGGAAGTTCAATAATTTCATATCAGCCAGAGTTATCGTCATTCTCTGTAATGTCGCGAACCCAATTTTGCAACGGGGTGGCCCGCGCGCACAAAGGAACAGATAAAGCTGCGCGGATATAAAAAGCTTGCCGAAACAGATAAAGGTAGATGATTGAAAGGTTCGTCTTTCTAGCGCCGTCTTGTTTGTTACAGATTAATTTCTAAAAATATGAGTAAAGGTATAAAAGGAAGCTGCGACTCGCCAGTTGGGAGAGTCGAAATGGGAACCGATAATCGTGCGCGTGCAGCTGTGTTTTGAAAGTGAACCCTTTATGTTTCTGGTTGATGACCTCGAAGATTGTATTTCTGTATGTTAGCTAATACTGCTCTTGTAAGGGTTAACCAAAGTGTGTTTCTACTGAAATAAAGAGCAGTTTGGAATTTCAGCAAAATGGACTTCTAATTTTACGAATCCACAGTCACAGTATGGACATCGACGAGCTAAGGAGCAAAATCTTATCATTGTGAGGGAACTCGATATCAAGTTAATAATGTGAAGTAAACCGATGCTTATAAAGTTATTTATTCAATTATGCTGGAACGCCTTTTGCTTATTTTCAACCGGAATTAAAAATCAGTATGTTTATTAAGGAATTGGAATAGCTTATTTCAATTATGGCAAAGCATATCCGAACAATATCCGTCCGATATTGCGCCAGAAATACATCATCTTTGTGTGTCGGCTATTGCAACAGAGTGTAGCATAATAAGTAAGAAAATTGATTCAACAACAAGGACCAGAATCGCATCATTCCATCTGAAATTTTGTTCCAAATAACTTCCCAACCTGGAGCTTCGAGATAAATTACCTGGAGATCATCTCTTCTCATCAATCCATTAGAAATCCTGTTCCTAAGGTCACAGAAACATATCGATCAAGTTCTCTTCCTGGTTATTAACAGATGTTTACGTTCAACGGCCTTCCAGGTGCAATCTAGCAAACCCATGTGAGTGCTTCTGCATTCAGAACAATGCTACTAAAATGTGCTGGAGCACCGTCGTGCATAAAACCCTCTTTTTTGTTACTTGCAAGGATACATTTTCGTGTACGAGAGCTGTTCAATAAAGAATGATCATAATTTTTACGGTCATAATTTTTCGCACTAAAATTCAATTTTATTATATTCTGTTAGCTTAATGCGAAACAAACACGCCGTAGTAGTTTCATTGTTGGTACTCCTGGTTCCCGCCTGTGAGAACCAGGCAAGTTCAGACATGTTCAGTATCGCCTACCGCTGCAATGGAGCTAACACGCGAGGAACAATATGCGGCTTTTTTGTTTGTAATTTAAGTCCTCCAACGTTAAGTCATATCGGATGATGGGTGAAGTTAGTGAAATGATGCTCAAATGATTCGGGGTCCATGGAGTTTAGAGTTACCCGACATTCGCCTATCAGGACAACGGAAAACCCCGGAAAACCTTATCCAGGTAACTCACCCTAACCGAGATTCGAACTCGGGACCTCTTGAACGTGAGGCAGACATTCTACTACCACGCTACCGAGGCGGGCAAAGCGGCTTTGAAATTCTGCTTTCGTCTCAACAAATCTTCATCTGAGACCTATACAATGTTACAGGAGGCCTATGGAGAGTCTGTTCTTCCCTACAGCACAGATCGAAAGTGATTTAAAATGTTTAAGGAGGGGAGACAGTCAATTTCAAAGGAAAGTGGACCCGGTGCTCCAGTTACTGCTCTTACGGAAGAAAACATCAACACTGCTACTGCCATTGTGAGAGAGGATTGACGAGTTACCTTAAGATCACTTTCTGAAATACTGAACATTTCATTGGGTACCACCCACACATTGGTGACAGAAACATTACAAATGAGACGTGTTTGTGCGCGATGGGTTCCAAGACTGTTGATTCCCGAACAAAAGGACATTGGCATGCATGTCTACATGCAGTTAAAGTTGATGTTAGAGGAAGATCCGGAGTTTCTTTCAAACGTAATCACTGCTGATGAAACTTGGCTACATCATTTCCATCCTGAGAGCAAACAGCAAAGCTCTTTGTGGAAATCTCCTTCATCACCAACCCCCCAAAAAGCAAAAGTGGTTGTTTCTGTTGGGAAAGTTATGGTCATCTTATTCTTTGATATTCATGGAATGGTTTATCAGCATGTTGTATCTGCACACACATCAGTAACTGGACAGTACTAAAGGGATGTCCTGAAAACATTGAAAGTCGATAGCAGGCGCAAAAGACCACATTTCCGTGAAGCAGGCTGGAAGCTGCACCACGATAATGTGCGGCCGCATATTGCCAATGTTGTTGCTGAATATCTTGCAAAATTCAACGTGAAGTGCAACCCTCACCGTCCCTATAGTCCGGAGTTAGCCCCTAGTGACTTTTTTCTATTCCATAACTTGAAGAAACGCCTACGTGGGAGGCATTATGCATCATCAGAAGCAGTGGTGAAGGCTGCGGAGGCGATTTAGAAGGATATCTCAAAAATGGTTTCCAGCATGTCTTTGAAGACTGGCAGAAACGCTGGGACAAGTACATCGCATTCAGGGGAGACTATTTTGAGAAGGACCATCAAAATTATGAGGATGAGTAAAGGTACGTTGTCCAAAAAAAAGTTGTGATCATTCTTTATTGAACAGCCGTCGTATGAAAACCTTTATGAAGTATTATAGGAGATACATCAACAGAGGCAGTGCCTAAACGTTTGGAGCAGAATCATTCTTGATGCTCTTATTGGTCACGGCTTATTTCCTTCACTCTGGAATGTAGAGACGTATATACAGTTTCTCATGATAAGTTCATTACTTAATTGATGATATCCACTAACAAATGTGGGCCTTACACGATGGCGTGCCAGTTCATTTTAATTAGATAGCACGTAATTTTTTGAGTGATAAAATTTCGTATCGATGGGTTGGTAAAGGGGATTTGTTTTATGGTCTGTTTGATGGTGTGCTTTGAATTCGGTAAATTTCTTCGTCTGGCGACAATAAACGTCTAATTTTTATGTGACTTGTGTAACAAATATTGAAAGAGAGAGAGAGAGAGAGAGAGAGAGAGAGAGAGAGAGAGAGAGAGAGAGAGAGAGAGAGAGAGAGAGAGAGAGAGAGAGAGAGAGAGAGAGAGAGAGAGAGAGAGAGAGAGAGAGAGAGAGAGTATCCTCATTGGATTTCGCCAAACATGGAAGACTCAAAATTTGTAACACAATAGGTTATCGCTTAGGCTTGAGGTATGCACGAAGCAGAAGGAAGCTACTTCCAGCAATTTTTGGAACCCTCAGTTTAATCCTGTAACGCACCAAAAACGTTAAATTTTTTGTTGTTTTGATATCGGGTGTCCACTATTACGTGTTTCAAATGGGAAGGTGTTTGTTCTTGAGCGCTACTAGGTGAGCAACCAATCGGAGTCCTGCGGTGTTGTTGTATTGCATTCCCTCTATGTGGCGTGTGACGAGCGCCAAACTAATAAATCTCTAATAAACACTATTCGCGCAAAGACAAAAATTCAGATTTTGCAAAAACTGATCCACGAGGAAGATGAGAGTAATGTATTTAACATAACCCTAAAAATTACATATTTTAGCTCAAATAGTTTTCCTAATACAAATAAAGTATATACTATTATATTATAACAATGCATTGCGACGTAAGCACTGTAATGAACATCATTATTGGTTGGCATGTATGGGTGAACGTATATTTGAAATTACTCAGAGCTGAAACGTAAACATTTGCCATGACGTGATAAAAGAAATATGTACTTTGAATAAGCCAAGGTGTTTGTTAAATTCAATGAGAGGAAACAATACACTTTATGCTGTTCTGGCAGAACGTGTCTGGTCACATTATATCTTTATTTATGAGTGGTTCGTAATTTCTATTTACTCTAGAGAGTTCAAAGCAGCATTATTCAGTTACTCTTCCATGAAAAAGTTTATCAGCTGCATCAATGAGACGCGA
This sequence comes from Mantis religiosa, assembly GCA_030765055.1. Classification (NCBI taxonomy): domain Eukaryota; kingdom Metazoa; phylum Arthropoda; class Insecta; order Mantodea; family Mantidae; genus Mantis; species Mantis religiosa. The sequence goes on along the minus strand of JAUKNK010000035.1, from coordinate 1,491,941 downwards.
TCCACTTCCCCTTCCCCCTTACTACTGCTAGAAAAATCTAATAGTGTTAATGTGGGCTCAAATTATGTTGCAAACAGAAATAATATTTTTAAACTGACTGACGTTGAACGACTTATTCACGAAGAAATTAAGGAACACAACAACACTTTGAAAACTTTGTGAGACATCAGCTAGACTACAAGAAGACGACTTTTGGAAAGAAATAGTACGTAACGAGATTTGGAAACCTATCATCATAAATTTGCAGCACTCAGATGTTGAACACAATAACAATAACGTAAGTAACATTCACAGCTATACGGATGCACCGCTGGTATCTTCGTTGGACTAGAAAAATAAGTAATTTATAAACTATAATTAATTTGCAACCAAATATATAAAACATTTGCGTAATATACGAATATCCACTTTGCAATTGTGATGTAAACAACTTCATTATTATAAAACTTTGGAAAATTCAGTTTGTGTTCCCTTACGTCTAGCGCCAGGAACATTCGCAAGTGTGGGAGGGAGAGGGAAATATGAAAAGAGTGGGGATAACGAGGTGGCAACGCATCTGATTCGCTACAGGTGAGAACTCTTGCCATTTGAAACATATACTAAACATGTGGCACTCATAAAGGCTGTAAGTAACAATGTTTCTGTAATAGTATTCTAGTTTGAGTAATATTTGGTACCATTTCGGGAAAATAAATTATTGCATTACGTTGAATTTCATAATATTTTGTATTATGTTACGTAAATGGCTAAAATTTTGTATTATGTATGGCATCCGGTATAGTATCCTTTCCTTGTTCATTAATAGGATTACAACATCAAATATACCCTTTTTGTCGTAAAATCTTTGCTTGTAAATAAGACTATTATAAGAGTATATACACCTTAAAAAAGTGCAGCTGCCAGAATCAAAGTTCGTTTCGGACAACATCGGAAGTATTCGCTAACGCTGCGTTCACAGCGTAAAGCTAGTGTCAGACTAAAAAGTTCAATGATATGAATCCTGACCATGGCATTGAAGTTTTCCGTCTGACTCTACCTTTCTATTCCTTGGTCTACACACGGCTAAGGTGAAAGAACAGTTAGTTTTTACAATATACGCTTTGATACACCTCTGGGTACATTTCAGTGCTATGCGATAGATAAGGATTTGCCTTGCGGCTTGGCCGTATGCATGGTAGCTGAGCGGTAAAACGCATCTCTCTCTTAAGTAGTTCTCTGAGTTCGAGACCGGATGTGCATGTTTCTTTTTATTACTGTTACTTTAATAGCAATGTCTTATGTTTTTCTTGCAGAAGATAAGTAATAATATTTTAAACCCTTTGTTGCAATCAGGATTGTAAGGGGGTGAAGGACTTACAAGCCTAATCGACAACTGGGGTTTAACTACTGAAAGGATGAGGGAGCAGATGGTAGAGCTAACAGGTCAAAGGTTAGGGACATGATTAAGGTTAAATTAAAGTGATGGGTTCTCCATGACATTGATAAATATGTTCTAAAAATTGGGGAAGCCAAATCAAACAAAGCTCTCCTTTACCTGGAAGAGATAAAGAGTGCAATCAAGACAGGCATTAAATCAATTAATACATAATAAATAAATATTACCTTTTATGTATAGTAGCGTAGAGTTCTGAGCAAGAGGTGGCTGGTTCACTTTGTTGAGTTAAGTTTTGTAGAAGTATTAACAAGTTCTATGATGAGACTAAAGCAGCAGCATCTGACCCTCCAACCAACCAACTAGCTAACTAACTAACCCCTCGTTACTGGCTGTAATCGTTTAAATAGAACTGACTTTCAAAATGTCTGCTATCAAACGACTCAGCGGTTCCTAAGACAGGGTTTGCATCCTATGGCGCAATATTGTGCAACCGAAGAATGACTCTTTTTAAATTTTCTGTCGAATTAACAGAAAACATGAGCTGGCAGGTCAATACCACTGCTTACTGTGATCACTGAGTCAACCTGTCTCAACTGGAGCTAACCACGAAATGAAATGTGAACCTCCAATAATTAAAATATTTCCCAAATCTTGTTCAGACCTTAATACGCAACAATATTCCTTTATAGAAACACAGTAACATTCTTGTTGTTTTCAAAATAAATGCAATGTTATTAGAAAATTGTCTTAATATTGGTTGTGAAAAAAGTCGGGCTCATTCATATGTTATGGATGTTGCTGGCATACAATGTGAAGTTTCCTCTCGTGAACATTTCACGTCATTTGGTCACATCCATGACCCGCAGAATGAGGACAGTAATAGGGCAGAGGGCTTACAACGCGATACTAAGTTAATTTCCATTTTTGTTTGATTTTACATATCGGAATAAAACATTTATTTCAATTAGTTTGAAAACAGATCAGAATGCAAAAATACCATAAAACCAAGTGAACCTTAGTCATTGGAAGTAATATTAAAATGTGCCTCCCCGCATTTGGGAGGCATGGGTTCGAATCTCGTGGCCGACCTACCTGACCCATCGGTTTTTTCGGGGGTTTTCCGGGGTCGCTACGCGAATGTTGGGTAGGTTAATTACACCCCCCGTACTTTCTGTCCCTCCATGTCATCTCCATTATCATTTCATATCATCTCTCATCTAGTGGTCTCTTTCAGGGTAGAAGTGTCGGCGGGAGTCTCGGCGCTGCATGGCAGGATGATATGCTCTGAGCAAAACTACTTCCTCCTCCGGTAGGTCGTTGCCGTTCTTCGTTCCTTCGGCACCGCCAGCCAGGAACCTTTGGGGCTCGGCTGCTGGACTCGTTGCCGTCCCGCAGTAGGGGAGCGACTTCTGGTCCGACGGGAGAAGTCTCTATCGATGTAAACTGTAGCGACCCTGCCCTCTGTACTGCCGTGTCTCCTTGGGCAGGCCGCTCTCTGTCTCCTCTCGCCTGCTCCTTCCTCCCGGGAAATGAAATGTGTAGTGTTTAACGCCCGGTTTTACTACATACGGCACCGCAGGCGATGACACTGATGATACATGAAATGAAGAGCACCGGTGGAATGAGATGGCGGGGGAGACCGGCGATCCCGCAGAAAACCCGCCCCAACGCCATGTTGTCCACTACAAATCTCAATTTGCGGTCGCCTGGGATCGAACCTGGGCCAACTTGGTGAGAGCCAAGCGGTCTAACCACTGAGCCACGGCGCGGCCGTTTCCTGCCGGGGGTGTCCCCACTTGGGGGCATAGGAACAATGAGCCAAGTGGGGTGGTCTACGTACCGAACCCCCTCCGTAATGCAATTCTAATCCTAATGTTAATTCAAATTTCATATTTCTATAGGACAAAAGTGAACACGATGTCTGGGATTTGAACCTTTGTAGGTCTAGCTCCTACACACTGCTCGGATATCTGTGCACGCTTGGTAAGTGAGCCTCTACGAGGCCCTATTTTCCGCACTCTGTAACGTGTGTGAAGAAAGGAAGGATTCGCTATGTGAATATGCACGAAACATATGAAACAAATCAGAAAGGGTGAAAATTCTCACCACCACCACCACCACCACCACCACCACCACCACCACCACCACCACCACCACCACCACCACCACCACCACCACCACCACCACCACCACCACCACCACCACCACCACCACCACCACCACCACCACCACCACCACCACCACCACCACCACCACCACCACCACCACCACCACCACCACCACCACCACCACCACCACCACCACCACCACCACCACCACCACCACCACCACCACCACCACCACCACCACCACCACCACCACCACCACCACCACCACCACCACCACCACCACCACCACCACCACCACCACCACCACCACCACCACCACCACCACCACCACCACCACCACCACCACCACCACCACCACCACCACCACCACCACCACCACCACCACCACCACCACCACCACCACCACCACCACCACCACCACCACCACCACCACCACCACCACCACCACCACCACCACCACCACCACCACCACCACCACCACCACCACCACCACCACCACCACCACCACCACCACCACCACCACCACCACCACCACCACCACCACCACCACCACCACCACCACCACCACCACCACCACCACCACCACCACCACCACCACCACCACCACCACCACCACCACCACCACCACCACCACCACCACCACCACCACCACCACCACCACCACCACCACCACCACCACCACCACCACCACCACCACCACCACCACCACCACCACCACCACCACCACCACCACCACCACCACCACCACCACCACCACCACCACCACCACCACCACCACCACCACCACCACCACCATCCTCATCATCATCACCCACATCCTCATCATCATCATCATCATCATCACCCTCACCCTCATCATCATCATCACCCTCACCCTCACCCTCATCACCATCACCATCACTATCACTATCACCCTCACCATCACTATCACCCTCATCATCACCATCACCCTCACCCTCATCACCATCATCATCACCATCACTATCACCATCACCCTCACCCTCACCCTCATCACCATCACCCTCACCATCACTATCACCCTCATCCTCACCCTCATCCTCATCATCATCATCATCATCACCCTCACCCTCATCCTCATCATCATCATCATCATCACCATCACTATCACCCTCACCATCACTATCACCATCACCCTCACCCTCATCCTCATCCTCATCATCATCATCATCATCATCACCCTCACCTTCATCCTCATCATCATCATCATCATCACCCTCACCCTCATCCTCATCATCATCATCATCATCATCCTCATCACCCTCACCATCACTATCTGCATCACCCTCACCCTCACCCTCATCATCATCAATCATCATCCTCATCACCCTCACCACCACTATCTGCATCACCCTCACCCTCACCCTCATCATCAATCATCATCATCATTACTGCTACTAAATTAGGCGAGGATTCAGTGGGACTAAAGCTAAAGAGACGTTCCGCAACGCCACAATAAATCGGCCGTGAACACGATGTGGACTGAAAAATATACAATTCCAGAGTTTACTCATTTTTTTATCTAAGGGTTGTTAAGTTATTTTTGTTTGGCCTTGAAAATGAGTTTTGTACATTTGCTGGGTGGTGTTATTTTGAATTTGGGAAAAATGTTTAAAAGTTTCATAATGTTTATGTTGAGTGTGTGGAAGTGAGATTCTAGAGCGAAAATTGAACAAGGTATGTATATTGGTTGGTACGAGGGCTGTTCAATAAAGAATGATCAAAATCTTTTTTGACAACGTTAGCTTTACTTATCCTCATACTTTTGATGTTGCTTCTCAAAATAGTCTCCCCTGAATGCGATGCATTTGTTCCAGCGTTTCTGCCAGTCTTCAAAGACATGCTGGAAACCATTTTCTGAGAGATCCTTCAAAATCACCTCCGCAGCCTTCACCACTGCTTCTGATGATGGATAATGACTCCCACGAAGACGTTTCTTCAAGTTAGAGAATAGAAAAAGGTCACACGGGGCTAAATCCGGACTATAGGGAGGGTGAGGGATGTACTTCACGTTGATGTTTGCAAGATATTCAGCAACAACATTGGCAATATGCGGCCGCGTGTTATCGTGGTACAGCATCCAGCCTGCTTCACGGAAATGTGGTCTTTTGCGCCTGATATGGACTTGCAATGTTTTCAGGACATCCCTATACTATTGTCCAGTTACTGATGTGTGTGCAGGTACAACATGCTGATAAACCATTCCATGAATATCAAAGAATGAGATGACCATATCTTTCCCAGCAGAAGCAACCACTTTTGCTTTTTGGGGGGTTGGTGATGAAGGGAATTTCCACACTGAGCTTTGCTGTTTGCTCTCAGGATCAAAATGATGTAGCCAAGTTTCATCTCCAGTGATTACGTTTGAAAGAAACTTCGGATCTTCATCTAACATCAACTTTAACTGCATGCAGACGTGCATGGGAATGTCATTTTGTTCGGGAATCAACAGTCTTGGAACCTATCGCGCACAAACACGTCTCATGTGTAATGTTTCTGTCACCAAAGTGTGGGTGGCACCCAATGAAATGTTCAGTCTTTAGGAAAGTGATCTTAAGGTAATTCGTCGATCCTCTCTCACAATGGCAGTAGCAGTGTTGATGTTTTCTTCCGTAACAGCAGTAACTGGGGCACCGTTTCCACCTTCCTTTAAAATTGGTTTTCTCCCCTCTTTAAACATTTTAAACTACCTTCGAGCTGTGGTGTAGGAAAGAACAGACTCTCCATAGACCTCCTGTAACATTGTATAGGCCTCAACTGAAGATTTGTTGAGACGAAAGCAGAATTTCAAAGCCGCATATTGTTCCTCGCGTGTTACCTCTATGGCAGCGGTAGGCGATAATGAATATGTCTGAGGTTGCCTGGTTCTCACAGGGGGGAACCAGGAGTACCAACAATGAAACTATTACGGCATGTTTGTTTCAGATTAAGCTAACAGAATATAATGGAATTATGATGGTTCTTTATTGAGCACCCCTCGTATATTCAACATCGCATGTGAATTACAATGTAAAAATCCTGCTACACATGGCTTCCCAACCTGGGGCTTTGAAATAGTCAACATGCATCCCGTCTTCACCATAAAGATCCTGTTACAGGTTGTATGTTACGCATATCCTAATCAAAAATAATTAACTTGTGCCCCTTGATGTGTGCTGTGTATTTCTGTGGATATTCAGACCAGTAATTCTTCGAAAGCCAAAAGAAGATGTAAAAATGTCAAGTACCTACTCATTTTGCTGGGCCATATCAATACTTTATTTTCTAAAGATGGGCTGCGTGTCGTAAGTTTCGTTTTTGCTGTAGAAATACCGACAAGTTGTTAATATAAACAAACCTGTTGTTCGATGGCTCCACCCAGAGCACAAGCGTGTCTGACGCCTGGACGCATGCTCCATCAATATTTAGTAAGGCGCCGACGCTGGGCATGGTGTTTGGGGGGGAGCGTCACGATTTCGATATGGATAGCGGGGTAGCTGCCCAGAATTTCATTTCACTGTTATTCAGTGGTTAGCTCGGTTCGCTTCAGCACAGGCTCCACGCAAACTCTTGAAGCTTCTAAAACGTTCTCTTTTCTGCGTTTGGCTGCAGAACTAGTATATTCTCTAGTTTTGCTTTTTGCCATTCTAGGTATTCCGTGTTGAAGCGTTTCGGTGACGTTTGGGTTTGCTAACGTTATGACAATGAAAATATGATCCTAGATTCTCGTAGCGACAGGCAAACGTGGGCGAGGTACCAAAATCCTTCAAGAAGCAGAAGTTAAACAAGTTGATCTCACGTAAGTACTGTACTCTCTCAACATGAATTAAATCCCTTTAAAGTATCATTTAGTTTACTTTATGAAGTCCAAGTTCGGTCAATTTACTTGAGCCTCCTGCCAACACAAAGTTTAATAATAAAACAATATTTAATAGGTTTCGTAGCAGTAAATATTTATGTTAAAGGAATTATATTGTCTTCAAAGTTATCAAATTTAACTGTTTTTTTCATTATTTTAAAATGAAACTGCAATAGGTGTAGATTTGTAGAGACAGTTTAAACTTTTAAGTAAGCAAAGCTTTAGTTGTGTTTTGAATTTTATCTCCAGGTGTCACGTAAATCACAAACACCTCGAATATCATGTGGCGTTTATGGTTTCTTGTTTTGAAGCTAGAGGTATGTTATGACTAATGTTTTAGATATAACATTAAATATAGCAGAGCTCCCGTAACACACAGTTCAGATGTAAACAATGCTACCAATGTTTATTCTTGTATTTATTTATAAACGCATTCATTAAATGAAATAGTAGATTTCTTGGATTATGTACGTTCTTTGATATTTTTCTCGTAATTTATTCCATTAAGATACAAAAGGTAGGCATGAAAATGTACAAGTTCTCTCGCGGTTATGAATGAATATGAATCCATGGCCATAAGCGCGGGAAATAATAGGATTATTGCTATTTAACAATTACTACCTTCCTGTGAATGCATTTTTAGGTCATATATGTTGAAATCCTAGGAATGTTGATGAAAGAAGAATCTTTCAACCTTACTGTGAAACCTTTTTTCAACATATCCAAAATAACACCTTTATGATTTTATTTGTACTAAAAGTGAAGTGTGACTTTTAAGTTGACATTCATCTTAAGCTCCTTATGTAAGAAAAAACATTTTTAATTATTAGCTTAGTTTGAGTAGGGGAGATGCGCCCAGTACCGCACACCTAAGCTTTTTTCAAAATTAAAAGAAAATGCATTGGAGAACAAGTAGCGTCTTGCTATTATCATGAAACTGATAACATACAGAAAGAGCATTAGTAATGAAAATTCATGAACGTGAGTCATATTAACATTTAAAAAATAAAGTAAATAATAGTGATAACTGCGCATCTCAAAAAGTGTTTCCCAGTACCGGACAGACGTAAATAAATACATATTTCTAAATAAAGGAAAAGGAACTGCATAATAAATCACAACATAATTATTATCATAATTATTGTATTTTTGAGATAAAAACAGAACACGGTAACATCATAATATATTAATCAAAACGTTCTCTAGGGATTATCACAACAAAATAAAAATGTCTTAGAACTAATGAAACATTTTTGAACAAAGTGATCAGATTTATAAAAATCAATGTTCCCTTGCCCTGTACATTCAATATGTATCCAACCCTTGCACGATACATACCTCAACCCAAGCCTCGTCTGTGATTTCTAAGCAAATTAGTCTTCTAAGGCTCTTCACCATTTCCAGTTTCTGTTGGCTAGATTCTCTATTTATAGTTTTATTAATGTTAGTCTTGCGTCACCTTGATATTGGTTTTTTCTTCTATCTTTGTGCCTTTTCCTGCAACATCAACTTATAGAGAGTTGATGTTAATGTTTCAGCTATATTTCTAATCCCAGGCTCATTGATCCTTCTATCACATTCTTTATTGCTTGTTTCATATTTTCTTCTAACCATTTTCCTTTCTTTTTGGCCTCCATGTTGACAGGAATGTCTATAAACAAAAATGAATCTAATGTCAGTGCAAGTTCAGGGGATAAAAGTATACATTCACGTACGGTACTGGGAAAATTGCTATCGTACGGTACTGAGCAACTCACACGTACGTATATATAACGTCATAGCACGGCCCGATTCTTTTAAACCGACACTGTATTTTGTGTTTGTGTAGTCTACTTAATATCAAATAATATGAGTACAAATACTTAATTAGTTCTTCACCGGACAAGACAGCAGCAATGTCAGCAAGTTACTAACAGCACAGCTCCAGTTCACTACACGACTTCTCTGAGCAATAACTTCTGACTCAACGGTCAAAGAAGAGGGAAAACTTTCCGTTGTTAACAAATATAGTTGTTTGTCTAAATACACACCATGAGCTTATACTATCTATCGTCAACTACGAGATACTGACACCGTGCACTGCGGTACTGGGCGCATCTCCCCTATAAAATATACAACATAAAATTACAATATATTCATATACAACTCTATGCCTGAGATTGCTAAATATTCAATTTGAAATGCATTACGTACCATTTGTCTTGAATGTTTTTTCAAAGATAATTCTCATAACAGCTACCGGATGTATACATTCATTTAAATAGCCTACAGGCATGTACTTTAAGGTGCTGAGAGCATTTCAAAAGTATACTACAACCGTAAAAATATAAAATTAAAAATACTGCTGAACTGGAATACCTAATTGGGCTCGTAATATGCTAAAATAATGGAAGATTTGCATGAGGAAATATTACTGCCAGTCTACATATTTCAGTCTTGTGTATTAACACTGAACTAAATTTTAAATAATGGTTTCCATATTACCACATTTTAGTGGTATTTGAATTCAAAGTATTTTAATATTGGAAATTAATTGTTCTTTCATACTAGCCGGGATTTGAATCACGACATTGCCATTGAATTTTTCAGTCTGTCTCTATATTTCCATACTTTAGCCTACACAAGGCCAATGTGAAAGAACAATTAATTGACCTAATAGTGGTCCGAACTATAAAGCCCGGGCCTTAAAGTTCTTACACGTTGTAAGTCGCCATTAAGGTAGTTGTCTTATGTGTTTATGAGAACTCCTAAGTGGTTTACCGGGAAAAACACGAGTCAGTTTAGAATTTAATGTCATGTCGGTACGTTGGCCATAGTAGCTCAATGGTTAGAGCGGCTGGACAGCAGCCAGAAGATCCCTGGTTCAAATCCCGGATATGGCATTGACTTTTTCAGTCTGACTCTATCTTTCCATATTTTAATATTGGTAGAGCCCACATTTCCCTTCTGTTATTACGCTAACTGTAGATATATTTCTGTCTCCCATTGTCAATCTCTCCTTCTAACTTTCCCCTATCTCTCTTACATATTCTCCTTCACTTCCACTCCAGGATACTCTCTTCTCTATTTCTCTACATGCAAGCGCATGTTCTGTATTGTTTCGAAAATCTGCATTAAATCTTTCATTCCTGTGGTGTTCATAAACATTGAAATTGTAATGGTTAACAAACACAAGACTCATCATTCTTGTTCTTCAAACGGGTCTATACTTCCTCGCATAAGAAATTAATGATTACACGTAAGTAATGATAAGACAAGTTTCGTGTAACGTTTTAAATATTCATTCTTACGAAATTTCGTATATACTCAAGCTTTACGAGGGCTGTTCAATTTAAAAATGATCACAATATTTTTTTTTTCTTTTGCCAACGTACCTTTACTTATCCTTATAATTTTGATGGTCCTTCTCAAAATAGTCTCTCCTAAATACAATACACTTGTCCCAGCGTATCTGTCAGTCCTCAAAGACATGCTGGAAACCATTTTTGAGAGATCCTTCAAAATCACCTCCGCAGCCTTCACCACTGCTTCTGATGATGGATAATGCCTCCCACGAAGGTGTTTCTTCAAGTTAGGGAATAGAAAAAAGTTAGGTGGCGCTAAATCCGGACTATAGGGAAGGTGAGGGATGCACTTCATGTTGATTTTTGCAAGATATTCAGCAACAACATTGGCAATATGCCGCCGCGCATTATCGGGGTGCAGCATCCAGCCTGCTTCATGGAAATGTGGTGTTTTGCGCCTGATATGGACTTACAATGTTTTTGGGACATCGCTGTAGTATTTTCCAGTTACTGATGTGTGTGCAGATACAACATACTGATAGACCATTCCATGAATATCAAAGAATGATATGACCATAACTTTACCAGCAGAAGCAACCACTTTCGCTTTTTGGGGGTTGGTGATGAAGGAGATTTCCACACTGAGCTTCGCTGTTTGCTCTCAGGATCAAAATGATGTAGCCAAGTTTCATCAGCAGTGATTACGTTTGAAGGAAACTCCGGATCTTCCTCTAACATCAACTTTAACTGCATGTTACCTCCATTGCAGTGGTAGGCGATACTGAACATGTCTGAACTTGCCTTGTTCTCACAGGCGGGAACTAGGAGTACCAACAATGATACTACTACGGCATGTTTGTTTCACAGAATATAATAAGGTTGAATTTTAGTGCGACAAATTATGACCACAAAAAAGTTATGATGATTCTTTATTGAAGAGCCCTCGTAAATACGTTACGTATATAAATATTTTATTTAACACTAAAATTCACAAAAATCTAGATATCTGCAATACATGCTGCAAGTCTCATAATAATTGATTCGACAATTCCGGAGTGAGAAGGCCACAGGGACACATAGAAATAAAGCGATTAAAATAGTAACCAATCAAAGTAACTCACTAGATTAATTTAAATACCAAATGAAAGAACTGTGGTGTCTATGTGTGTATACAATGCAAGTAATATAAAGGTTCAGGAAGAATTTGTACCACAGATAAAGGTCACCTCAAAAGTTTATAGCGTGCAGTAGTCGCCATAAGCTTTCCCGATTTCGGAACCCGCCTAGTTACGTAATTATGCTGGCGGTTCAACAACTTTTAATCTGGAGAGTTGTGTGTGTACGGACTCACTTTCTGAACCATGGGAGAGACATTTAACACCACTCATGGTTCCTATAAAGTTACAAGGGCTGTTCAATAAAGAATGATCATAATTTCTTTACGGACATAATTTTTCGTACTAAAATTCAAACTTATTATATTCTGTTAGCTTAATGTGAAACAATCCCGTAGTAGTTTCATTGTTGGTACTACTGGTCCCCGTCTGTGAGAACCAGGCAAGTTCAGACATGTTCAGTATCGCCTACCACTGCAATGGAGGTAACATGCAGTTAAAGTTGATGTCAGAGGAAGATCCGGAGTTTCTTTCAAACGTAATCACTGCTGATGAAACTTGGCTATATCATTTTGATGCTGAGAGCAAACAGCAAAGCTTAGTGTGGAAATATCCTTCATCACCAACCCCCAAAACAGCAAAAGTGGTTGCTTCTGCTGGGAAAGTTATGATCATCTCATTCTTTGATATTCATGGAATGGTTTATCAGCATGTTGTACCTGCACACACATCAGTAACTGGACAATACTACAGGGATGTCCTGAAAACATTGCAAGTTCATATCAGGCACAAAAGACCATATTTCCGTGAAGCAGGCTGGATGCTGCACCACGATAATGCACGGCCGCATACTGCCAATGTTGTTGCTGAATATCTTGCAAAAATCGATGTGAAGTGCATCTCTCACCCTCCCTATAGTCCGGATTTAGCTCCATGTGACTTTTTCTATTTCCTAACTTGAAGAAACGCCTTCGTGGGAGGCATTATCCATCATCAGAAGCAGTTTCCCTTCGTTGATATGGCGAAGACAAATATTTCACATAGATACAGGTCATTAATAGGTTAAAATGGGTGCAGAAACTTATACCCAAAGCATTAGTTTTTAAAATTACAATATTAAAATATTATAATATTTACTAAAAGTAAAGCTTAGGGGTATTAGATTTGAGAACACTGAAGCTGTGCTCAAAAAAGTGAGACGATTCTCAAGGACCTGACAAAGAATGGTCTGCAGCACGTGTTCAAAGACTGGCAGAGACGCTATAAAAGTGTGTTAAAGTAGCAGGGGACTACTTTGAAAAGGATCATGGAAACATTGAATTGAGTAATAAACAACTGTGAAAAAGTCAGTCTCAGTGTTTGTTGATCAACCCTCGTAGTTACCTGTTACTTTTCTTTTGAGCCATGTTATTATTCATTAATTCTCCCCGAAAATCTGCGGGAAATTAATGCGAATTTATCGTAAAAACACAAAACATCACCTATTAAAATTATTAACGCGAATTGTCACCAGAAAATCTTGTCTCTGCTTATAACTTACCTGCAAATTCGTAGGTGAGAATCTAAATGTCTTCATATCCTTTTAACCTGACTGATAGGAGATTTCATGGGGATTTTCAAAATTAGACATCTTTTTCCTTAAGTGACATCTATTTGTATCGTGGAGGTTGTTGCCTGGTAGTGTAATTATTACAGTTCAGTAATGAGTTTGAGGACTTTTATCGCATTCTTGTAAACATCTAAGATAAACGACTATGATTGGTCAATATCCCTGACATTCTTAACGTTATTGATCTATATTAAATACGCGGCGTATGACAGAAATGATCAATACAGATTAACCTTCCGAGAGTTTAAATATAAAGCCGAAACTTTAAAGCACATAAAACACTGCAATTCCACTTTGGGATATATCTCGAGTATTCGGAATTGCCTTGAGGGTTTATCGGAATATTGAATCAGATGAGAGGATTAAATACGCTTGCTGGTATTTCTCTTCGGCTAGAAGAGCTGAAAAGTCATGCTTCGAGTCCCGGCCGTGGCAATAAATTTTCCAAGTCTGATGCAACTTTCCAGTTCACCCTCTACACAATCGAAAGTGAAGGATTGTATAAACTGATTAGCAGGCTCCAGATTCTGATGACCTTAACACTAGAAGGACCGCAGACGTCATTTTGACGGATGCGTTACTTTAGAAGACTTATTTCTTGCTTTTGTTTTTTTCTACACTTCCCTTTTCCTACAACTTTTAATAAATACTTATGACAAACACGTCCACAAAGAATTAAGCATTTTGGACCTTTCTAAAACCTGGTACAAACAACTCCTACTAGAAGGACCGCCATGCGTCATTTTGACGGGTACGAAAAAGTGAAAAATAACCTTCGGATCTGTCCACATCTGTTGTTGTTTTCCTTCCTGATTGGTTTATGGCACTCTGCAGACCCTTTGTCAATGAGTAAGAAAGATTTATTGCCCAATTGGCGCAATTTGTGCTAAAGTCTGTCTACCCAACGCAAGTGCACGGCGGCCGCTTTCTTTGACAAACCCTCATAATCGTTTTACAACATGGACCCTCCTCCTGACGGTCCTTTCTACAATGTTGCAACATTTTAACATCACCGTCTTGCACCTAATGAAACAGAACAACTGGAAGTTGGAAATTTGGCAACTGAGACTCCACGCGGAGTAGACATGCAACTGTCATTTTCAACAAATGGGGGCTGCTATTGGTCCCCAACGACAGTGTTCCATTTCTGAAGTGTGGAGATAGATTTATGACGGTCATTAGTGGGCGGGGAGGTCCCGTCCTTTGAGGTCCCTTTGACTGGGAACTGCACACACGTTGGCTAAACAGACTTTACGAGGTGTTGGAGCAAAAAACTTTCCGCTGAAGTTGTTATGGTCGAATACCTGGGGACCACCATTTTTCAGGAACACAATGAGCAGAAACAAATTCGCTGAAATTTTGTGGTTTATGTGATTTGATGACAAGGACACACATTCTGAAAGACTAAGTACAGAGCGCTTTGCAGCTGCTACTCCTGTCTGGAATCCTTTTATTGCCAATTCCTTGCAGTGTTACATTCCAAGTGAAAACATCACTGTGGATGAGCAACTGTTTCCTTGCAAGGCTAGATGATCTTTCATTCAATATATGAGCAATAAACCGGACAAATTTGGAATAAAGTTTTGGCTTGCAGTTGATGCAAATTCAAAGTATCTGGTGAATGGTTTTCCTCACCTCGGCAATGATGATCAGCGCCCCACAGGTGTTCCTCTTGAAGAGCATGTTGTAATGCGTCTTATACAGCCATTTGTTTTTGCAGGAAGAAATATTACATGTGACAATTTTTCCACAACCAAATGCCTCGCAGAAAGTTTGAAGCGTAAAAGTACAAGCATTGTGGGCACAGTAAAGAAATGTAGAAGGGAAATCCCCCAATCAGCAAAATGTGCTACAGCATCTTTGCACATAACTGTACTTTATAAGTCAGGTGACATAACTCTGACATGCTATCAGGGGAAAAGGACAAAAATATGGTTCTTTTGAGTTCAATGCACGACACAGTTACTATAAATAAACAACATCCTAAAAAGCTATCAGAATCAGTGGCGTACTAAATAACACAAAGTACAGCGTTGACGTCGTCGATCAAATGGCTCGACTGTACACAGTGAAATGTGGATGCAAAAGGTGGCCTATGCATGTTTTTTTTTTAATGTGTTTACCTTGGCAGCTATTAATGCATGGGTACTCTATAAGGAAGTAACAGGTGAAAAAGTAAGCAGACGTCAGTTCATATACAACTTAGCAGTGTGGACCATGATTAGGCAACGCTGAATACACATGTGTTAGGTGCTACGATGCTGCAGGTGGCTTTGAATGAGCGAAATCAGGTTTATAAATGTTTTTTCTACTATATACTATGGTATTCGACATTTTATGTTGAAACACATGTGTTTGCTAAGGGAGGTTGTGCCCGCCTCGGTAGCGTAGATGGTAGCATATCTGCCTCACGTTCAAGAGGTCCCGAGTTCGAATCTCGGTCAGGGTGAGTTACCTGGATAAGGTTTTTTCGGGGTTTTCCCTTGTCCTGAAAGACGAATGTCAGGTAACTCTAAGCTTCATGGACCATTCATTTCACCAATTTCATTCACCGTCCGATATGACTTAAAAAAAGGGGAATTTGTCCATTTTACATTTGGTTATCATATATATTTGGATTAATTTTAGGCTTAAAATGTTCAGTTTTACCATGTAACTCTTCAGACAAAAGTAAAATTATATACTGGTAAACTGTATAAGTAATATTAAATAAACTGGTATGCATTCAAATTTGTTTACTATTTTGAAAAGGGCAAATAAAACTACACCCGTCAAAATGACGGTTTGGTCCTTCTCGGTAGACCATACTCGCCGGTCCTTCTTAAAATGTTTAAAACATGACATAAAACAACTTCACCGATTTTCAGAAAATTATAAGACTTAAAGTGAGCTAAAACTCAGATTTAAGTTATTAAGATTCCTTCAGATAAAGTTAAACATTACTTTACGCTTTAATCTAACTGGTATGCAAATAGAACATATAGGTATACCTACAAATATAGATGAGATCTTTTAGAAATTAAATAAAACTATATGTTTTATGTTGCTGCAGAAAGAAGGTTGAAAACAATTGAATCGTTTATTTCAGAAACCACCTAAGTGCTCTTTTTCAACTTTCGGAAAACCAAATTAAAAAAAAAAAAGTGCTTTGCAGCTTAAGTATAAGTCTAGTCTCCTTCAAATATTTTTTACCAAATCAAAAACATGCTTTTGAAATAATATATTTTTTATTTTTTTCTTCATTTAAGTCTCTGAGTCATAAATTTTTGAAAAAGTCGCACTTAGATGTTTTCTGTCATAATTGAGTGTATCCAAAATGAGTTTTTAAAAATTATTATTGAAATTAAGTCAAAGCATTAGGTAAGTAGCAGACGTACTTAAGTATAAGAAATGGTGCTTTTGTAAGGTGTAAATCGAAAAATATAAGTACATGACAAGCTACAGTATGTCTATATACAAAGATCTGGCCTTATTCAGCTTCTGGCAAGTCTTCTGGCAACTCCTTGTCAGTTAATTAGAGCCAACTGTAGAATTCAATGCCATGGTCGAGATTTGAACCATGGATCTCCTGGTTTCCGTCCAGTCGCTCCAACCCCTTGAGCTACTATGGCCAACGTGCCTTCCTGACATTAAATTCTCCAATTGACTCGTTATATTTCCCGGTAGACCACTTAGGGTTCTCATATTTGAGATGACCATTTGTGGCGACCTACTATTGTAAGTAATTAATTACTAGGATTTATATCGATGATTATTTTTAATATAAATTTATATTGAGGAATTAATCCTTAAAGAACTAAGCCTTTTAAATACATTACTCCGGTATATGGGTGTTTTTTAATTAATTAGAGCCAACTGAAAAATTCAATGCCATGGTTCAGATTTGAACCACGGATCTCATGGTTTCCGTCCAGTCGCTCCAAACCCTTGAGCTACCTTGTCAGTTGTTGGCCATTGGATGATAGTGTCATAGAAGGCTTCACATCCAACAGCGTATTCCATCATCTTTTTTATATCGTCTATCTTTTTGTTGATTGGGTCCTAAAACAAAAAATCTCACTGTGCAAAACCCGATAAATTTTAAAATTTGTTATAGCCTACAAAAATGTTTAGCTAAAAGTAAACTGTAAACGTTTAAAATAACCTTGGTAAAATAAAAGTAAACATACCTTCCCCAAAGGATAAGCTTTCTCTGTTGGTATAGTTCCGGGGGATTGGCAGTTTTTCGTCTAGGGAACAGCAAAATATTATGTGTTTAGCAAATTTGTTGCAGCATATGTTGCGATGATTGTCATTTTGTTATAGTGCACGTATAGTGCATTTTAAGAGCCAGTTTACTAAAATTGTGTATTTCTAAGTGTTTACTTAGCAAATTTTTAGTGCGTATTTAAGTTCCTATTTTGTCCATTTTAGTGCCTTTTTGCCTGCCCATTTCACATACTTTTAGTGCCTATAAATCCGCTCCCTAGTGATGACCATGATATATCATTAATCAGATATCATACAGCAGCAGCCTTACTGCTTGTAGAGTTTCGGTTCTGTGAGGTCTGGGAACAGGTGCACTCAGCTCTCAATTGAGGAGCTACTTGATGGAAAAGTGCGGTTCTTGGTAGAGTAAACCGCTTATCTGCGGCCGGGAGCCATATGGAGTCTCCACCACATGCCACCTGCTACTCATACACAGGCTTTGCTTTGGAATACAGCTTCAACTGAGATACACGCAATTCACTACGAAGATTATAATGCCATTCTCTGTGGTAAACAATGGGGTAATAATTGATTTTGCTCTTTATGATAACAAATAACATACTTTAGGACTACATTTCCCTAATTACAATTACAAGTTTAAACTTGTACAAGATAATACAGTATACCCAACATCAATAGGCAATACCTTAGCTACACTAACTGACCACGTACTTATCAATATCTATATCTAACATAATGCATGACATCAGTGACCATAATGTACGAGGAATGTTCAATAAAGAATGATCATAATGTTTTTACAGTCATAATGTTTCGCACAAAAATTCAATCTTATTATATTCTGTTAGCTTAATGTAAAACAAACACGACGTAGTAGTTTCATTTTTGGTACTCCTGGTTACCGCCTGTGAGAACCAGGTAAGTTCAGACATGTTCAGTATCGCCTACCGCTGCAATGGAGCTAACACGCGAGGAACGATATACGGCTTTGAAATTCTGCTTTCGTCTCAACAAATCTTCATTTGAGGCCTATACAATGTTACAGGAGGCCTATGGAGATCTGTTCAAAGGAACGTGGACCCGGTGCTCCAGTTACTGCTCTTACGGAAGAAAACATCAACACTGCTGCTACCATTGTGAGAGAGGACCGACGTATTACCTTAAGATCACTTTCTGAAATAGAGAACATTTCATTGGGTGCCACCCACACTTTGGTGACAGAAACATTACACAAGAGACGTGTTTGTGCGCGATGGGTTCCAAGACTGTTGATTCCCGAACAAAAGGACATTCACATGCAGGTCTGCATACAGTTTAAGTTGATGTTAGAGGAAGATCCGGAGTTTCATTGAAGCGTAATCATTGCTGATGAAACTTGGCTATATTGTTTTGATCCTGAGAGTAAACAGCAAAGCTCAGTGTGGAAAGCTCCTTCATCACCAACCCCCAAAAAAGTATAAGTGGTCGCTTCTGCTGGGAAAGTTATGGTCATCTCATTCTTTGATATTCATGGAATGGTTTATCAGCATGTTGTACCTGCACACACATCAGTAACTGGACAATACTACAGGGATGTGCTGAAAACATTGCAAGTCCATATCAGGCGCAAAAGATCACATTTCTGTGAAGCAGGCTGGATGCTGCACCACGATAATGTACGGCCGCATATTGCCAATGTTGTTGCTGAATAATTTGCAAAAATAAACATGAAATGTGTCACTGACCCTCCCTATAGTCCGGATTTAGCCCCATATGACTTTTTTCTCTTCCCTAACTTGAAGAAACGCCTTCGTGGGTGGTATTATCCATCATCAGAAGCAGTGGTGAAGGCTGCGGAGGCGATTTTGAAAGATCTCTCAAAAATGGTTTCCAGCATGTCTTTGAAGACTGGCAGATACGCTGGGAAAAGTTCATCGCATTTACGGGAGACTATTTTGAGAAGGACCATCAAAATTACGAGGATGAGATACACGTCAAAAACAAATTGTGATCATTCTTGATTCAACAGACCTCTTACTTATAATTGACATAAAAGAACTTCCTTGCAAGGCTCCTTGTGATAAGATAACACTACCAGAATGGCAATTCAAAAATTTAACCTTATACATCATAATAGGCTTTCGTTAGACCCTAATGAATATTATAACACATTTTTTAGTTTATAAAGGAAGGGGTTTCAGTCTGCTTTTGTAGGTGCAGAAAGCTTGTATTAACTAAGTTGAGACATATACCATATGTTAATAATAACTTTTAGCTCCTGTTAATAAGAAAAGCTTATCGTGTAGCAAAACCAAACGCAAGTTTCTCTCTCGGAAAGCAACTGAACTGTATAAACTGTATCTAAAATGAAAAGGGAATTTCAACAAGCCTGCTACCCAAATAAGCTGAATAACTCCTGTAATCCAAAAAATATGTAGATGATAATAAATGGAATCTTAAGAAATTAAACCCTGGAACATTGTAATCAAATAGAAACAAATAGTGATCAAAAATAGTAAATCAGCTAGAAATATGTGAGCGTTGTAACAAATACTTTGTAAATATAGCTAATTAGTTAGTGAAGAAATGTATAGCTAGGGTGGCTACAAAATGGGAATGAATATAAGTCGGGGCTAGGCGCGGCTGGCCTATCGCTACTAGCCAATGCGGTGCGTGCGACGTTGTACAGTTAAACACGCATACTGGCTCGCTTTGCCAAAGCACGCGGCTAATTTCTTTGCTCGCTCTGAAGATACTCATTAAAATTATTTTGTTTTCCCATGTTACAGAGCTATTTTTTGTGACGATGACTGTCCATACCCCATGTTTGTGGCACATCTGGTTTCGGAGATATGGAAAGATAAGGCGCCTGACTAGAAAGAAAAGAATTATTAACTGTCAGTGAAGAAAAGCAAACACGTGCTATGCTGCAGTTGCATTTAGTACCTTACATTCGGTTAAGTGGTGATCTTTTAACATCGCACACGTGCTTTTCAAAGTTAGTAAATATATCGCTTAGCAAGCTTAGTACTGGAGCGTCTAGTAGTAACTGCGAAACAACTCATAGGATTTTACATAAATAGACTACAGATATTCTTGTTTTTCAAACAGGTGTCAATTAAAGAAGTTTACGAAAGTACAAATTTCGCTCAGAGTCGAGAATTAATGTTACAAGCTTGTCACGTGAGTGCTCATTCTGTGACGAACATTGTTAAAGAAGGCAAACAGTTTACCAAATTAGGAGAAATTTTCATACTTAGATGTCCAGGGAAACATCGGGCACCTAAAAGACGTGCTACGCACTTAGACAATTTTCAAAAGTGTGTTTCGCGTACAATTTGATTTATATGACAAGGGTGAATATCCAACTGCCAAAAGGCTGACCAATTTAATGAGGGGGAAAATAGAATATACGGATTCTGTATCTTATATGCATAATCTGAAATCTGAAATCTTATTTCCTTCTTTGTTTTGTGCCCAATACGTAATAAAACCTGTACTTCAGCTGTTTTGCGTGGTGTGATGTCTTTTATCTTGCCCATCTTCCTAGCACCAAGACTTCAAGACAGATGTGAGAGCAATGTTATTGCTATGTTGACTTCAAAGTATTTTTTTTATTTATCGCAAGGTATATGGCAAAGCTTTTTTGTTTCTAGGTAGCCTTCAGTGATGAAACAATGGTTTCAGTAGTTGATGAAAGTTCTCAATATGTCAGAAGGCGGCCAGGAGAAGCATTTAAAAAGGAATGTGTGGTGCAGAATGTGAAGCACCCCTCTAAAGTAATGATTTGGGGTAGAATTTCTGTCTATGGAGCAGGACAAATTCACATTGTAGAGGGAATTATTAATGCTAAGCAGAATTCAGTGCATTAAACCCCTGATGAACGAGTGGTATCCATCAGGAAGTGGGGTGTTCATGCAAGATGGTGCTCCTTGCCACAAAGCGAAATGTGTTATGAACATTTTTAATGAATATGGCATATCTCTCTTAGACTGGCCTGGTAACAGCTCAGATTGAGTCTGTGTGGAGTGTGCTGAAGAAAAAAGTTAAAAGTTTTCACCCAAAAAACAAAAGAAACGATGGTGAATATAATTTTGCCAGTGTGGCAAAATGATGAAGAAATTCACCAGATGTGTAAATATAGAATTCAGGGCATGCCTAAAGGTATTTCTGCCTCCATAAGAGCTAAGGGGGGCCATACTAAACACTAGAATGATAAATTGCATTGTAAGAGTCATGAAAGTGAATATAAACTTGTTAATACCAGTATTAAGTGGAAATAAAATAAAATAGGTCTCTGTTTAAAATTGAGAATTACTTATAATTTGCATACGTCTGTACCTCAGAACTCAGCTTTCGACGGGATCCAACGTTCATGCTTGGCGAATCTCTTCCCTTTGAGTCTATTCATCGCACTTTAGTGCGCTAATGAAATTACTCGTCGAGCGATCTGCATATTGCATCATTCATAATTATTATAATCGCCGTGTGCCACTTAGGTAAACGGCAGGGAAAGTGAAGGGGCATAAAGGCGTGATAATCTAGCGCTGGGGAGGGACAGACAGTGTCAGTTCACTCAGTTATACACAGTGTTCATTTTTATTCGTTGTCTCCCACCCTCCGATTGAGCAAGAATGACGTCATAGTTGACTAGTTGAAATCCTAGTGCCATCTACGGAGAAGAAGCGGTAATTTTTGCGGAACAGTAAGCAAATTACAGCGTTCTCAGTGTGGTTGCTCTGTTAACTAATACAACCTGCCTACCCTGGATATGAACACAGACCACCGCGTCTTCATGTTTGAATGATACTTTCGTAACGGCATTAAAATTGGTGCGACATACAAATATAGTTTAAACCGCTGCATAGAGGAGTTTATACAAAGGTATCCAGCATTCAGACAAGTCTCTCGGAGCGTAATGTTGTCAAAAGTGTCCAGGTAACGTCAAATTGACATACTTTTGTTTCTAACATAAACGTCTTACGTTTAATCAGTATACGATATACGTATGTTATCATTCTCACGCTTAATTAAAATGTCTATTAATGTTGGTATCCTTATGTCTTTTAAAACCAATAGGTGCATTAAACATTTCCAAGATACAGGACCAGTTACTCGCAAAAAGAGAGACACTGGACGCTATAAAGTGACTGCTCCCAATCTAGAAGTAATAAATATATGACAGAAAGACCTCAAGCATACCTCAAGATGGTAGCGTGTGTGCCTCACGTTCAAGTGGTCCCGAGTTCGAATCTCGGTTAGTGTGACTTACCTGTATAAGGTTTCTCCGGGGGTTTCCCTAATCCTGATGGACGAATGTCGAGTAACTCTACGCTCCATGGAGCCGAGCCGGGACTCATTTGAGCATCACTTTACCCTATTACATTCATCGTCCGGTATGACTTATCGTTGAAGGACGTAAATTGCAAAAAAAAAAAAAAAAAAAAAAAAAAAAAAAAAAAAAAAAAACTACTACACTGCCGTCTCCATGGACAACGATCAACTCCGATCTGCATGTTCCAATGATTTATACTGAAGAAGTGAACCTTAGTTACAAGTTAAACGAGCAAATGGAAATATGCCTAAAGTCTGTCTAGTCAACGCGTGTGCAGTTCGGACTCAAACGAGCCTGAAACTCCCGTCCACTAATGACCGTCATAAATCTATCTCCACACTTCAGAAATGGAACACTGTCGTTGAGGACCAATAGCAACCCTGATTTTCTAGAAATGACAGTCGCATGTCTACTCCACGTGGAGTCTCAGTTGCCAAAGTTGCAACTTCCAGTTGATCTGTTTCATTACGTGCAGAAATTCGTTGTGTGTCACGATGTGGAGACCGTAGGAGGGAAATGCAGTGGTAGATACAAATAAAGTAGTAGATCACTTTCAGTCAAGTGAAAATAATCAAAGTGCAGACAAAAGACTTTGCGATTTTATAAATTCACTGAATTATGTGGATGATACATTGTCCACCTCCCCGTCTTTAAACGTTTAAGTCACTTGTACTTCTTCGCACCTCGTTTTAAATTTACGTAATACTGACGAAGTTGTTTGGTGCAGACAAAAGTGTGAATGAGTTGGAAAGTGTTGCTGGGCCGAGTTATGTTATTGGAGAAGCCTCAAAAAACAAAGTTATAACGGCAACTGTTTCTAAGCAAATTCAAGCGCTTGTTTTGAACACATATAAATATGTGCTGAAAAATAATCTTGGTAAGGCGTCGTGGAATGAACCTGATAAACTCTGGGAATTCACAGAAACACAGTAAGAAAAATTGTGACGAAAGGAATATCAAAGACGCCGATCAAGTGTGAAAACAAAAGGAAACGTTTCTCTAAAGTAGATAATTTCACATGCGATTTAATTCGCCGAGAAATTTATAGATTCTATGCAAAAGGGAGAGCTCCCACCTTAGATGAATTGGTTACACATTTGCAAGAAATTTGTGATTTTGCTTATAGGCACTGTACTTTGCGCGGTCTCCTAAAGGAGCTGGGTTTCAAGTACCGCACTTTGAATAAGATAAGGGTTATTATGGAATCCAGTAGAATTGTAGCTTTGCGATATATATTTGTCAAAACTAAGGAAGCTTCGCAGTAATGGGCATAAGATAATTTATTTAGACGAAACCTCGTACGATACCCATGACGTATCGAGAAGGGTGGCAACCAAGCAGAACGGTCTGGGAGAAGGAGGGCCGGGGCTGTAAAACGATTATAAGGTTTCGTCAAAGGAGTCGGCCGACGTGCACACCAGTTAACTAAACAGATCAAGAATTGGTAATTCAGCTTTCAAAGGACAAAACGTTTGCACAGAAGTCTAATGTCATCTGACCTTGAGGTATCGAGCTACCCCTGTGTAAGGGATACACACTAGCTCTACAGACAAGCCACTGTCAGTAAAGGCACATCAGCTGTTGGCAAGGCACGCAGTGTTTCTCGAAGTGATGTGAGTATGAGTGCTAATACGAAAGTGTATTTGAAAAGTTTACTTAGACCAAAGACGATTCACATAAACATATTGCCAAGTATTTAATAATAGGCAGTAAATATTCTACCCTCGTAACCGGTGTTAAAGGGGGCATGGTTTCATCTTGGATCCCACCACCGAACAGGTATTAAGTCTTTCTAAAGAAAGCTTTCCCTGATATTAATATATCCGTATATAAACAGTAGCTCTAACCTGGATGTTGACTTTATTTACAAGGATAGGCTAATGGAGGCCAATGTGTGTCAATGCAAAGTCAGTATTCGTCGCTTTTTATTCATACGTCAAAAAGTCATCTCACCTCACAAAAATAAATCATGTGACATTTTCAAATTCAAGCACTAACTACGACAGTGATAATTTTAATCTTGTTCAAAGTCTTAGGAATAATTGTTTAGTTTTTGAAAATGAAATTGAAAATCTTAACTTGGACGTAATTTGTATAAACGAACACTGGCTAGCTGTTCAATAATACAAATTATGTGTTGGGTCGTACATTGTTTCAGAATGGTGGTGGTTGCATATAACGTGAAATTTCGTCAACTTGATGTTTCCAAATTCTGTTTGGAAGAATGTTGTAAACCATGTGCTGTTATGTTAGATAATACAAACGGAGTCATTATTTATTTATTTAGATCTCCTAATGGTGATATTTTGAACTTCTCTATTTTTGAAAATCTTTTGAATTTCCTATCAAAATTTAGCAGAAATATAATTGCCACTGGTCTGAATTTAGATTTTAATTTGCATTCTAATGTTATGCATTGCCAGAATATATTACAACCTTTTAACCTTCATTTCACGTCCTAGGCTTCTACTCGGCAGGACGCTGGTCTCGATTATATTTTAACTGACCTTGACCAGAGTCTTTATAGCACCAGTGTAATCAATCTTTATATAGCAATTAATTGTTCTTTCACACTAGCCGTGTGTAGGACGCACTATGAAATGGTAGAGCCAGGCTCAAAAATTCAATGCCATAGCCGGGATTTGAACCACGGATCTTATGGCCTCCGTCCAGCTGCTCTAACCATTGAGCTAATGTAGCCAACGTGCCAACATGACATTAAATTCTCCAACTGACTCGTATCTCTCCCGGTAAGCCCGGGCCTTAGAGTACTTAAAGCATAGTAAGTCGCCATTGTGTTTATGAGAACTCCTAAGTGGTCGAAGGACCATCAAAATTATGAGGATGAGTAAAGGTACGTTGTCAAAAAAAAAAAAAAAAAAAAAAAAAAAAAAAAATTGTGAACATTCCTTATTGAACACATGAGACAACTACCTTAATGGCGACTTACTATGCTGTAAGTACTTTAAGGCCCGGGCTTTATAGTTCGGACCACTATTAGGTACAACTGACTCGTGTTTTTCCCGGTAAACCACTAGGAGTTCTCATAAACACATAAGACAACTACCTTAATGACGACTTACTATGCTGTAAGTACTTTAAGGCCCGGGCTTTATAGTTCGGACCACTATTAGGTTCAACTGACTCGTGTTTTCCCGGTAAACCACTAGGAGTTCTCATAAACACATGAGACAACTACCTTAATGACGACTTACTATGCTGTAAGTACTTTAAGGCCCGGGCTTTATAGTTCGGACCACTATTAGGTACAACTGACTCGTGTTTTTCCCGGTAAACCACTAGGAGTTCTCAAAAACACATGAGACAACTACCTTAATGACGACTTACTATGCTGTAAGTACTTTAAGGCCCGGGCTTTATAGTTCGGACCACTATTAGGTTCAACTGACTCGTGTTTTTCCCGGTAAACCACTAGGAGTTCTCATAAACACATGAGACAACTACCTTAATGGCGACTTACTATGCTGTAAGTACTTTAAGGCCCGGGCTATATAGTTCGGACCACTATTAGGTACAACTGACTCGTGTTTTACCGGTAAACCACTAGGAGTTCTCATAAACACATGAGACAACTACCTTAATGACGACTTACTATGCTGTAAGTACTTTAAGGCCCGGGCTTTATAGTTCGGACCACTATTAGGTACAACTGACTCGTGTTTTTCCCGGTAAACCACTAGGAGTTCTCATAAACACATGAGACAACTACCTTAATGACGACTTACTATGCTGTAAGTACTTTAAGGCCCGGGCTTTATAGTTCGGACCACTATTAGGTACAACTGACTCGTGTTTTTCCCGGTAAACTACTAGGAGTTCTCATAAACACATGAGACAACTACCTTAATGACGACTTACTATGCTGTAAGTACTTTAAGGCCCGGGCTATATAGTTCGGACCACTATTAGGTACAACTGACTCGTGTTTTACCGGTAAACCACTAGGAGTTCTCATAAACACATGAGACAACTACCTTAATGACGACTTAATATGCTGTAAGTACTTTAAGTCCCGGGCTTTATAGTTCGGACCACTATTAGGTACAACTGACTCGTGTTTTTCCCGGTAAACCACTAGGAGTTCTCATAAACACATGAGACAACTACCTTAATGACGACTTACTATGCTGTAAGTACTTTAAGGCCCGGGCTATATAGTTCGGACCACTATTAGGTACAACTGACTCATGTTTCTCCCGGTAAACCACTAGGAGTTCTCATAAACACATGAGACAACTACCTTAATGACGACTTACTATACTGTAAGTACTTCAAGGCCCGGGCTTTATAGTTCGGACCACTATTAGGTACAACTGACTCGTGTTTTACCGGTAAACCACTAGGAGTTCTCATAAACACATGAGACAACTACCTTAATGACGACTTACTATGCTGTAAGTACTTTAAGGCCCCGGCTTTATAGTTCGGACCACTATTAGGTACAACTGACTCGTGTTTCTCCCGGTAAACCACTAGGAGTTCTCATAAACACATGAGACAACTACCTTAATGACGACTTACTATACTGTAAGTACTTCAAGGCCCGGGCTTTATAGTTCGGACCACTATTAGGTACAACTGACTCGTGTTTTACCGGTAAACCACTAGGAGTTCTCATAAACACATGAGACAACTACCTTAATGACGACTTACTATGCTGTAAGTACTTTAAGGCCCGGGCTTTATAGTTCGGACCACTATTAGGTACAACTGACTCGTGTTTTTCCCGGTAAACCACTAGGAGTTCTCATAAACACATGAGACAACTACCTTAATGACGACTTACTATGCTGTAAGTACTTTAAGGCCCGGGCTATATAGTTCGGACCACTATTAGGTACAACTGACTCGTGTTTTACCGGTAAACCACTAGGAGTTCTCATAAACACATGAGACAACTACCTTAATGACGACTTAATATGCTGTAAGTACTTTAAGTCCCGGGCTTTATAGTTCGGACCACTATTAGGTACAACTGACTCGTGTTTTTCCCGGTAAACCACTAGGAGTTCTCATAAACACATGAGACAACTACCTTAATGACGACTTACTATACTGTAAGTACTTCAAGGCCCGGGCTTTATAGTTCGGACCACTATTAGGTACAACTGGCTCGTGTTTCTCCCGGTAAACCACTAGGAGTTCTCATAAACACATGAGACAACTACCTTAATGACGACTTACTATGCTGTAAGTACTTTAAGATCCGGGCTTTATAGTTCGGACCAGTATTAGGTACAACTGACTCGTGTTTCTCCCGGTAAACCACTAGGAGTTCTCATAAACACATGAGACAACTACCTTAATGACGACTTACTATACTGTAAGTACTTTAAGGCCCGGGCTTTATAGTTCGGACCACTATTAGGTACAACTGGCTCGTGTTTCTCCCGGTAAACCACTAGGAGTTCTCATAAACACATAAGACAACTACCTTAATGACGACTTACTATGCTGTAAGTACTTCAAGGCCCGGGCTTTATAGTTCGGACCACTATTAGGTACAACTGACTCGTGTTTTACCGGTAAACCACTAGGAGTTCTCATAAACACATGAGACAACTACCTTAATGACGACTTACTATGCTGTAAGTACTTTAAGGCCCCGGCTTTATAGTTCGGACCACTATTAGGTACAACTGACTCGTGTTTCTCCCGGTAAACCACTAGGAGTTCTCATAAACACATGAGACAACTACCTTAATGACGACTTACTATACTGTAAGTACTTCAAGGCCCGGGCTTTATAGTTCGGACCACTATTAGGTACAACTGACTCGTGTTTTACCGGTAAACCACTAGGAGTTCTCATAAACACATGAGACAACTACCTTAATGACGACTTACTATGCTGTAAGTACTTTAAGGCCCGGGCTTTATAGTTCGGACCACTATTAGGTACAACTGACTCGTGTTTTTCCCGGTAAACCACTAGGAGTTCTCATAAACACATGAGACAACTACCTTAATGACGACTTACTATGCTGTAAGTACTTTAAGGCCCGGGCTATATAGTTCGGACCACTATTAGGTACAACTGACTCGTGTTTTTCCCGGTAAACCACTAGGAGTTCTCATAAACACATGAGACAACTACCTTAATGACGACTTACTATGCTGTAAGTACTTTAAGGCCCGGGCTATATAGTTCGGACCACTATTAGGTACAACTGACTCGTGTTTTACCGGTAAACCACTAGGAGTTCTCATAAACACATGAGACAACTACCTTAATGACGACTTACTATGCTGTAAGTACTTTAAGGCCCGGGCTTTATAGTTCGGACCACTATTAGGTACAACTGACTCGTGTTTCTCCCGGTAAACCACTAGGAGTTCTCATAAACACATGAGACAACTACCTTAATGATGACTTACTATACTGTAAGTACTTCAAGGCCCGGGCTTTATAGTTCGGACCACTATTAGGTACAACTGGCTCGTGTTTCTCCCGGTAAACCACTAGGAGTTCTCATAAACACATGAGACAACTACCTTAATGACGACTTACTATGCTGTAAGTACTTTAAGATCCGGGCTTTATAGTTCGGACCAGTATTAGGTACAACTGACTCGTGTTTCTCCCGGTAAACCACTAGGAGTTCTCATAAACACATGAGACAACTACCTTAATGACGACTTACTATACTGTAAGTACTTTAAGGCCCGGGCTTTATAGTTCGGACCACTATTAGGTACAACTGGCTCGTGTTTCTCCCGGTAAACCACTAGGAGTTCTCATAAACACATAAGACAACTACCTTAATGACGACTTACTATGCTGTAAGTACTTTAAGGCCCGGGCTTTATAGTTAACCACTATTAGGTACAGTTAATGGAAATTAATTGTTCTTTCACATTAGCCGTGTGTAGGACGCACTATGAAAGGGTAGATCTAGAATGAAAAATTCAATGCCATGGCCGGGATTTGAACCAGGGATCTTCTGGTTGCCGTCCAGCCGAGAAAATATGAGTCAAATTGAGAATCTAATGTCAGAACGGCACGTTAGCCATGGTAGCTCAATGGGTTAGAGCGACTGGATGGAAACCAGGAGATGTGTGGTTCAAATCCCGGCCATGGCATTGAATTTTTCATACTGACTCTATCTATCAAAGATCTTAGCATATATACGGCTAGTGTGGAGAAATGATTAATTTCCACAAATTAACTAAAATAATAAGAGTTAAATGAATGAAGCCTGGGACTTAAGTACTTACAATAGTAAGTCGCCACAAACGGTGTATCTCGAATGCGAGAGCCCATAGTGGTTTACCGGGGAAATATATGAGTGAAATGGAGAATTTAATATCAGCACGGCACGTTGGTCATGGTAGCTCAATGGGTTAGACCGACTGGACGGAAACCAGGAGATCCATGGTTCAAATCCCGGCCATGGCATTGCATTTTTCATGTTGACTTTATCTAGCGCTGTAATTTGCTTACTATTCCGTAAACATTACCGCTTCTTCTCCGTAGAGGGTGCTATGATTTCAAGATAGACTCACCAGTCAACTATGACGTCATTCTTGCTCAATCGGAGGGCGGGAAATAACGAATAAAAATGAACATCGTGTATTTCACTGTTTGTTAGTTTGACTCCGTGGAGAAAGATATATACTTTTAAAATACCTTTATCGTAGTTTTACAGTGAATTTAGCGTATGTCCCTCGCTAGCAACCTCATCGCTATAAAGTGACGCTATCATTTGAGCAGGTTTAGAGTTCTGTTTGCTTCTGTTATCATTGTTTGCCATTTTTGTTTGTTTGTGACCTAAGTCACTAAAAGGATGCACTCTATTTAATTCAGTTTCTTGTAGAAACCTAATAATGGTCATCTCAGACCAGAATATTGCCACTCTATGTTTAATTGAGTTATGGCTCTTATTCTTACTCGAAAGTTGAATGACGAGATTTTAATGGAAATACTTCTTTTGGTTTTCTTAGCCCTCGAACAACAATTTAGGTTAAGTTCTGGGCGCACGTGCGTATGTGTATGTGCGAGCGCATGCGAGCTTGTTTGTGTGCGAGTAAGAGAAAATAGCATAGCTATACTCTGTCTCACGCTAGTTTAACTTTGCTGTAAACAAGGGGGAGCTGAATCAGCTCTCCACTGATAGATGCTACATGCACGCACATAAGTTTTGCAACACTAGCAGTATGTATAGCAGCACTAACTTCTAGACAGTAAACAGAATTGGGTTACACATTAATTTATTAAATCTATGAGTTGGAATATTAACGGTCACCTTTAATCGGATTCCTACGAAAGCTTTTGATTTGTCGTCTCCACATCACAGTATCTTCTCTGTCCACTATAACTGATTTCCGTCCTCGCTTTTGAAATTTCAATCCAATATCTATCAACAACCGATGGAGAGTACTTCGTGAAAATTTTTGTAAGTCTTTGTCAGAATTTACCGCATGCAAAACCTTATTTAGAATCGGCGGTTCAATTCTGAAACTATAATCATGAACATTACTGCGTATAGCACTTTTCGAAAAATCGTCGTGTTTCTCCACGAGCAGTTTGCATTTACGCGATTTCCCGGCGTTTTTGGATACTTGCAGTTCCATTCTAACACTATGCATACTACTTGCGGAAACACCAAGATCATCAGTTTCTTTCTGTATGGTTTTTATAGACGATTCCAGGTTCGTTTCTTTAGGCACCGTGAAACAATGCGCGATCATTCACTCCTCGCCACTTTATAATGGTTTGCCTCGATTGTGTTTCATTTCTGCTGAAGCACCGGTCTGCTACGTGATGAAAAGTTTACTGATTTTAAATTATATATACATGAGTGTTCTTGGGTTTGTGGGGTACGCGAGATGTACAGTGTTAAATATCAGAAGCAACTCCACACTATAAACAATAACAACTTAATCAGCATTCAACTCGATACAGAACTCGTTGCGAGGGAGCTGCTTGGTATAGTAATGTAAAAATATTATATAAGTAATTGTTAATTAAAATGCAGCTTAATTTAACATAATAAGCTAAAGGTGAGTATAATTTCACCTGCATTCTGTCTAATCTGTATATACGAGGGCTGTTCAATAAAGAATGATCACAATTTTTTTTTTTTTGACAACGTACCTTTACTCATCCTCATGATATTGATGGCCCTTCTCAAAATAGACTCCCCTGAATGCGATACACTTGTCCCACTGTTTCTGCCAGTCTTCAAAGACATGCTGGAAACCATTTTTGAGAGATCCTTCAAAACCGCCTCCGCAGCCTTCACCACTGCTTCTGATGATGGATAATGCCTCACACGAAGGCGTTTCTTCAAGTTAGGGAATAGAAACAAGTCACATTCGGCTAAATCCGAACTATAGATAGGGCAAGGGATGCACTTCACGTTGATTTTTGCAAGATATTGAGCAACAACATTGGCAATATGCGACCGCGCATTATCGTGGTGTAGCATCCAGCCTGCTTCACGGAAATGTGGTCCTTTGCGTCTGATAGGGACTTGCAATGTTTTCAGGACATCCCTGTAGTATTGTCCAGTTACTGGTGTGTGTGCAGGTACAACATACTGATAAACTACTCCATGGATATCAAGGAATGTGATGACCATAACTTCCCCAGCATAAACTACCACTTTTGCTTTTTTGTGGGCTGCTGATGAAGGAGATTTCCACACTGAGCTTTGCTGTTTGCTCTCAGGATCAAAATGTTGTAGCCAAGTTTCATCAGCAGTGATTACGTTTGAAAGAAACTCCGGATCTTCCTCTAACATCAACTTTAACTGCATGTTATCTCCATTGCAGCGATAGGCGATACTGAACATGTCTGAACTTGCCTGGTTCTCACAGGCGGGAACCAGGAGTACCAACAATTAAACTACTACGGCGTGTTTGTTTCACATTAAGCTAACAGAGTATAATAAAGTTGTTATTACTTTTCATCCAACAATTTTATATCTATTATTTATAAATATCCTAATAAGTATATATTTATAATTACTTCATCAATACATTATTATAATTATATTCCATTTATTATACTATCCTTGTTTTTATTTAACTTTTTGTTCACTTTATTGTTTTATGATGTGATATTAATTCATATTATTATCATATTGTGACTTTGTGGGTTCGTGAAATTAAAAGTCTAATTGCACCAACTCAAAATGTTCTTTATTTCCACCGAATTACAGTTGGTACACTTGCCGATTACATAGAATTACGTAGCGCACACAATTACAATTCACCAGTTCGTCTGTCACAGGTCCACTTCACACTCACAATTACGTACAACTCCTCTAATACACGTACACAGTCTTCTAGTCCGTTTGCTAGCACTGCGCTCCTCACGGCTGCTCGCCAAGAACTGAACTATCCACCAGCCCGGCACGTCGCTTATATAAAACCAACTGACCTATGTACAAAGTTCCGGGTTAGATGAAATATCCTGACTGTTCCAGACGTCAGGGGGAGGGGAAAGAGGCGGCCAGCGATCAGTGACACTTTCCTAACCATCCTCTCAGTTAGTGAGACGAGATAAATGGGTAGGCGTGGGCTGAATGCCTCCTATCCCCCACTCAGCTGTCAGTGGGTCGTACCTTCCAATAATTGGGTGACAATATGCATAATTACATTTAATGTATATTATATTTTACCATTTAATTTATTATTATTATTATTATTATTATTATTATTATTATTATTATTATTATTATTATTATTATTATTATTATTATTATTATTATTATTATTATTATTATTATTATTATTATTATTATTATTATTATTATTATTATTATTATTATTATTATTATTATTATTATTATTATTATTATTATTATTATTATTATTATTATTATTATTATTATTATTATTATTATTATTATTATTATTATTATTATTATTATTATTATTATTATTATTATTATTATTATTATTATTATTATTATTATTATTATTATTATTATTATTATTATTATTATTATTATTATTATTATTATTATTATTATTATTATTATTATTATTATTATTATTATTATTATTATTATTATTATTATTATTATTATTATTATTATTATTATTATTATTATTATTATTATTATTATTATTATTATTATTATTATTATTATTATTATTATTATTATTATTATTATTATTATTATTATTATTATTATTATTATTATTATTATTATTATTATTATTATTATTATTATTATTATTATTATTATTATTATTATTATTATTATTATTATTATTATTATTATTATTATTATTATTATTATTATTATTATTATTATTATTATCATTATTATTATTATCATTATTATCATTATTATCATTATTATTCTTATTATTATTATTATATTTACTTAAATATGTATTTTAATTCTATTTATTTATTAATCCAATTCTTTAACTAATATTCTTGATTAAACTTAAAATCTCATTTTAGTTTAATCCATTCATTTATATAATATATTAATTTTGATAAAAATTCCAAACATACACATATTAAGTACATACTTATACAAAACTTCTTGTTCATTCACAGACCTCTCACTACGCACTGTAAAACATTAAATCATTTAATATGGCTATTTACCCTCTATAGGGGTTTATATCTAATACTAGGGAGCGGATTTATAGGCACTAAAAATGTGTGAAATTGGTGGGTAAAAAGGCACCAAAATGGACAAAATAGGCACTTAAATAAGCACTAAAAATTTCTAAGTAAACACTTAGAAATGCACAATTTTAGTAAAATGGCTCTTAAAATGCACTGTAACAAAATGACAATCATCGCAACATATGCTGCAATAAATTCGCTAAACACATTTATTCCAAATTTCACAAATGGTTCCAACTAAGTAAGAACCATAATGTGCAGAAAGGTGTGGAGTACTGAAGTATGTCGAAAAACAAAAACATGGTTTTTGCGGCGGGGGGGGGGGGGCTTAAGGGTGAAAATTGAAATATCTGAAGCTTTTGTTAGATGTGTTTCAGATTTATAACATTTATTTTTGCGATGAATCAAGAATGGAATAATGCCAAGTTTCAGCTTTCTAGTTACAATAATTTCTGAGGAATTAACAGTTTATGTCTAAATTACAGGCGATTTTCAAAATGTTGCACTTATTATAATTTTAAAAATTATTGCTTGGGGTATAAGTTTCTACACCCATTTTAACCTATTAATGACCTGTACCTATGTGGAATATTTGTCTTCGCCATATCAACGAAGCGAAAAATAATCATACCTGTTTAACAATTTGTAAGGCACTTACCTAGCTACACTGTATATGTCCTGCAGTAAGAAATTTCTCTTCCACGAAAACTTCACGTTGAAACCAACAAATTCAAAAGCTGTTGTCACAAATTACAAGCAGAAGAAATTGTCTAAAAAGGCAGTTTTAGGCACTAATAAGCAGAATAGGCACAAACGTATGAAATAGGCATCTATAGGCACTATAAAACTAAGAAATTAGGCTAATAATTGTAGGAAACGTGCTTATAACTTAAAAGCCTACGATTCTGAGTAAGGGAACAAAATAGCTAAATAGGGCAAAATCCGCCCCTACTCATAACACAACACTTAATTATCACCTATCCTCAAACTGCTGCTCCTTCTTACCGCCCATTCCTGCCTTCGAATCTCGGACAGGGTAAGTTATCTGGATAGGTTTTCTTCACCGGTGTTTTCCCTCAACGTGAAATATTAATTTGTAATGATTTAAAGCCCCATGGATCCCGGGCTCTTTTGAGCATCTTTCATTAATCGTCGGATATGACGTAACTTTGCAGGATGTAAATTAAGACAGACCTTTGTCCCTCATTTTTATTGTTTTAAAGATGACAACCTCATTAAGACTGTCAGAGAAAATGGTTCGGTTTCCATTATTCGCTACCCGTCTTTGGGTTGCACCTTTAAATTTTGGTTAACTTAAAGGAGGTATGCAAAGAGCTGTGAGGGTTGGTAGTTGTGTTTGCTTTTAAACTCAATAGTGCTTGCGTACGAAACACCTGTGGACTGCGGTGATATGGTCTATGGCCGGGCTTTTGCAGCCCCAATGGCAGCCGAGATACGCTTTAGGAAGCAGAGAGGCACTTCAATAAAGTGAGTAAAGGACACCTAATGGAAACCCACAAAGTAGTTACGTTCATGGTGGAATTTTGTATTTCTTCTCTGGTACGTATGATTACATGGCATGCGAGTTTATATTCTAACGCAGTAATAATGATTATGATAAACCTTATTATGATAATACTAAACCCAACTGAAATTTGAGCTATTAAGGCTCATCTAGAGGATGAACATAAAGTTTCAATCCATTTTCGAGAAAACGTAATATTATATTCAAACAAATACAGGTGTTGTAAACCATATGGCATGGTAAAACATTATCCATGAACGTTTTTTCTTAGTCTCATTCGATATGACCACCTTGAACTTTCATACAGGTTTCCCAGTGATGCACTGCTATCTCTAACACTTTGTTCAGCATTGCAGGTGTGATGTTGCGCACTGCTTGCCTGATACGTTCCTTAAGAATGGCAGTGGAGGTGATTTTAACTTATTGGACTTGTGATTTCACGTATCTCCATGCAAAAAAGTCAAGAGGTGTCATCTGGAGAACGTGGCGCCCATATACAGTGTGAACCCCTGCCAATCCTTCGACGTGGGAATGTGGTATCCAGGTACTCCCGAACAATCAGTACGAAATGAGGAGGGGCTCCATCCTGTTGGAAAACGACAGTTTCCAAAATGCCATCCTGCTGTAATTGTGTTTGAAGGAACAGTTGTAGCATATCAAGGTACGAAATGCCTGTCACTGTTTGTTCTCCAAAGAAGAATGGCCCATACACATTTCGATTTTGTCAGCCCCAACCACACATCAACTTTTGGGGTATTTCGTTCCCACTCCATTATCGCATTTGGTTGCTCACCCGTCCGCACTCTTCAGTTGTGTCTGTTGACCATGGCACATATTTGGAAGGTGGCATTATCGCTAAATAACACATTTTGCAACAAATTGGCATCTTCAACTGCACTCAAAAGGTCATAACACATTGCTTCGCGACAAGCGTAGTGTAACTTTGTGGGTTCATAGAATTAAAAGGCCGAGTTGAAGAAATTAAAAATCCCCTTTGTTTCCGTAACAATACACTGTCCAATTCTCACGTAACAACATTACATCACACAATCTTCCAGGGTCGAGGACAATAACAAACATTTGCAGCTGATTACATTAGCTCTCGTTACAATAACACTTCCAGCTGTCTGGTTTCACAACAACTGTTTCACAACGACAACTGTCCTGCTAGCGTGTCCAATCCCTTTTATATCTCCATTCATGATTACCAGACTGCTCTGTTAGTCTCTAGAGGTTTCTAGAAAACAAGGCATCTAATTATATAATTCGAACATTCTATCATCTTCGAGAAACGTAACTTAACCTACGCCGGTGAGGCCTTTGCCTCAGTTATCTTGCTTGCCGGCGCTATCTTTTTACACAAGTTCGTTATCTACGTGAAACCTATCAATCTATTATCTATTTGCACCGAAACTTTAATGCCCATTACCGCGACAGTAGTCTTCCTGTTCCCGTGTATGTAGAATTTGGAGGTGGTATGACCGCTTCTTCCACACTGTCGATTGTGGTACACCCAACTCTCGACTTAACCTCCTGGTTGACGATTTGCGACTTCTGGTCACAGCATCACTTACCTACTGCACAGTTTCTTTGGTCTCCCGGGGACTACCCGAACGTTTCACGTCTTGCACACTGCCTGTTCTTTGAAATGTCTGCATCAGTATTCTGATGTTAGTTCTTGTAGGACCGGGTTTATGGGCTTTTTGTTTAAAATCCGCTTGAACCTGCTGATATGTAAATCCCTTCAAACGTGCAGAAACAACACTGATTCGTTCTTCGGTTGGCAGCATCTTTCAGATCTTCTGTAAAAGAAATTCAAAATCAACCGTTTTCTCAAAAATGGTGCAAGACTTTATGTTCACCCTGTATTTATAAAATTATCGAAAGGTTGCATTCACATAACCTCTAGTCACTCTTCTACAGACTATTCTTACAAATTTGTATTCTGTATACCTACTTTGTGTTAATTGAGATTAGTGTTTACTGATTTCATTGTTGGTATAAGAAGTCTAAAGCAATATTCGAATGTTTTAAAAATCAGGTCACTATGTGATGCCTTTGAAATGTCATTCTATTTACATGGCCGAGACAAAATACGAATAGCGACATACTGTTTATTTTTGAAAATTCTTACGAATAATAAAAGGTTTCTGTAAAATGGCTAACAAAACATTTTGAGTTATATATTTGTTGACGCCTGGGATGGCTCAGGTGGTTTCGTCTGAGGCTGGAATTCGGGAGACCCTGGTTCGATTCCGATGTTTGACCTATCTGGGACTGGGATTTCATTAGGGAGGGGATTTGGTACGTAGGCCACCATGCTGGACCCATTGTTCCTATGTCCCCAAGTGAGGGCTCCTCCAGGAGGAAGGATGAGGCGAAGGAGACAGAGGGTGGCCGACGCAAGGAGCCATGACAGTACATAGGGCAGGGTCCCTACAGTTTACTTGGATAGAGACTTCCCCTGACACGCCAGGACAACGAACTCGCTCCCCTACAGCGGGACAGCAAGTAGCCCAGCAGCCAAGCCCCAAATGTCCCAAGGCAGGCGATCCGGGCCCTAATGATCCCTGGTTGGTGGTCCCGAAATTGTCACATCAGAGGAGAAGAGACCGGCAACCGACCTACCTGGGATTGGGATTTAATCACGGAGGGGATTCGGTACGTAGGCTACCATGCTGGGCCCATTGGTACTATACCCCCAAGTGGGGGCACCCCCGGTAGGAAGGATGAGGCGAAGGAGACAGAGGGCAGCCGACCTAAGTAGCCACGAGAGTACAGAGGGCAGGGTCCCTACAGTTTACTTGGATAGATAGTTAAGTTAAATACAAAGTGATACCGAAATTAAAGGATTGAAATAAGTAAAGAGTCATGATGGATTTCAAAGGAATGTGTACTTGTGTGGAAAGCGTGCAGGTGCAGTTGAGTCGAATAGCAGCGGGGTTGAATAGTTGTTTTAACAAAAGAAACGGAAGAAACAGTATCCTTAGCAGAGTTCTAAAGGATAGCACTTGACTTTGTTTGAATAGGATATTTTTCAGACCCTTCAAAATGGCATGACAAAATAGTCACAAAGGGAATCTTTGGTTGAATACAGAGCTTCGAGAAAGTGAAAGTCACATACACACACGCGCAGTTGTGGGCAATCAGTCTTCGGCCTGAAGCCGATTAGGGCAGTCCTCTTCTCCTCTCTTGGTCCAAATGTGAAAGGTGTAGTGTTTAACCCCTGCTTTTACAACATTCGGCACCGCAGGTGATGACACTGGTGATACATGAGATGAAGAGGGAGCACCGGTGGAATGAGATGGTGGGGGAAACCGGTGATCCCGGAGAAAACCCGCCCCAGCGTCATGTTGTCCACCACAGATCTCACTTTGCGGTAGTCTGGGATCGAACCCGGGCCGTCTTGGTGAGAGCCAAGCGGTCTAACCACTGACCCACGGCGCGGCCTACTCTTTTGGTCGAGGGCAGACCAGATGCGATGAGAGAAGATATTTGTCGGTTCATATGTACGTGCAGCACGAATTAAGTTTTATCGAGTAATAAGCATTCCACATACAGTAACTGTAAACAGTGATATATTGGTAACCCTTGGTCGGCAACTTCAAGTTCGTTGTTCTGATAAAAAGAAGCAGTCAGTAAACCAGTTTGGAACGGGCATTCCAGTGTCATTAAAACTATCCTTCTCATACGTATCCATGCATACCCTGAGATAAACCTCATTGCTTTACCCTGAGCTAAACACTATTTGCTTCAAGCTGTAGCGTCAACGTGGAACTGTGCTTCACCCATTAAAAATTGTATCAACATTCAGGTGTTTATCACACTTTTTGTTTTTGAAGGTAGCTTATTTTAAAAATCCGTTGATTATTTAGGGTGTTGAAAACGTGTATTTCAGTTAATTGATGGAAATTACTCATTTCCTCACATTAGCCGTATGCAGGCTAAGGTATTGGATTAAAAGAGCCGACATGAAATATTCAATGCCACGGCCAGTGTTTGAACCACGGATCTTCTTGTTTCCGTCCAGTCGCTCTTAACCATTGAGCTACCACGGCCAATTTGCGGTTATGACATTAAATTCTCCGGGGAAATATAATTCAGTTGGACACTTTAATTATCAGTTAGGGAGGCTTTGGCAATTTCCTCCGAGAGGAGCTCCTCTTGGAGACCGGCCTTGAAAATAGAAATCCGTCGATTTAAGAAGTATAGATCAGTGCAGCTCGATAATATAGTTAAGTAGTTACGTTTCTTTGATCCAATTAATTATCTATACTCACGCCATGTCCTGATCTGACATTTAATTTACTGAAAACAGTCTTTTGTGCAGTAATGTGAATTTTGATAGTGTTCTGTCTTTGTTTATATTTTGTTATATCCAGTATTTCATTTTTGGTTATAACATTTAGTGAATATCCTGTTAATGGGAGAGATGCACGCCCTCGAAACGTCGATTTCTAATCGTCTTTTCACCTGGCTTGCTGCCGGAGAACTTAGATTTGTCTGGATAAAATGTAATATTGTCGCGGCAACGGTCATAAAGTTTTGGCGCAAATAGATAACAGACGGATAGTGTTTCACGGAGATAAAGAGCTTGCATAAGCAGATAAACATAGCGCCGGAGATAAAAGACTTACCGACACAGATAAGTGAGGTAAATGGAACATTCTGGTGATATAGACATTCGATTTCTTGTTTATTCCGGAAATATCTAGAATTATCAATGAGGTTTTTGAGGGAGCGACGACTCGCCAAGAACCAATCGTAAACAGATGTTGTGTAAGAAGAGTGTTGTAAACAGAGGTAATCAGAACGTTTGTTGTGATCATCGACCTTGGTAGACTGTATGTATGTGACGTAATTCTGTTACGTAAGGATTTAACATAGTGTATCTCTACCTGTGGCTTAAAACCCATGCCCTCGCATCCAACGTATGCACCCTTGTTTGATTCCTCCGTTGACGTGCGATATAGGAACACACGTGTCAAGCCAAAGCCACCAGGTTTCCGCTTCCGGGAGCTTCTTGGAAGGCATGCACTCGACATACCTAGGATGTATCCTAGGGGTGAACGGGTGTATACTCCTTGGTTGCGTGCTGCACCCCCTATAGATCTTGGGTTGGCTGTGTACCGGAAGTCTACGATCCCCAAGTGTAGTATCCGTATCGATAGGAGTTGGGTGTGCGTTCGTCCATGGAGCCGAACCCTTTATATTCGGTCTCCATGGCACCACATCCATCTACACCGCAGAGCTCTACGCAATCTACCGAGCCATTTTACATGTTCGCCGCCGAAAGTTGGGCAATTCCCTCATTTTGATTGATTCCCTTAGTGCCCTTCAGAGCCTTCGTCAGCTGTACACTTACCATTCCGTTGTACAGCGTATCCAGCACGCCCTCCACGTCTTGCACGTCTCTGGCGTAAGCGCGGTGTGTGCATGGGTTCCTGGTCACGTTGGTCTGCAGGGTAATGAAAGGGTGGATTCGATGGCAAAGGTGGCCGCCACAGCACCTGGTTATACCTTCCCCTTGGCCACCGCGGAAGACTTCAGGCTTGTTGTCCGTAGGGCGGCGCTCTCGTGCTGGCGCGGTGAGTGGTCGGCTCTGCGTGGCAACAGGCTAAGGACCGTGAAGGAGCTTCCGATCCACTGGGCGACCTCGTGTCGATTATCCCGGCGGAAGGAGGTGATATTGGCTCGGCTGCGTATTGGTCACTGCTATTTTAGTCATATTTTTTTATGAAGTCGGACCCCACAACCTGTTTGCCCGCTGTGCGGTTCAGTTCTGAGGTCCGCCACGTACTTTTGGATTGTTTTAGGT
This sequence comes from Mantis religiosa, assembly GCA_030765055.1. NCBI lineage: Eukaryota > Metazoa > Arthropoda > Insecta > Mantodea > Mantidae > Mantis > Mantis religiosa. The sequence continues at coordinate 1,450,108 of JAUKNK010000035.1, read as the reverse complement.
TAGCACGTTTCCGCAGGTCTCTCCACCAGCCGGCCAGCTTGGCAGAGATCCTCGCGGATGACGAGCAAGCGGTGACCAAGGTTTTAGATTTCATTTTAAATCTACATTTTAGAATATAGGACCCTTTTAATTTGGAATTTTAATCTTTTTATACCGTTGTACTGGTTTTTATCTTTGTTTATTTAACTGACAGTTTTAGCGCTTTAGATTGATTTTAACATCATTGGATTTCAAGGGCGCTGATGACCTTGTAGTTGAGCGCTCTTAAACCCAATTATCTATCTGTCTCTATCTCTACGCAAATAAAGAACATTTTGAATTTCTGCAAATTGGACGTTTAATTCTACGAACACACAAAATCACAATATGTTTGTTTATTGTAGAGTTTCTCTTTCAGATGGCGGAGTATACATATATTTAGTTTCGAAAACGCATTTACGTGATAATATCATTGTTGTCGTTTATTTATTTTATTAAGATTTAGTATTAAATAATGATTTTTCCTCACAACCATCTCGGAAATACGTGTATATCGCACTTGTCAATCAAACAGCCATAGAGCTACGCAGAGCAGTGAGTGAATTGTACCCATAGCGCAAATCTGCGCACGGCCTGAATGCCGGGATTAGGACTGGGCTGCTGGAAAACTGGTACCGCCGAACTGTATAAAGAGACAATGACCAGAGACTGTTGGCGACGATCAGTCTAAACCCGGCTTCTGTGGAAAATATTTCCACTCATGAATTCGCTACGAGTATAGTGACATATATGCAATTCTAAACATTTAAGGAACACCTAAGGGCTTCACCCTCGCGGAACCTTTTCTAAATTAAAGCCTTACATAATCATTTTATATGATCATGATGATATAAAATAATTTTCTATTCACGTTACGTTTCCCATGATTGTATAACCTCAAATTAAGCAACATAGATTTAGTGTTTTGTACGCATATATATGAGGGCTGTTCAATAAAGAATGATCACAGTTCTTTTTAAGAACGTACCTTTACTCATCCTCATAATTTTGATGGTGCTTCTCTAAATAGTCTCCCCTGAATACGATGTACTTGTCCCAGCGTTTCTGCGAGTCTTCAAAGACATGCTGGAAACCATTTTTGAGAGATCCTTCAAAATCGCCTCCGCAGCCTTCACCACTGCTTCTGATGATGGATAATGCCTCCCACGAAGACGTTTCTTTAAGTTAGGGAATAGAAAAAGTTACATTGGGCTAAATACGGAATGTAGGAAGGGTGAAGAATGCACTTCACGTTGATTTTTGCAAAATATTCAGCAAAAACATTGGCAATATGCGGCCGCGCAATATGGTGGTGCAGAATCCAGCCTGCTTCACGGAAATCTGGTCTTTTGTGCCTGATATGGACTTGCAATGTTTTCAGGACATCCCTGTAGTATAGTCCAGTTACTGATGTGTGTGCAGGTACAGCATGCTGATAAACCATTTCATGAATGAAAGGGTTGAGTCAGACTGAAAAATTCAATGTCATAGCCGGGATTTGAACCACGGATCTTCTGGTTTCCATCCAGCCGCATTAAACCATTGAGCTACTATGCTCAACGTGCCGACATGACATTAAATTCCCCAACTGACTCGTATTTTTTTCAGTTTGTCTCTACCCTTTCATAGTGCGTCCTACACACGTCTAGTGCGAAAGAACATTTAATTTCCATTAATTGTACCTAACAGTGGTCCGAACTATAAAGCCCGGGCCTTAAAGTACTTACAGCACAGTAAGTTGCCATTAAGGTAGTTGTCTCATGTGTTTATGAGAACTCCTAAGTGGTTCACCGGGAAAAATACGAGTCAGTTGGAGGATTTAATGTCATGTAGGCACGTTGGCCATAGTAGCTCAATGGTTTTGAGCCTTTGGACGGAAACCAGAAGATCCGTGGTTCAAATCCCGTGTATGGCATAGAATTTTTCAATCTGACTCTACCCTCCTACACAGGGCTAATGTGAAATGACATTTAATTTTCATTCCATGAATATCAAAGAATGAAATGTCCATAGCTTTCCTAGCAGAAGCAAGCACTTTTGCTTTTTTGGGGGTTGGTGATGAAGGAGATTTCCTCACCGAGCTTTGCTGTTTGCTCTCAGGATCAAAATGATGTAGCCAAGTTTCATCTTCAGTGATTATTTTTGAAATAAACTCCGGATCTTCCTCTAACATCAACTTTAACTGCATGCAGACCTGTATGCAAATGTCCTTTTGTTCGGGAATCAACAGTCTTGGAACCCATCGCGCACAAACACGTCTCATGTGTAATGTTTCTGTCACCAACGTGTGGGTGGCACCCAATGAAATGTTCAGTATTTCAGAAAGTGATCTTAAGGTAACTCGTCGATCCTCTCTCACAATGGCAGCAGCAGTGTTGATGTTTTCTTCCGTAAGAACAGTAACTGGAGCATCTTCCTTTGAAATTGATTATCTCCCCTTTTTAAACACTTTAAACCAAACAGAACTGTGATCCAAACGGTTTACAACTTTTTTTAATAAATCAAAGGAAACAAAAAGTTTTTCGTATAAAATGTAGTTGGGGAAAATTATGTTTTGTTGAAAACATTTACCTTGCATGCTTAAACAGTATCAACACAAACAAGCAATTGGGATCCTGCCAACATTTTCTTTATTAAGTTATGCTGTCGACACTCGTGCACACTCGTGCGGCCCCCTTTCTGATTTTGGGGGCTCAAGTGTACTGAAAAAGAGTATTTTTGGTGAAATTTCCATGCATATTTTTGGTTGAATAGAAGACTTCAACTGTATATCTCTTACAGATGATGTAAAGACAGAGAAGATTAGTTTCGATTGCGATGCCGTTTTAAACATGCAAACAGACAGACTGACATTATTTAAATTAAATTGTAGTAAGCCAGACAGCATCCATAAACTCTTATTAGCGCTGCCGCCCGAGTCTGCTCATTCTTTCTTCCTCCGTTTTACGCCTCCGCACTGGAAATTCCAGGTCACGGAGACGAAATAATGACCTCTTACTGTACGTTGTACGGTATGCAGTCCACGTATACCAACATACACACATCTCGCTCGTAAATTACTTGACATCCGCCACTTCATCCCTACGAAAGGTAAGACAGAACGTGGTAGCAGAATGAAGTATCCCTTGGAAGCCTAGTTTTGTTTTCGTTGATGCTTTAACCCTTTTACTGCTACCGGGGGATGTATGAGGGTGAGTCAAATCAAAACCTTAAATATTTTTTAAAATATTATTTACAGTGCAGAAGGGGTACAAAGGTGTATCACTTTTCACATAATCTCCCCCACGCTCCGGCCGCGCCGTGGCTCAGTGGTTAGACCGCTTGGCTCTCACCAAGGTGGCCCGGGTTCGATCCCAAGCGACCGCAAAGTGAGATTTGTGGTGGACAACACGGCGCTGGGGTGGGTTTTCTCCGGGATCTCCGGTTTCCCCCGCCATCTCATTCCACCGGTGCTCCATCTACATTTCATGTATCATCAGTGTCACCGCCTGCGGTGCCATATGTAGTAAAAGCGGGCGTTAAACACTACACATTTCATTTTGCCCCACGCTCAATTCAAGTCCTCCAGCGCTTACAAAGTGCATAAACGTCTTCAGAAAAAAATATTTTAGTAGTCGGCGCAACCATTCATGCACCGCGTGGTGTATCCCTTCATCCGAACGGAACTTCTTCCTCCCATTGCGTCTTTGAGTGGTCCAAATATATGGATATCACTTGCGGCAAGGTCTGGTGAGTATGGTGGATGAGGAAGACTGTGACTGTAGCAACTGTTGTACTGGCAGTGTGGGGCCTTGTATTGTCATACTGCAAAAGGACACCTGCTGACAGCAATCCACGTCGCTTTGATTTGCTACTGCCAGTACAACAGTTGCAACAATCACAGTCTTCCTCATCCATCATACTCACCAGACCTTACCCCAAGTGATTTCCATATATTTGGACCACTCTAAGACGCAATGGGAGGAAAGAAGTTCCGTTCGGATGAAGTGGTACACCACGCGGTGCATGAGTGTTCGCACGGACTACCAAAATAATTTTTTGCTAAAGACGTTTATGCACTTTGTAAGCACTGGAATGAATGAATGAATGTGTAGTGTTAAACGTCCGCTTTTACTACATACGGCACCGCAATTGGTGACACTGATGATACATGAGATGAAGATGGAGCACCGGTGGAATGAGATGGCGGGGGAAACCGGAGGTCCCGGAGAAAACCCGCCCCAGCGCCATGTTGTCCACCAGAAATCTCACTTTGCGGTCGCCTGGGATCGAACCCGGGCCGCCTTGGTGAGAGCCAGGCGGTCTAAGCACTGAGCCATGGCGCGGCCTGTAAGCGCTGGAGGACTTGCATTGAGCGTGGGGGAGATTATGTTGAAAAGTGATACGGATTTGTATCACTTCTGCAGAGTAAATAATATTTAAAAAGTATTTAAAGTTTTCATTTGACTCACCCTGATAGATTTATGGAAAATACTGGCATCTATGAAATGATCGCAGAGTTATGAGGTGTAAGTATCGAACCAGAACTGCAGAATATTTAGTTAGTTCATACCCTAGAGTCTTACCACTCCAAAGTTTCCCACATAACCCTTTAATTTCGAAAAGGCTGCGCTAAATTCCAATTTATATTTTACCTAAGCTTCTGCTACACTAGAACTTCCATGAATAGAGAATCAGGGAGTGTTCATTTCAAGTGAGAACAGAAAATGAAGCCATAAGCTGACATGAATAATTTGGGCATTTGTAACATTATTTATCCTTTGGTTTCTTGAAGCTTTCCGTATATAATTGAAAACACACTCACCTGTCTCTAGTTAACGACTTAGTATTTCACCCGAGGAAATGATCTTTTTAAAAATACAGAAATGGGATAAATAATGGAGCAGATAGTTAGTGTTAGGTTATTTGGGACGTTAAGGATACCAATGACTGAAAATTTGAAATCCTGAACCAATAACGCTAGCTTTTTAAAATTTATACCATAGATGTAACCTAGTGCAAATATCATACAGCCCAAATTTTATCATTTTACTCTCATAGTTTGCAAAATATGGTCAAATTTATTTATTTTGGTTACGTCACCTAAAAAGTCCCTTGCAAGAAAATAACTTATTCTGGTCGCCAAGCTAGAAAGTGATTGACATCCGTATGGAGAGAGAGGCGACGTTGCCGCTTATTGCTGCCTCGTGGAGAGCGCGATAGGATTACCGTGCGAAGGTAATTCAGTTGCGACTATAATGAGTATTTATTATTATTATTATAATTATTATTATTATTATTATTATTATTATTATTATTATTATTATTATTATTATTATTATTATGATGATGATGATGATGATGATGATGATGATGATGATGATGATGATGATGATGATGATGATGATGATGATGATTATTATTATTATTATTATTATTATTATTATTATTATTATTATTATTATTATTATTATTATTATTATTATTATTATTATTATTATTATTATTATTATTATTATTATTATTATTATTATTATTATTATTATTATTATTATTATTATTATTATTATTATTATTATTATTATTATTATTATTATTATTATTATTATTGTTGTTGTTTATAATACTGTACACAAAGATAATAGAACAGTCGTGCATCTACACGCAAACGTAGAAGATGCAAGAACAGATCAATGTAAAGAACATCGTAACATAAGAGGTATACCTGTGATATTTTGATGCTTAATGATGTGGGGGAAATGCCGCTTACATAATTCTTTTCCGGGAGTTTCTAATTTAGATACCGATGCCTGACTTTCTTCTTTAAAATACTTTTCTTTCCCAATCTTAACCACAATGTTCTTACTGATACCTACAGCACGCGAAGTCCTATCAAGCATCTTATAGAATGGAATACTAGGCTCCCCTTTCAATGTCTCCTCTTCTAAGTTATTATCTCTCACGGAGTATACTACTCGAATTTCCTGTGCCTGTCCTTTAATTGGAATACCATTACCAAATATAGTTTTATTTGGTTCCCGAACACGTTCAGGTTTCGCTTGTCACTATTTTTAGACATAATTAAACATTTATTACAACACAATTGCAAATGATCACAATACACGCACAGATACACGAACTCACACACACGTAAACCAAGGCAAATTGTCACAAAATGCAAAGGAACTTGCCAGTACAAGGTCTCTAATTGCTGTAACCTTATATAAAATAGCAGTAACATATACTTGAAGGCATTCTGTTTATGCAGCGTTATCAGAAGAGAAACAAAAACCAAGGTATTGTGTTTACTGCAGCGTTTGCGTAACTCGCTCGCCCACACGCCATTCTAAGCACGTGTTAGATTATTGGCAACTAAGATTTAGCGTCTAACGTTGTCATGGAAACGTCTCGACTCTAATTGGTCCTTCTAATAGTTACTATGAAAACCGTTATTACGTAATCATCCCCTCCCGTTTATTTACAGCGTTTTTCCTTGTGCTTATTAACTGTCAATGACATTTTAGTTTGGCGACCAGTATAAATTTTTGTCTAATATTTTAGCAACTGGATCCAAATACATCCATTTTTTCAATTTTCCCTAGGGCTCTTTGTGACTCAATAAATGTAGGCCCCAGAAAATTTTAAAGCTATGAATATGGCTTTTTTGCCCAAAATTTGAACCTTTACTGTGTTTTGAAGTAAAGAAGGTGTGCTGAAATGCATCTCACAATAAAATGCAGGCCAATTTCTATTCACCGTATCTATGAAGTGATGCACCTCAATCGCTTATGCACTGGAAAAGGTTCCTCCACGCATTGGTCGCTAGTTTGATGCAGCTTATTATTATACTGTAAATTTTGAAACACTGTGGCCTATCCTCAGGGTAGAGCAAGAGTTGCGTCAAAGGGTATGGGTGGATAAGTATGGGAGTAAGAATGGTTATAATGACACTGGAATACAAGTTCCAGACTGGTTTAATGACTGCTTCTTTTTATCATAACATCAAACTCGAAGTTGCAGACCAAGGGTTACCAATATAACACTTTCAAAGTTACTGTATGTAAAATGTATATTACACGATAACAATTAATTCTTTATTTACGTAGGAACCGATAGATACCTTTTCTCTTCGGTTCTCATCTGCCTTCCCCGAAGATCTAACCAGCTGTCTTCTTAATGGACCGCCAGCCCAGTTGGTGCTTTCCTCAAGTTCCATTAGTCTAGCCCGCTCACATTCCTTTAAGCCTGGGCACTCGCCAGCTGGAGTGTTAGGACTAAAAGTTACAGATTTCTCCACTACTCACCGTATGACGCTGGCTGATGACCCCTGTTCCAACGTACAGCTGCAATGTGTTGACATTACAGACGCAGAACTTTCCGATGCAGTGGTTTACAGTTTAAGAATTTAGTTTTTTTCAAACACTTCCGTTATCGCAGAAGCAATGCACCTTAATATCACAGGAATATAATGTTTGCATATCAGTTCACTTAGCAGTTCTGAATGCTGTAAGTTCCCTGTACACACGAGTTAAGAACAATGTTGTATTGCTGGCATTATGTATTCCTCTAGGCTTTTTCTCGCGCATACTTTAGCTAGCTTAGGTACAACAGTTATAAATTTCTCTGTAACTGCCAAAAGAGAAACAAACGCTGGAGATGGGTAATAGAACGTGGAGTTTTCGTCCCTTTTGAATATTAGATTTACAAGGGATGCTGTACACTTGGCAGTAGACATTTTAGTAAGACAGGTGGCACAAGAGTATTCGGCCGCTAATTTTTTTAACTATAAAACCTCCTATATATGCCAGTGATAAGTGGACTGTTGCGTGAAACGAGGCTGTCTGGGAAGAAAAGAAAAAAAAAGCTAAGTAAACAGTTAAAAGCAGTTTAACAATATACGTAAGTAGGTCTTATAAGATGGAAATTCACATTACCTTTAATGTTGTTCAATTCGCCCAATATTGCGGTTATTGTGTCTGGAAGCTGTGTTGCAGTGTACAATGATATCTTTTTCAATAATTGATTTGATTTATGAAAATTATTGGTTTCATAATAACGTAATCTTTCTTCATTTGCTTGTTGCTTGTTTACAAATTCGTTGTGCCTTTTATTTGCTCCCCATAATTTACATCAAGGTGTTACTCTCCCTTTCCAATCTCTTTAATTTATAAATTATGTCTTCCTCAATCTGAATTGCAGCGCAGTTATAAGTACGTGCATCTGTGACATGATCCAGCACTGTTACCGCTTTCTCTGCTAGAACTGCGTCTCTGTGTGTAAGCGTATTTTTGAAATTTGTCGCCTTGGTGTTGCTTGTTTCACTAATTTATAATCTGGATAGTTCGGAAAAATGCTTGGAATACTTCCTGTCTTCAGCAGTTTAATTTTACAGCCTGGCTTACAGTCGTCCTCAGTAAAATGCAAACTGCACACGACTGTTGAATTAGATATCATTTACCACGAAATTAGAGCGCGATATAGCTTTTAGCCTTTGTTTACGTAGTTCTTCTTCTACTGGAAATTCATGGAAACTGATCTCTTTTGATTTTCTTTTCTTACTTTTACAGAAGGGTACGCAACAATACACCATATGAAATACAAAGTATGGAGCTCATAATTGCCGCTACGCTGTTTGATGTAATTATTGCTACTACTGCTGTTATAATGATGATGATGGTAATAATACGTAATTCTTTCATTTGGAGCACTGCCATGTATGTTTCGGAGACCTGGACTTTGGAAAAATGGAGAGCTTTGAAATATAGTGCTGTCTATTGTAAATTTTTGTACTGTAAAACTGTTATGGAAAATATACCTACTAAGATAATGAACTGCCATCATTTACGACATAACAGTAAAAGTAATAATAATAAACTATGACATGTTGTGCTCATACTTATGATTACTAATATTATCTCTTATTTATACCCAGTTTTCTTGTTCGCTTGCTTTAGATTGTTGTCAACAGCACTTCATGTAAAATTCACTTTCAATACTAATAATTTGAGATCATAAAATTGGTTCAACTGTCACCACAAAACTAAATGTCGGCAAGGCCACTGACGGCTACAAGGGGATATTTTATGGGTCAGCCTTGAGAGCTCCAAGCCGCAAAAAAATGGCAAACACTGCTCGGTCGCTTAAATGGGTAACAATCCGACTGAGTGCCGAGGCTTAAAGGGATGTGAGCGGACTTGTTCTAACACTAAAACTGCGACGCAAGAAGCATCTTAAATTATGAAAAATGCTGAAATTTTCAATAGCGAGAAATCAAGGATACAGAATTAGAATTCAGATCTAGCACTAGCATCCACGTAATTTTAAAACTAGATTAGAGCACTTAAAAAGGCTTCCGGGTGCTATGTAAGCAGTTTTTGGATTCAGCAAGGCTTACACTATTTTACAGACTAAAAAGAGGAATAGGTGATTTTTTTGAAAATGTTCATGACACTACAGTCATACATATCCTCCAGTTGTGTATGCTCTTCTTAGAAACTTAACTTAATTGAATATCGTCTTCAGTTATGAACTTTACTAACAGTAAATATAGAACAACAGTGACAACTGATAACTTGAATTAATAACAAAAGAATAACAGCCAATATAAAACTAATATATGTACTATTTATATAATTAATTAAACATATAGCCCGAAAGCTATTCTGATATTGCTATGCATTCAAAATATAAAAAATGTTATATCTGGAAATAATGATAAAGCCCAGATATGTTCAAAGGTTGAACTGAAAATGAAGTTTAAGGCCAGTTCAAATGTTAATGCTTTAAACTAATTTAAAATAAAGTGTCATTTTACAGATTTTGATCACAAGAGGTACAGTTCAATTGACAGTATACATGACCTGGAAATGAACCACTCGTGACTGAGTGTAATAAACTCAGAGGATTGTATTATATGTACGTGCAATATAGAGACACAAAAGTTGTACCGACACAGACACAGACAAAGCAACAAATTACCATTCTTGTTATGCAAACAAATGTGTCGCTCTTCTTCTGTGATAGGCGAACCTTAATTATAGTAATAGATCTACAAATCTGTAGTCCGTTTTGTAATCACTAGGGGGCGGATTTTTCCCTGTTTGTCTATTTTATTCCTTTGTTAGGAACGTAGGCTTCTAAGTTATAAGCACGTTTCCTACAATTATTAGCCTAATTTCTTAGTTTTATAGTGCCTATACATGCCTATTTCATACGTTTGTGCATATTCTGCTTATTAGTGCCTAAAACTGCCTTTTTAGTCAATTTCTGCTGCTTGGAACTTCTGACAGCTTTTCCATTTGTTGGTTTCAACGTGAAGTTTTTGTGGAAGAGAAATTTCTTACTGCTGCACATTGGATATACAAAAAGGGGTTTATTAAGGAGACACATCTATGCAAATTGGTCCAAAACTTACAACAATACCAAATTTGGTCTTCTTTTGTCTTAAAATTAATATAGACATACTTCAATAATATAAAGTTCTTTTTTTCTAGCGGCATTACAGAAAAAGTGACATGAATATTTAAACAACTCAACACCTGTATGGTAGCTGCTATTACGTAATTTTAACTTTAGATTTCTCAGATTCAATACTTTCTAACTTCAAAATGTTCCACTGGAAGCAGTTTTCTATTAATCTGTATGAAATTCTAAACATTCCTGTAAGGGCAACTGCATATTAAATGTACCCATTTACATTTGTTGTCTTTTTGATATTTGTATTGAAAAGGATTATAATGCTTACTTGTTACTGAAAACGCTTAGGAAAATAAAACTTGTTAAATAGGTATGATTATTTTTTCCCTTCGTTGATATGGCGAAGACAAATATTTCAAATAGGTACAGGTCATTAATAGGTTAAAATGGGTGCAGAAACTTATACTACAAGTATTAATGTACCCCAAAAATTAATTAATTTTTAAAATTACAATATGTGCGACATTTTGAAAATCGCCTGTAATTCAGACATAAACTGTTAATTCCTCAGAAACTATTGTAACTAGAAAGCTGAAACTTGGAATTATTCCATTCTTGATCGATCACAAAAATAAATGGTATAAATTTGAAACAAATCTAACAAAAGCTTCAGATATTTGAATTTTCACCCTTAACCCCCCCCTTTCCAAAACCCATGTTTTTGTTTTTTGACATAGTTAATTACTCCACACCTTTCTGCACATTATGGTTCTTACTTAGTGAAGTGGATTTATATGTATTTTAATTATACGACGATATCTGTTATTTTAACTTGCTGTGGAGACATTTATGAAATTTGGAATAAATGTAGAACTGTTTCATATAGGGAACCGCAAAATAGTATGTGTTTAGTGAATTTGTTGCGATGATTGTCATTTTCTTATAGTGCATTATGATAGCCATTTTACCAAAATTGTGCATAGTGCCTATTTAGGTGCCTATTTTGCCTATTTTAGTGACTTTTTGCCTTCCTATTTCACACATTTTAGTGTCTATAAATCCGCTCCCTGCTCATAGCATATGAGAACCCCTAGTGATCTACCGGGAAACATAGGAGTCAGTTGGAGAATTTAATGTCATGTCGGCATGTTGGTCATATCAGCTCAGTTAGTTAGAGCAACCGCACGGAGAGCGGGATTCAAATCCGTGGTTCAAATCCCGACTATGGCATTGAATTTTTCAGTCTGGCTCTACTCATTCAAACCTTAGCCTTCAGTTTACCTCATCATGACCTAAAATTAGGTACCTCTAGAAAAAGTCATATTTTGCAGAGCTTAAGTGACAGGTGTGTAGAGATTTAAAAGTTATTGGCAATAAGGCAATACAAGAATGCCATGTTTTATTTCTGAGTGGGATAGTAGAGTCCGATTCTAGCACTGGAGAAGACAACATTGTAAGCAAAGAGACAGTCTCGTGCCAGAAATGAAAAACAATCAAATATTCACGAGTGTCTTGCGGATCCAAAAATTTTTCTCTTATCCTCTTTACACATAAAATCAGGCTTAATGAAGCAATTTATTTTGGCTTTAAATAAGAATGAGAACTGCTACAAATAAATCTGTTTCCTGAAATATCTGAAGCTAAATTTAAGAGGGAATATTTCGTAGTTGGGCCACGGATTAGGAAGTTGTTTTCTGATATCTTATTTGAAACAAATGAAATGTGCAGTGTTTAACGCCCGCTTTTACTACATACGGCACCGCAGGCGGTGACACTGATGATATATGAGATGATGATGGAGCAACGGTGGAATGAGATGACGGGGGAAACCGGAGGTCCCGGAGAAAACTCACCACAGCGCCATGTTGTCCACCACAAATCTCATTTTGCGGTCGCCTCAAATCGAACCCGGGCCGCGTTGGTGAGAGCCAAGCGGTCTAAACACTGGGCCACGGCGCGGCCTTCTTATTTGAAGAAACGATGACATATACTGAAAAACCGGCATGAATTGGTTATAAGAGCGTCATCCTAAAGTTTCTGAGAAATTAAAAGGATTCAAATTACAAAAATATTATAGAGGATATGCTTAAGAAATTTCAAAAGCTGGGTTGCAATATGAGTGTGAAGGTGCTTTTCCTGCACTATCATTTGCACGTTTTTTCTTCAGAAATTTCGGCTTTGTCAGCAAGGTGAACGATTTCACCAGGATATAAAGGAAATAGAATGACGTGCCTTTCAAGGCAAAGTGTATAAAAGCAGTGTAATCTTTAAATATATGTGATTATTTAGAACAGATGTAAAATATTAGTTTATTATGAAGAGTTTTGTGTTGACAGTTGTAGATTTATTAACATTTATACAAATATAACTATTTGTAGCCAAAAATTTCACTTATCTTAAGAAAAATGATGTCGATTTTTCTCCTTAGTTATTAGTAAAAGTTGAAATCGATTTCACGAACACTTGTGCGCGTCGATAGTCAAAAACAAATTCGTCGTTAAGGAAGTTACTATGTTAATGTTTTTTTTTTTTTTTCAGCATTACTAAAACCTGAAAACGAAACAATCTTAAGAACAGAATCAGCTGCTGGTATTTCAAAATTCATTACGCGATGTTTACTTTTTAAGATAAATATTGTTTCGCAAACTATTAAACGTATCGGTCCATTTAATTGTTTTAATAATTCAACTTCTGGATTTATTTCATGGGTAAATGACCAAAAATGATCTGCTACGGCCGATTTATCAGTTTGTTTATATTTAATGTTAGGAAAACGTTCTTTCGTTCTGGTTTCCAAATTACGTTTTGTCTTTCCAATATAAACCTGATCACAATCTGAACAATCGAATTGATAAATATCAGATTTTTTATTATTATTAATTTCATCTTTTTTTTAGAGGAAAGTAGTAAATTTAATACTATATTTATTTTGAGGAACCAAAGTTATACCAAACTGTTTAAAGACTTTCTGTAATTGTTTATTAAACCAAGGATGGTAGGTAAATTTTTTAAAATTATAATCGTCTTTTATTTTTAAGGGAAGAAATATCATTAACAGTTTTTTGCTATTTTAATTTTTCAACTTTTTATTTATAAAGTCATTATTAAAACCATTATTTTTTGTCCTAGTCAATCAATCAGCTTACCTCCAGCATATCGATAAATCCTTACTTCCTTAATAAATAATTCCCGTTAATTACATAAAATTTCTCACTTCTGCACGTCCACTCATCACTTTCGTCTTCCCCGCATCGTCTTTCTACCATCCAGATTACAGAACATATATTTTTGAAGATTATTGATTTCCTGTTAATATGTAAAACTTTTTTATTCACCGCGACATTTTTTCCGTCATCATGAAACAAGATTATTGATTTTTCTTCTCCTAGCAACTGTTCATCCTTTTCTATATATTGTCATTACATGGACCACTAATAGTCAGATCAGAAAACAAGAATTTCCAACTGGAAATTTATATAAAAAATTCAACTAAAACATATCCTTACATCTTCAAATCCAAAAAAAAGGAAGAAAACATCAATTTCAGTTTCTAATGTGAATTTTACAATTTTATCTTGTAAATTTAGTAATTTTAAAGCATCATTTATTTATCAGGAACAATAGCAAAAATATCATCAACAAATCTATACAAGGTTTTAAAATTAAGAGGGAATGCCTTAGTGACTTGCATTTCGAAAAAACTCATAAAAAGATCAGCAAGAAAAGGCGAAAGAGGATTACCCATTGCTAAGCCAGAAGTTTCTTGGAAAAAATCACCATTAAAAGTGAAAATGTTTTGATAAAAACAAGTTTGATTTTGTTAAACTTACAACCGTAGCGGTCCTGAGGCACATCAAGTCCCTGCCTTACTTCACCCCATCATTCAGTTCCCTGCTTCCTGTCGCCCACCCTTCGGGAAGGGGACCACTGAGGGGCGCAATGGAAGTCAAATTATTTTGTTCTGGTTTCTACCTCTGGAGCCTTGACCACCTTAAACTGCACTCGAGGAAGTTTAAGACCTTTGCGCGTCTTTGTTACGTCCTGCAGTTACCTTGTTCGTTGAGGAATTAGTCACAAATTGTCCACTTTACCTTTGTCATGTACGTAGGATGTGTGCCATAAGGAAACAATAACGCTGTTCAAATGTGCATATGGTCCACAGAGCTTACAATTACCCGACATTCATCTTCCAAACATATACACTCAAGCCACACTGATTAAAATGCGAACTCATGACCTCTTGAACATGAAACTAAGGTTCTATCACCTCAGCAACACAAGTGTAGTTGTTTATTTTGATTATTTTAATTATGTTCAATGATCATTTTAATTGTGATACAACGTATTCCATATGAGTAACAATTCAACGGAATGAACAAAAATAACATACTTTTGGTAAGCGAAACTCCTTTAGATATATAAACTTTAGAAGACTACCATTCCCACACTCAATTATTTGTTACCTCGACATTGCGTCTGTGTACATTCTAGCTACTTTCTGTTTTCACATAACAAAAGATCACTGAAACCTAAGTCACAATTAAGGACCATAATTGGATGTCATATAAAACTTTGATCATTATTAAAACGTTTCTTTCCTTGTGTTACATATTACAGGTAGGGCCATCTATGGGCAGCGCAAGCTGTTGTTTATTGTTTATGAGCGACAATGTTTCACCTAGCGGAAGATCTGTATAACTACATATTGTTTCGTGTGTAACGTATGTTTCTAGCAATCACTTACGATATTACAGACGGCTCCAAAGTATTGCGTGCAGGGTTATTAATATATTAAAATGAGAGGACCTCTGGTTCTCCGTACACCAAGATAAGGAAATTAAAAATATAGAAACACTGTCAATAAACATGCCAACATGCCGATATGACATTAAATTATCCAAGGATTCTCAGTTGGTTAGAGCAATCGCACGCAGAGCGGGAGATCCGTGGTTCAAATCCCGGCTATTGCATTGAATTTTTCAGTCTGACTCTAATCATTCAAACCTTAGCCTACAGACGGCTAGTTTGGATGAAATGATTATTGCCATCAATTAACTGTGAAGCCTGGGATTTAAGTACTTACAGCACAATAAGTCGCAACAAAAGGTGCGTTTCTCATATCTAGGGGGCGGAATTTGCCTTATTTTCGTATTTTATTCCTTTATTCAGAAACGTAGGGTTTCAAGTTATAAGCACGTTTCCTACAATTATTAGTCTAATTTCTTAGTTTTATACTGCCTACAAATGCCTATTTCATACGTGTGTGCCTGTTCTACTTATTAGTGCCTAAAGCTGCCCTCTTAGTCAATTTCTTCTGCTTGTAATTTGTGACAACAGCTTTTGCATTTAATTCAATGCAGTAGCATGATATTTTTGTGCTGGTGTAGAGGCTTATGTCATGAGCTAATAGTAATACTTGAGGGAGGAAATATTAATTAAATTATTGATGGTGTTAAATGATAACAGTCATATCAGATCACAAACAGTAGCACTGGTCAGCAGGAATTTACTCCCGTAAGATTTCTTTTACATGTGTGTAAATCTACTGCCACCAAACTGTTTAAAGACTTTCTGTAATTGTTTATTAAACCAAGGATGGTAAGTAAATTTTTTAAAATTATAATCGTATTTTATTTTTAAGGGGAGAAATATCATTAACTGTTTTTGCTATTTGAATGTTTCAACTTTTTATTTATAAAGTCTTTATTAAAACCATTATTTTTTGTCTTAGTCAATCAATCAGCTTACCTCCAGCATATCGATAAATCCTTACTTCCTTAATAAATAATTCCGGTTATTTACCCAAAATTTCTCACTTCTGCACGTCCACTCATCACTTTCGTCTTCCCCGCATTATCTTTCTACCATCCAGGTTACAGAACATATATTTTTGATGATTATTGATTTCCTGTTAATATGTAAAACTTTTATATTCACCGCGACATTTTTTACGTCATCATGAAACAAGATTATTGATTTTTCTTCTCCTAGCAACCGTTCATCCGTTTCTATATATTGACATTACATGGACCACTAATAGTCAGTTTATTTTGATTATTATAATTGTGACTCAACGTACTCCATATGAGAAATAATTAGCTGAATGAACAAAAATAATATATGGAAACGTAGAGTCAGGCTGAAAAATTCAATGCCATAGCCGGGATTTGAACCACGGATCTTCTGGTTTCCGTCCAGCCGCACTACCATTGTGCTACTATGGCCAACGTGCCGATATGACATTAAATTCTCCAACTGACTCGTATTTTCCCGGTAAACCACTTAGGAGTTCTCATAAACACATGAGACAACTACCTTAATGGCGACTTACTACATGTAAGTACTTTAAGGCCCGGGCTTTATAGTTAACCACTATTAGGTTAATTAATGGAAATTAATTATTCTTTCACACTGGCCGTGTGTAGGCTAAATTGTGGAAACGTAGAGTCAGGCTGAAAAATTCAATGCCATAGCCGGGATTTGAACCACGGATCTTCTGGTTTCCGTCCAGCCGCACTACCATTGTGCTACTATGGCCAACGTGCCGATATGACATTAAATTCTCCAACTGACTCGTATTTTCCCGGTAAACCACTTAGGAGTTCTCATAAACACATGAGACAACTACCTTAATGGCGACTTACTACATGTAAGTACTTTAAGGCCCGGGCTTTATAGTTAACCACTATTAGGTTAATTAATGGAAATTAATTATTCTTTCACACTGGCCGTGTGTAGGCTAAATTGTGGAAACGTAGAGTCAGGCTGAAAAATTCAATGCCATAGCCGGGATTTGAACCACGGATCTTCTGGTTTCCGTCCAGCCGCACTACCATTGTGCTACTATGGCCAACGTGCCGATATGACATTAAATTCTCCAACTGACTCGTATTTTCCCGGTAAACCACTTAGGAGTTCTCATAAACACATGAGACAACTACCTTAATGGCGACTTACTACATGTAAGTACTTTAAGGCCCGGGCTTTATAGTTAACCACTATTAGGTTAATTAATGGAAATTAATTATTCTTTCACACTGGCCGTGTGTAGGCTAAATTGTGGAAACGTAGAGTCAGGCTGAAAAATTCAATGCCATAGCCGGGATTTGAACCACGGATCTTCTGGTTTCCGTCCAGCCGCACTACCATTGTGCTACTATGGCCAACGTGCCGATATGACATTAAATTCTCCAACTGACTCGTATTTTCCCGGTAAACCACTTAGGAGTTCTCATAAACACATGAGACAACTACCTTAATGGCGACTTACTACATGTAAGTACTTTAAGGCCCGGGCTTTATAGTTAACCACTATTAGGTTAATTAATGGAAATTAATTATTCTTTCACACTGGCCGTGTGTAGGCTAAATTGTGGAAACGTAGAGTCAGGCTGAAAAATTCAATGCCATAGCCGGGATTTGAACCACGGATCTTCTGGTTTCCGTCCAGCCGCACTACCATTGTGCTACTATGGCCAACGTGCCGATATGACATTAAATTCTCCAACTGACTCGTATTTTCCCGGTAAACCACTTAGGAGTTCTCATAAACACATGAGACAACTACCTTAATGGCGACTTACTACATGTAAGTACTTTAAGGCCCGGGCTTTATAGTTAACCACTATTAGGTTAATTAATGGAAATTAATTATTCTTTCACACTGGCCGTGTGTAGGCTAAATTGTGGAAACGTAGAGTCAGGCTGAAAAATTCAATGCCATAGCCGGGATTTGAACCACGGATCTTCTGGTTTCCGTCCAGCCGCACTACCATTGTGCTACTATGGCCAACGTGCCGATATGACATTAAATTCTCCAATACGAGTCAGTTGGAGAATTTAATGTCATATCGGCACGTTGGCCATAGTAGCACAATGGTAGTGCGGCTGGACGGAAACCAGAAGATCCGTGGTTCAAATCCCGGCTATGGCATTGAATTTTTCAGCCTGACTCTACGTTTCCACAATTTAGCCTACACACGGCCAGTGTGAAAGAATAATTAATTTCCATTAATTAACCTAATAGTGGTTAACTATAAAGCCCGGGCCTTAAAGTACTTACATGTAGTAAGTCGCCATTAAGGTAGTTGTCTCATGTGTTTATGAGAACTCCTAAGTGGTTTACCGGGAAAATACGAGTCAGTTGGAGAATTTAATGTCATATCGGCACGTTGGCCATAGTAGCACAATGGTAGTGCGGCTGGACGGAAACCAGAAGATCCGTGGTTCAAATCCCGGCTATGGCATTGAATTTTTCAGCCTGACTCTACGTTTCCACAATTTAGCCTACACACGGCCAGTGTGAAAGAATAATTAATTTCCATTAATTAACCTAATAGTGGTTAACTATAAAGCCCGGGCCTTAAAGTACTTACATGTAGTAAGTCGCCATTAAGGTAGTTGTCTCATGTGTTTATGAGAACTCCTAAGTGGTTTACCGGGAAAATACGAGTCAGTTGGAGAATTTAATGTCATATCGGCACGTTGGCCATAGTAGCACAATGGTAGTGCGGCTGGACGGAAACCAGAAGATCCGTGGTTCAAATCCCGGCTATGGCATTGAATTTTTCAGCCTGACTCTACGTTTCCACAATTTAGCCTACACACGGCCAGTGTGAAAGAATAATTAATTTCCATTAATTAACCTAATAGTGGTTAACTATAAAGCCCGGGCCTTAAAGTACTTACATGTAGTAAGTCGCCATTAAGGTAGTTGTCTCATGTGTTTATGAGAACTCCTAAGTGGTTTACCGGGAAAATACGAGTCAGTTGGAGAATTTAATGTCATATCGGCACGTTGGCCATAGTAGCACAATGGTAGTGCGGCTGGACGGAAACCAGAAGATCCGTGGTTCAAATCCCGGCTATGGCATTGAATTTTTCAGCCTGACTCTACGTTTCCACAATTTAGCCTACACACGGCCAGTGTGAAAGAATAATTAATTTCCATTAATTAACCTAATAGTGGTTAACTATAAAGCCCGGGCCTTAAAGTACTTACATGTAGTAAGTCGCCATTAAGGTAGTTGTCTCATGTGTTTATGAGAACTCCTAAGTGGTTTACCGGGAAAATACGAGTCAGTTGGAGAATTTAATGTCATATCGGCACGTTGGCCATAGTAGCACAATGGTAGTGCGGCTGGACGGAAACCAGAAGATCCGTGGTTCAAATCCCGGCTATGGCATTGAATTTTTCAGCCTGACTCTACGTTTCCACAATTTAGCCTACACACGGCCAGTGTGAAAGAATAATTAATTTCCAAAAATAATATACTTTCGGTAAGCGAAGCTGCTTTAGATATATAAACTTTAGAAGACTACCATTCCCACACTCAATTATTTGTTACCTTGACATTGCGTCTGTGTACATTCTAGCTACTTTCTGTTTTCACATAACAAAAGATCACTGAATCCTGAGACAAAATTAAAGACCATAGTAAAATGTCATATAAAACTTTGAACATTATTAAAACCTTTCTTTCCAGGTGTAACATACTACAGGTAGGGCCATCTCTGGGCCTCACAAGCTGCTGTTTATTGTTTATGAGCGACAGTGTTTCACCTAGCGGAAGATCTGTATAACTATAATAATGTTTCGTGTGTAACGTATGTTTCTAGCAATCAAGGAATCATGAAATAGATTGCTATGATAAAGTTTCCAATAAAAAAGGCAAATTTGGCCAAATCTGCCCCCAAATTATGTCACTTTTGATGAACTCTCTTTGTGTATGCCATCTCTAATCTCTGACGTTTATTACTATTAACGCACCACCGGTACATATGTGGAACTCAGAGGACCACATAAAAGATTGGATAAGAAGTCATGGGCTTGCTGAGGACAGCCAAAGCAGGAAGCCGAGTCTACAAGTGAAACATCCTGATAGGTTCTCCAGTTTTAGTTTAGTCCCCACCCCCACCATTCTGATAGCAATACGGCCCTGCTTAATGAACCATGTTGGTATAAATTATTTTTAATGGAATCCTCATTACTTTTTTAGTATGTCAGAGGTCATAAATATAAAAAACTATCCTCACGCGTCCTGTGATTAATTATTTAAGTATATTGTCATCATCATTATTATTGGTATCATTGTTTTGTCATATACGACGTGGTTAGGCTTTCATGTCTTGCTTAACGAAGGAAGGCAATGTGAAGGCCATCACATAGCGACTTAGACTAAAATAATTGAATGAACTCTTAATTCTTCTGTATTGTCCTACATCCAGAGTAGAAGAAGCTGAATACACAAAAAGAATAAACATAGAATAAGTAAAACAACAAAGAAGTTAAGTAATTTTTGCAATTATTTGTAGTAATTGTGGAAGAATATGTGTAGAAATTGATATAAACTACATTTATGAGTATGACAATAAAATGGGAACAATAAAACCCATGAGATGCCAGACCAAATCTCACACTACATGATTAGTATCTGAATTTCATGTACATCTTGCCCCTCTCGAAGTTGATCGAAATGGATATGAAGGAAGCTTACAAAGGTCCTATGACAAGTGTGACATATGAAACAAGCAGTTTGAAATGATTTGTTGATTATAACTCAAAATATGTTCCAACAAAATGTTACGAGAATTTTGCAATTAAAATAGTAATATGAAATGAATGAACGAAATGTACGCGTATATATATTCAATTTGGGGACTTCCTTTCTCAAACTGAAGTATTTGTACGTCCAATATTGTGTTAATTTACAGTCCTGAAACTATCCGTTTTTTACAGTTAAACACAGAGTTAAGCCTCAACTTCTCCTAAGTTACTACAATCACGATATTCCATAGAAGGTACTACAATTTACAATCCGCTATCACTGCATCTAATATTACAGGTGGAGCCATCTATGAACAGCAGATACAGTCGGTGAGCGGTTGTATCTTCTAGCGGGCAGGAATACAGTTAAAAGAAACTTTACTATAATATATATGTTTATATCGGTAAATGAATGTATTAATGTCACACTACTTTCTCACACCACTCTACCACTTAGGACATTTTTTATCTACCCCAAGTTTAAGATAAATATTTACAAATATAGTTTCATTAAACATATTTTTGTATATACTTGAGTACCAGTCTGAAGTAATTGCTAAATGTTTAAAATGTAGGACGTTGTGTATGGGCTTTCAAATTCGTACGATACTACAGAAAAAACAAGAAAGGATCTTAGCGTTATCGAGATAGAAGAGCATTGAACATTATACAAGAAAATCGTCAATGACAAAAAAGAACTAAGCTCAAGGTAATTATTTGTTTTAAACAGATGTGCATTATTTAAGTCGTGTAAACAAGTAATATGCTACCCGGTTTTATCCGAGACGTGATAACTAGGGAGCAGATTTATACACACTAAAATTGCGTTAAATAGGCAGGCAAAAGGACACTAAAATGGGCAAAATAGGCACTTAAATAGGCACTAAAAGTTTGCTAAGTAATGATAATTTATTGGAATAAATTATGATCATTTATTGAAAACTTTCTAGCAGTTGTGCGCTCTAAAGCCACACTACTACTACTTGGAAACCTCCGGTGTTGTTTCCAACATTAAAAATGAAACTACAGACCAATAAATCATAATTGTTTGTGTAAAATTTTACAGAAATGCCTTTATCAAAGTAGGTACCAGAATTCTTAACACTATGCTGTAATTGCTGTAATTCTGTTTGAATGAATGGAAAATGCTTACCAAAAAGCTGTGCTGGATGTTCTTAGTCGACAATGTGGTTGTATTACAAAAATTAGGATTCTGTACCTTTAGTTTTTAATTAATTTTTTTTTCTGTACTTAATATCTTTCTGACACCATTGTAAGTGATATTAAGATTTTTTTTGTGCTTGTTCCACTTATATCCCGCCTATAACTGCTATCGTCACATCGTCGCCCGTTCTCTTTTGGAACATACCGAAGGTGTTAACTCATTATTTTGGGTTTTTATCTTTAGATCACGCACATATTCGCACTCTCATTCATACTTCCAGATTCTGGGGAAGATGGCGAATTCTCTTGTTCGGAGAAAAATTCCCACCCGGACCCGGGACCCTAGCACTGCAGGCAGGTGCTCTACCGACTGAGCTACGGGGCCAGCCATTAAGATTTCTTTGATAAACTTTTGAATTTCTTATCTTTCCAACAATCATTTCTTTTAAGGGGACACCTCTCTGCAAATTGGTCCAAAACTTACAACAATCCCAAATTTAGTTTTTTGTCTTAAAATTAATATAGACATACTTCAGTAAGATAAAGTTTTTTTCCCCTAGTTGCAGTACTGAAAACGTCACATGACTATTTAAATAACCCTACATCTGTATCGTAGCTGCTATTACGTAATTTTAACCTCAGATTTCTCATATTCCATATTTTCTACATTTTCCTAAATTCAAAATGTTCCACAGGGTGCAGTTTTCTATTAATATATATGAAATTCTAAACATCCCTCTAAGGGCAGCTGCATATTAAGTGTACCCATTTACATTTGTTGTGTTTTTGTTATTTGTATTGGAAAGGACTATAATGTTTCCTTCTTACTGAAAACGCTTAGGAAAATAGAAATTGTTAAATAGGTATGATTATTTTTTCCCTTCGTTGATATGGCGAAGACAAATATTTCACATAATTACAGGTCATTAATAGGTTAAAATGGCTGCAGAAACTTATACTACAAGTATTAATGTACCCCAAAAATTAATTAATTTTTAAAATTACAATATGTCGGACATTTTGAAAATCGCCTGTAATTTAGACATAAACTGTTAATTCCTCAGAAACTATCGCAGCTAGAAAGTTGAAACTTGGTATTATTCCATTCTTGATCGATCACAAATATAAACGGTGTAATTTTGAAACAAATCTAACAAAAGCTTCAGATATTTCAATTTTCTCCCTTAATCACCCCCCCCCAAACCCATGTTTTCGTTTTTTTACATAGTTAATTACTTCACACCTTTCTGCACTTTATGGTTCTTACTTGCTGAAATGGATTTATATATATTTTAATTATACGACAATATCTGTTATTTTAACTTGTTGTGGAGCTAATTATGAAATTTGGAATAAATGTAGAACTATTTCGTCTAGGGAACCGCAGAATATGTTTAGCGAATTTGTTGCGATGATTGTCATTTTCTTATAGTGCATTATGATAGCCATTTCAACAAAATTGTGCTTAGTGCCTATTTAGGTGCCTATTTTGCCTATTTTTGTGAGTTTTTGTCTGCCTATTTCACACACCTTAGTTTCTATAAATCCGCTCCCTGCTCATAGCATATGAGAACCCCTAGTGGTCTACCGGGAAACACAGGAGTCAGTTGCAGAATTTAATCTCATGTCGGCATGATGGTCATATCAGCTCAGTTAGTTAGAGCAACCGCACGGAGAGCGGGATTCAAATCCGTGGTTCAAATCCCGACTATGGCATTGAATTTTTCAGTCTGGCTCTACTCATACAAACCTTAGCCTTCAGTTTACCTCATCATGACCTAAAATTAGGTACCTCTAGAAGAAGTCAAATTTTGCAGAGCTTAAGTGACAGGTGTGTAGAGATTTAAAAGTTATTGGCAATAAGGCAATACAAGAATGCCATGTTTTATTTTTGAGTGGGATAGTAGAGTCCGATTCTAGCACTGGAGAAGACAACATTGTAAGCAAAGAGACAGTCTCGTGCCAGAAATGAAAAACTATCAAATATTCACGAGTGTCTTGCGGATCCAAAAATTTCTCTCTTAACCTCTTTATACATAAAATCAGGCTTAATGAAGCAATTTATTTTGGCTTCAAGTAAGAATGAGAACTGCGACAAATAAATCTGTTTCCTGGAATATGTGAAGCTAAATTTAAGAGGGAATATTTCGTAGTTGGGCCACGGATTAGGAAGTTATTTTCTGATATCTTATTTGAAACAAATGAAATGTGTAGTGTTTAACGCCCGCTTTTACTACATACGGCACCGCAGGCGCTGACACTGATGATATATGAGATGATGATGGAGCAACGGTGGAATGAGATGACGGGGGAAACCGGAGGTCCCAGAGAAAACCCACCCCAGCGCCATGTTGTCCACCACAAATCTCATTTTGCTTTCGCCTGGGATCGAACCCGGGCTGCGTTGGTGAGAGTCAAGCGGTCTAAACACTGGGCTACGGCGCGGCCATCTTATTTGAAGAAAGGATGACATATACTGAAAAACCGGCATGGATTGGATATAAGAGCGTCATCCAAAGGTTTCTGAGAAATTAAAAGGATTCAAATTACAAAAATATTATAGAGGATATGCTTAAGAAATTTCAAAATCTGTGTTGCAATATGAGTGTGAAGGTGCTTTTCCTGCACTATCATTTGCACGTTTTTTCTTCAGAAATTTCGGCTTTGTCAGCAAGGTGAACCTTTTCACCAGGACATAAGGGAAATAGAAAGACGTGCATTTCAAGGCAAAGTGTATAAAAACAGTGTAATCTTTAAATATATATGATTATTTAGAACAGCTGTAAAATATTAGTTTATTATGAAGAGTTTTGTGTTGACAGTTGTAGAATTATTAACATTTATTCAAATATAACTATTTGTAGCCAAAAATCTCACTTATCTTAAGAAAAATGATGTCGATTTTTCTCCTTAGTTATTAGTAAAAGTTGAAATCGATTTCACGAACACTTGTGCGCGTCGACAGTCAAAAACAAATTCGTCGTTTAGGAAGTTACTATGTTATTATGTTTTTTTTTCCAGTATTTCTAAAATCTGAAAACGAAACAAACTTAAGAACAGAATCAGCTGCTGGTATTTCAAAATTCATTACGCGATCTTTACTTTTTAAGATAAATATTGTTTCGCAAACTATTAAACGTATCGGTCCATTTAATTGTTTTAATAATTCAACTTCTGGATTTATTTCATGGGTAAATGACGAAAAATGTTCTGCTACGGCCGATTTATCAGTTGGTTTATACTTAATGTTACGAAAGCGTTCTTTCGTTCTGGTTTCCAAATTACGTTTTGTCTTTCCAATATAAACCTGATCACAATCTGAACAATCAAATTGATAAATATAAGATTTTTTATTATTATTAATTTCATCTTTTTTTAGAGGAAAGTAGTAAATTTAATACTATATTTATTTTGAGGAACCAAAGTTATACCAAACTGTTTAAAGACTTTCTGTAATTGTTTATTAAACCAAGGATGGTAAGTAAATTTTTTAAAATTATAATCGTCTTTTATTTTTAAGGGAAGAAATATCATTAACAGTTTTTTGCTATTTTAATTTTTCAACCTTTTATTTATAAAGTCTTTATTAAAACCATTATTTTTTGTCCTAGTCAATCAATCAGCTTACCTCCAGCATATCGATAAATCCTTACTTCCGTAATAAATAATTCCCGTTAATTACATAAAATTTCTCACTTCTGCACGTCCACTCATCACTTTCGTCTTCCCCGCATCATCTTTCTACCATCCAGGTTACAGAACATATATTTTTGAAGATTATTGATTTCCTGTTAATATGTAAAACTTTTATATTCACCGCGACATTTTTTACGTCATCATGAAACAAGATTATTGATTTTTCTTCTCCTAGCAACCGTTCATCCTTTTCTATATATTGTCATTACATGGACCACTAATAGTCAGATCAGAAAACAAGAATTTCCAACTGGATATTTATATAAAAAGTTCAACTAAAACATATCCTTATATCTTCAAATCAAAAAAAAAGGGAAGAAAACCATCAATTTCAGTTTCTAATGTGAATTTTATAGGTTTAACTTGTAAATTTAGTAATTTTAAAGCATCATTTATTTATCAGGTACAATAGCAAAAATATCATCAACAAATCTATACAAGGTTTTAAAAATCAGAGGGAATGCTTATGGCATTCATCTTCCAAACATATACACTCAAGCCACACTGATTGAAATGCAAACTCATGACCTCTTGAACATGAAACTAAGGTTCTATCACCTCAGCAAAACAAGTGTAGTTGTTTATTTTGATTATTTAAATTGTTGCCCAACGTACTTCATGTGAGAAATATTTCGATACAATGAACAAAAATACGATACTTTTCGTAAGCGAAACTCATTTGGATATATAATCTTTAGAAGACTTCCATTCCCACACTCAATTATTTGTTACCTCGACATTGCGTCTGTGTTCATTCTAGCTACTTGCTGCTCTCACATAACAAAAGACCACTGAAACCTAAGTCACAATTAAGGACCATAATTGAATGTCATATAAAACTTTGATCATTATTAAAACGTTTATTTCCTGGTGTAACATATTACAGGTAGAGCCATCTCTGGGCAGCACAAGCTGCTGTTTATTGTTTATGAGCGACAACGTTTCACCTAGCGGAAGATCTGTATAACTACATATTGTTTCGTGTGTAACGTTATGTTTCTAGCAGTACCTTAAGATATTACAGACGGCTGCAAAGTATTTCGTGCAGGGTTATTAATATATTAAAAAGAGCGGACCTCTGGTTCTCCGTACACCAAGATAACGAAATTAAAAATAACGAAACGCTGTCAATAAACATGCCAAAATGCCGATATGACATTAAATTCTCCAAGGATTCTCAGTTGGTTAGAGCAATCGCACGCAGACCGGGAGTTCCGTGGTTCTAATCTCGGCTATGGCATTGAATTTTTCAGTCTGACTCTACTCATTCAAACCTTAGCCTACAGACGGCTAGTTTGGAAGAAATGATTATTGCCATCAATTAACTATGAAGCCTGGGACTTAAGTACTTACAGCACAGTAAGTCGCAACAAAAGGTGCGTGTCTCATATCTAGGGGGCGGAATTTGCCCTATTTGCGTATTTTACTCCTTTATTCAGAAACGTATGGTTTTAAGCTATAAGCATGTTTCCTACAATTTCTAGCCTAATTTCTTAGTTTTATACTGCCTATAAATGTCTATTTCATACGTGTGTGCCCATTCTGCTTATTAGTGCCTAAAACTGTCTTTTTAGTCAATGTCTTCTGCTTGTAATTTGTGACAACAGCTTTTGCATTTATTTCAATGCAGTAGCATGATATTTTTTTGCTGGTATAAAGGCTTATGTCATGAGCTAATAGTAATACTTGAGGGACGAAATATTAATTAAATTATTGATGGTGTCAAATGTTAACAATCATATCAGATCACAAACAGTAGCGCTGGTAAGCAGGAATTTACTCCCGTAAGATTTCTTTTACGTGTGTGTAAATCTACTGCCACGAGGCTGTTGCTTTACCCAATCTTACAATCATCACTCAGGGACTCTGTTCAGGTTTCAACTAAAACTTGTAAGGCCAGCGCTTAATTAGCTACGCTACACAGACTAAGATTATATATATATATATATATATATATATATATATATATATATATATGAAAAAATTGTGATTTTCACATGCTTACGTTTTTCTACATGTATCTCAAGTAATCATGAAATCCATTGCTATGACAAAATTTCCAATAAAATAGGCAAATTTGGCCAAATCTGCCCCCAAATTATGTCACTTTTGATAAACTCTCTTTGTGTATGCCATCTCTAAACTCTGACGTTTATTACTATTAACGGACCACCGGTACATATGTGGAAACCAGAGGACCACATAAAAGATTGGATAAGAAGTCATAGGCTTGCTGAGGACAGCCAAAGCAGGAAGCCGAATCTACAAGTGAAACATCCTGATAGGTTCTCCAGTTTTAGTTTAGTCCCCACCCCCACCATTCTGATAGCAATACGGCCCTGCTTAATGACCCATGTTGATATACATTACTTTTAATGGAATCCTCATTACTTTTTTAGTATGTCAGGGGTCATAAATATACAAAAACTATCCTCACGCGTCCTGTGATTAATTATTTACGTATATTGTCATCATCATTATTATTGGTATCATTGTTTTGTCATATACGACGTGGTTAGGCTTTCATGTCTTGCTTAACGAAGGAAAGCAATGTGAAGGTCATCACATAGCGACTTAGACTAAAATAATTGACTAAACTCCTAATTCTTCTGTATTGTCCTACATCCAGTGTAGAAGAAGCTGAATACACAAAAATAATAAACATAGAATAAGTAAAACAACAAAGAAGTTAAGTAATTTTTGCAATTATTTGTAGTAATTGTGGAAGAATATGTGTAGAAATTGATATAAACTACATTTATGAGTATGACAATAAATGGGAACAAAAAAACCCATGTGATGCCAGACCAAATCTCAAACTACGTGATTAGTAACTAACTTTCATGTACGTCTTGCCCCTCTCGAAGTTTATCGAAATGGATATGAAGTAACCTTACAAACGTTCTATGGCAACTGTGACATTTTTAACAAACAGTTTGAAATGATTTGTTGATTATAACTCAAAATATGTTCCAAAAACTGTTTCGAGGGTTCTGTAGAATTAAAATAGTAATATGAAAATAATGAACGAAATGTACGCGGACAATTTGGGGACTTCCTTTCTCAAACTGAAGTATTTGTACGTCCAATATTGTGTTAATTTACACTACTGCAACTACTCGTTTATACTAATTAAACACAAGGTTAAGCCTAAACTTCTCCTCAGTTACTACAATCACGATATTCCATAGAAGGTACTACAAATTGCAACCCCCTATCACTGCATCAAATATTACAAGTTGAGCCATCTATGAACAGCAGATACAGTCGGTGAGCGGTTGTATCTTCTAGCGGGCAGGAATACAGTTAAAAGAAACTTTACTATAATATTGTGACTTTGTGGGTTCGTGAAATGAAAAGTCCAATTTCACCACTAAAAAAATGTTCTTTATTTCCACCGACTTACAGTCTAACACTTGCGAATTACACAGTATTACGTGCTGCACACAATTACAATTCACCAGTTCGTCCGTTACAATTTCACTTGTACTCGCGACTACGTAAACTCCGATGCACGTACACAGTCTCGTTCGTTAACACGGCGCTCCTTTCCACGCACGTCACTGACTAACACTGACTGCCTGTCTCTCTGAAACCCTTTTTATAGGAATGTCACCGGTCTTCTAGAAGTCTCTGGTTTCCCCCACGAAAGTTCCGGAGGGCAGAAGAAGGGGAGAGAAGCGCCTAGGGACAAGCGACTTTTCCCTAACCACCCCCCAGTTAGTGACAGAAACTAATGGGAGGCGTGACTGGTTTCCTCACAGCTGTGGGCCTCATGCCTACCGCTAATTGGGTGACACTGCTCCCTCCTCAAAGCTGGTCGTCCCGAACAGCACCATCGTAGCGGGCTAGTCGATCCAGGTGTACCACCAACATCTTTCCTCGGGGAACCTTCTGGATGCGGTAGACCACGTCGTTAATCCTCTTCACAACCCGGTACGGTCCTTGCCATGGCTGCTGGAGCTTCGGGCAGCGTCCCTTGGTCCGGGTAGGACGGTACAACCACACCAGGTCACCTTGCTGGAACCCTTGGCTGTTGGCTTGCCTGTCATACCTGGTCTTCATGCGGTCGCTCGCCTTCTGGATGTTCTGGCGAGCCATCTCGTGCATGTTGTGGAGATGGTCCACCAAGTTCTCCACATACTCGGTCGCTGGCTGTTTCGCTTCCGGAGGGCTTCCAAAAGCCAGGTCACAAGGGAGGCGTAACTCTCGGCCGAACATTAAGCTGGCTGGCGTCATCCCAGTTGTGTCGTGTGTAGACGAGCGATAGGCCAGCAAGAACAGTGGCACCTTGACGTCCCAGTCTCGCTGATGGATGGCCACGACTTTCCTCAGGTGTTCCTCTAAGGTCTTGATGTACCTTTCGACCATGCCATCCGATTGGGGATGTAGAGGCGTAGTGCGAGTCTTGTTCACCCCAAGCCTTTGTAGTGCCTCCTTCATTAGGTTGGACTCAAAGTTGGTACCCTGGTCACTGTGTAGCTCTAACGGCACCCCAAATCGACAGAACACTTGCTCCACGAGGCAGTCTGTGATTGTCTTTGCCTCTTGGTTTGGGATGGCATACACCTCCGGCCACTTGGTGAAGTAGTCCACGACCACCATTAGGTACTTGTTGCCTCGGTCGGAAACTGGGAACGGTCCAGCAATGTCAACGGCGATCCGTTCGAATGGCGCTCCGACGTTGTACTGCTGCATGCGACCCCGGCTCCTAGTCTGGGGGCCGCGACTCGCCGCGCACACGTGACACTGACGGCACCACCTCTCAGCATCAGCTCGGAGTCCCAGCCAGTAGTAGCGCTGCCGTAGTTTGTCAATCGTTCGGTTGGCTCCCAGGTGTCCTCCTGAAGTACCGGCGTGCACTTCCTCCAAGACTTCCGGGACCTTACTCCGGGGAAGTACCAACTGTTCTCTCTGCGTCTTCCCATCGGGTGACTCCCATACCCGGAACAGCACGCCCTCTCTGGTCTTCAGCGAGTCCCATCGGGCCCAGTACGACTTGTAGGTGGTGCTCCTCGGTGCGATGTCCTCCCAGGTTGGTCTCGTCCCTGCCTCCACTTCCCTTAAGAGCGGCGCCAAGTCTGCGTCCGCCAGCTGCTCCCTCCTCAGGCCTGCGCTATCCCAACCGTCCGCAGGCACTGCCACAACAACTCGGACTGCTGCGGCACGCTCCTTCTCTTCCACACTTGAGCACTGGCCGCACTCTTCTGGACAGGGTCTTCGGGACATGGCGTCTGCGTTACCGTGGCTCTTCCCTCTACGATGTTCCGAGGTGAAGTCGTACTCCTGCAGCCTCTGGACCCAACGTGCTGTCTGGCCTTCCAGGTTCTTAAAGCTCAATAGCCAGGTTAGGGCGGAATGGTCAGTCCTCAGGTGGAATGGCTGACCGTACAGGTACATGTGGAAGTGCTCCAAGGTCTTTACTACCGCCAATAATTCTCGTCGGGTGACGCAGTAGTTCTTCTCTGCCTTGGATAGCGTCTTGCTGTAGTAGGCTATCACCCGCTCATGGCCGTCCTGGATCTGCGATAGGACACCTCCAATGCAGTGGTCGCTGGCGTCGGTGTCCACAATGAAGGCGCCACCCAGTTGTGGGAAACCCAAAATTGGAGCACTGCACAGGGTCTCCTTTAGGTGCTGGAAAGCGTTTTCGGCGTCCTCTGTCCACGCATAAGGCCGGTGTTCCTCTGTCAGGCGGGTGAGTGGTTTTGCGATGTTGGAGAACCCCTTTATGAAGCGGCGGTAATAACTACACAGCCCCAGGAAACTGCGCAACTCTTGCCTATCCTTTGGGCGAGGCCAATCTCTCACAGCCTGTGTCTTCTCCGGGTCTGTGGCCACTCCGGTTGCTGAGACTATGTGGCCTAAGTAGTTCACTTCCTTGCGGAAGAGCTGGCACTTCTTCGCGTTCAGCTTGAAGTTGGTCGCCTGCAGCCTCTGTAGCACCTTACTCAGATTCTCGAGGTGATGTTTAAAAGTCTTCCCGACGATGATGATGTCGTCCAGGTATAGCAGGCAGGCATCGTAAGTCAGCCCTCTCATCACTGACTCCATGAGGCGTTGGAAGGTAGCTGGTGCGTTGCAGAGGCCAAAGGGCATAACCGTGAACTGCCAGAGCCCTTGGCCCGTCGAGAATGCGGTTTTCTCCTTGTCTCTCGGGTCTAGAGCTACTTGCCAGTAGCCCGACTTCAGGTCCAGGGTCGAGAACCACTGTGCACCAGCTAGCGTGTCCAGGGTGTCGTCAATCCGGGGTAAGGGAAAACAGTCCTTTCGGGTGACAGCGCTCAGCTTTCTGTAGTCTACGCAGAAGCGCAGCTCGCCGTTCTTCTTCGTCACCAAGACTACAGGGGAACACCAAGGGCTGTCAGACTCTTCAATCACTCCCCTGGATCTCATGTCCCCAAGCATGTCTCGTACCGCCCCTTGCTTCGCCAGCGGAACGCGTCTATGTGGTTGCCGAATAGGCCGGGCGTCCCCGGTGTCGATGCGGTGAAGCACTTTGTCCGTGCGGCCGTAGTCACTATCACCTTGGCTGAAGACGCGCTGATACCGCCTTAGCAGTTGTCGAACCTTCTCCAGCTGTTCTGTGATCAGGTGGTCGGCCGCCCTCTCCACCAAGCCTTCTAGCTGGGGCCCCAGGTTTTGCTTCGGCGCCGGCTCCTGTGTCTCATCGATAGCTGTTACGCTCACCACGGGCTCGCACATTCCCAAATCCGTCCCGGCCTGGACGTCTTGATCGGCGTCCGTAGGATTTAGCAGTCTCACGGGCACCTCCTCTCGGCACGGCAGCAATGCCCTGGCTACACACAGTCCGTTTACAGGCGTCTTCTGGTCCAGCATTATGTTCCTGGTTCTCTGGCCCTCCAGTCGCGCCGTCACCACCACCTCGCTCCTCGCGGGGACAACCACGTCTTCGTCCAAGACGACCCTGCAAATTCTGAGGCGCTCTTCGGGTTGACGGAGTATAACCTCTTCTCCGTTAAGCCGCAGGACCTTCTTGCCGACGTCGACCGTCGCCTCGTGGCTCCTGAGGGCATCCAGTCCCAGAAAAACCTCCTCAGCCACCTTCGCGACGAACACCCACAGACGCACGGCACTCCGTCCCAAGTTCAGCTCCAGCAGGGCCTCCTTCTCCACAGGCAAGGTGTCGCCCGATGCCGTGACAAGCTGGTATGGCCGGTTTGGCTTCCTTGCCGGCAAATCCTTCGCCACGTCAGGTCTGATGATGGTCACGGCCGCCCCGGTGTCCACCAGCACGCGGCACGGTTTCCCTCTTACCCAACCGTCCGCGATGAGGCTGTCATCCATACGCCGGCTGACGGCGCGCAGTGTCACTCGAGGGGATGGTGGTGATGGCGCCGACGTGCCCCTCTCCACGACGGCGCTTACTCGTTTTCCGGCTGCTCTTCCTGGTGTGGGCAGTCTCTCTGCAGGTGTCCGGGCTGTCCACACCCCCAACACAGGCCACTAGGTGTTCGCCGGCGTCCCCCAGCTGGTCTTCTGCCTCCGGCGTAACGGACACTCCTCGTTCTCGACGTCGGGATGGATATTATTTTGGCCCCCTCCATCCTTAATGCCGCTGTCAGCGCCTCGTGGATGGTTTTATATTCCCCGAGCATTAGGCGCTGACGAATCTCCGTGTCCCGTACCCCGTCAACAAAATTGTAGGCGGCTTCCCGGGATACGAACTCCAGTGGCAGGTCAACCAAGGCCTTGCTAGCCAGCTGCTCGATCGCAATAGCGAACTCCTGCAGCGTCTCCCCCGGCTGCTGTGACCTTGCCTTTAGCTGGCTGCGGTATGCTGCGGCTAAGCGGTGGTTCCCGAAGCGATCCTCCAGGGCTTCCCAGATGTCCTTGGGCGCCGCCGTCGTCTGCACCGCGTTCAGGACTTCCGCGGCTCTTCCCTGAAGGCTGGCTATTAACTGTGTGGCCTCCTCCTCCAGTGACCATCCGTTGTGCCTGGCCACTGTGTCGAACTGGCGGCGGAAGACCTCAAACGTTGACGCGCCGTCATACTTGGGAGGTTTGACGCGCGGCGATTTTATGTCGCGTCCCGGTGCGTCGGCCTTCAAATCCTTCAACCTCCTGCCGACGACGTCCTCCACCATGGCGCTCAGGGACTTGGCGCTGTTGTCGGCCTTTCCTTCCAGCTCATTAACGCGGCTCGCCAGGTCTTCGACGCGCTCGCGTAACTCTGCGACGTCCTCTTTCACGCCGGCCAACTGTTCTTCAAACTTTGCGGCGAGAGCCTCGTTCGCCGCCTTCATTTCCGTGGCCAGACTGCCGTTCGCTGCTCTCATTTCTGTGGTTAACTCGGCCTTCATTTCTTCCATCTTCTCGGTGATGTTGTCGTTGGCCGTCTTCATTTGTTTCAACTCGGCGGTGAGGTTGTTATTTGTAGTCTCCAGCTTCGCGGCCAGGCTGTTATTTGCCGCTTCCGTTTTTGTTGTTAACTCGTTCATCTTCGCCAAAAGCATTTCCAATGCGGATTCCATGGCTGTAATGTTCGGTGCTGTTGTCTTCCCGCTTCCTGACACCAGTGTGACTTTGTGGGTTCGTGAAATGAAAAGTCCAATTTCACCACTAAAAAAATGTTCTTTATTTCCACCGACTTACATTCTAACACTTGCGAATTACACAGTATTACGTGCTGCACACAATTACAATTCACCAGTTCGTCCGTTACAATTTCACTTGTACTCGCGACTACGTAAGCTCCGATGCACGTACACAGTCTCGTTCGTTAACACGGCGCTCCTTTCCACGCACGTCACTGACTAACACTGACTGCCTGTCTCTCTGAAACCCTTTTTATAGGAATGTCACCGGTCTTCTAGAAGTCTCTGGTTTCCCCCACGAAAGTTCCGAAGGGCAGAAGAAGGGGAGAGAAGCGCCTAGGGACAAGCGACTTTTCCCTAACCACCCCCCAGTTAGTGACAGAGACTAATGGGAGGCGTGGCTGGTTTCCTCACAGCTGTGGGCCTCATGCCTACCGCTAATTGGGTGACAATATATATGTTTATATCGGTAAATGAATGTTTTAATGTCACACTACTTTCTCACACCACTCTACCACATAGGACGTTTTTCCTATCTACTCCAAGTTTAAGATAAATATTTACAAATGTAGTTTCATTACACATATTTTTGTATATACTTGAGTACCAGTCCGAAGTAATAGCTAAATGTTTAAAATGTAGGACGTTGTGTATGGGCTTTCAAATTCGTACGATACTACAGAAAAAACAAGAAAGGATCTTAACGTTATCGAGATAGAAGAGCATTGAACGTTATACAAGAAAATCGTCAATGACAAAAAGAACTAAGCTCAAGGTAATTATTTGTTTTAAACAGATGAGCATTATTTAAGTCGTGTAAATAAGTAATATGCTACCCGGGTTTATCTGAGACGTGATAACTAGGGAGCAGATTTATAGACACTAAAATTGCGTTAAATAGGCAGGCAAAAGGACACTAAAATGGGCAAAATAGGAACTTAAATAGGCACTAAAAGTTTGCTAAGTAATGATAATTTATTGGAATAATATATGATCATTTATTGGAATTTTCCTAGCCGTTGTGCGCTCTAAAGCCCCACTACTACTACTTGGAAACCTCCGGTGTTGTTTCCAACATTAAAAATGAAACTACAGACCAATAAATCATAATTGTTTGTGTAAAATTTTACAGAAATGCCTTTATCAAAGTAGGTACCAGAATTCTTTACACGATGCTGTAATTGCTGTAATTCTGTTTGAATGAATGGAAAATGCTTACCAAAAAACTGTGCTGGATGTTCTTAGTCGACAATGGGGTTGTATTACAAAAATTAGGATTCTGTACCTTCAGTTTTTAATTAATTTTTGTACTGTACTCTATATCTCCCTGACACCATTTTGAGTGATATTAAGATTTTTTTTCTTTGCTTGTTCCATTTATACCCCGCCTTTAACTGCTATGGTCACATCGGCGGCCATTCTCTTTTGGAACATACTGGAGGTTAACTCGTTATTTTTTGTTTTTAATCATTAGATCACGCACACATTCACACTCTCATTCATACTTCCACACTCTGGGGAAGATGGGGAATTATCTTGGTCGGAGAAAAATACCCAACCGGACCCGGGACCCTAGCACTGCAGGCAGGTGCTCTACCGACTGAGCTACGGGGCCAGCCATTAAGATTTCTTTGATAAACCTTTGAATTTCTTATCTTTCCAACAATCATTTCTTTTAAGGGGACACCTCTCTGCAAATTGGTCCAAAACTTACAACAATCCCAAATTTAGTTTTTTGTCTTAAAATTAATATAGACATACTTCAGTAATATAAAGTTCTTTTCCCCTAGTAGCAGTACAGAAAACGTCACATGACTATTTAAATAACCCTACATCTGTATCGTAGCTGCTATTACGTAATTTTATCCTCAGATTTCTCAGATACCATATTTTCTACATTTTTCCAACTTCAAAATGTTCCACAGGATGCAGTTTTCTATTAATATGTATGAAATTCTAAACATCCCTCTAAGGGCATTTGCATATTAAGTGTACCCATTTA
Source organism: Mantis religiosa (assembly GCA_030765055.1). NCBI lineage: Eukaryota > Metazoa > Arthropoda > Insecta > Mantodea > Mantidae > Mantis > Mantis religiosa. The sequence continues at coordinate 1,413,729 of JAUKNK010000035.1, read as the reverse complement.
CATTTGTTGTGTTTTTGTTATTTGTATTGGAAAGGACTATAATGTTTCCTTCTTACTGAAAACGCTTAGGAAAATAGAAATTGTTAAATAGGTATGATTATTTTTTCCCTTCGTTGATATGGCGAAGACAAATATTTCACATAGATACAGGTCATTAATAGGTTAAAATGGCTGCAGAAACTTATACTACAAGTATTAATGTACCCCAAAAATTAATTAATTTTTAAAATTACAATATGTGGGACATTTTGAAAATCGCCTGTAATTTAGACATAAACTGTTAATTCCTCAGAAACTATCGTAACTAGAAAGTTGAAACTTGGAATTATTCCATTCTTGATCGATCACAAAAATAAATGGTATAAATTTGAAACAAATCTAACAAATGCTTCAGATATTTCAATTTTCTCCTTTGAGCACCCCCCCCAAACCATGTTTTTTTTTTGTTTTTTGACATAGTTAATTACTTCACACCTTTCTGTACATTAGGTTCTTACTTAGTGAAGTGGATTTATATGTATTTTAATTATACGACAGTATCTGCTATTTTAACTTGTTGTGGAGCTAATTATGAAATTTGGAATAAATGTAGAACTATTTCGTCTAAGGAACCGCAAAATTGTATGTGTTTAGCGAATTTGTTGCGATGATTGTCATTTTGTTATAGTGCATTATGATAGCCATTTTACCAAAATTGTGCATAGTGCCTATTTATGTGCCTATTTTGCCTATTTTAGTGACTTTTGCCTGCCTATTTCACACATTTTAGTGTCTATAAATCTGCTCCCTGCTCATAGCATATGAGAACCCCCAGTGTTCTACCGGGAAACATAGGAGTCAGTTGCAGAATTTAATGACATGTCGGCATGATGGTCATATCAGCTCAGTTAGAGCAACCGCACGGAGAGCGGGATTCACATCCGTGGTTTCAAATCCCAACTATGGCATTGAATTTTTCAGTCTGGCTCTAGTCATTCAAACCTTATCCCTCAGTTTACCTCATCATGACCTAAAATTAGGTACCTCTAGAAAAAGTCAAATTTTGCAGAGCTTAAGTGACAGGTGTGTAGAGATTTAAAAGTTATTGGCAATAAGGCAATACAAGAATGCCATGATTTATTTTTGAGGGGGATAGTAGAGTCCGATTCTAGCACTGGAGAAGACAACATTGTAAGCAAAGAGACAGTCTCGTGCCAGAAATGAAAAACTATCAAATATTCACGAGTGTCTTGCGGATCCAAAAGTTTTTCTCTTATCCTCTTTACACATAAAATCAGGCTTAATGAAGCAATTTATTTTGGCTTTAAATAAGAATGAGAACCGCCACAAATAAATCTGTTTCCTGAAATATCTGAAGCTAAATTTAAGAGGGAATATTTCGTAGTTGGGCCACGGATTAGGAAGTTGTTTTCTGATATCTTATTTGAAATAAATGTAATGTGTAGTGTTTCACGCCCGCTTTTACTACATACGGCACCGCAGGCGGTGACACTGATGATATATGAGATGATGATGGAGCAACGGTGGAATGAGATGACGGGGGAAACCGGAGGTCCCGGAGAAAACCAGCCCCAGCGCCATGTTGTCCACCACAAATCTCATTTTGCTTTCGCCTGGGATCGAACCCGGGCCGCGTTGGTGAGAGGCAAGCGGTCTAAACACTGGGCCACGGCGCGGCCTTCTTATTTGAAGAAACAATGACATATACTGAAAAACTGGCATGAATTGGTTATAAGAGCGTCATCCTAAAGTTTCTGAGAAATTAAAAGGATTCAAATTACAAAAATATTATAGAGGATATGCTTAAGAAATTTCAAAAGCTGGGTTGCAATATGAGTGTGAAGGTGCTTTTCCTATACTATCATTTGCACGTTTTTTCTTCAGAAATTTCGGCTTTGTCAGCAAGGTGAACGATTTCACCAGGATATAAAGGAAATAGAATGACGTGCCTTTCAAGGCAAAGTGTATAAAAGCAGTGTAATCTTTAAATATATGTGATTATTTAGAACAGATGTAAAATATTAGTTTATTATGAAGAGTCTTGTGTTGACAGTTGTAGATTTATTAACATTTATACAAATATAGCTATTTGTAGCCAAAAATCTCACTTATCTTAAGAAAAATGATGTCGATTTTTCTCCTTAGTTATAAGTAAAAGTTGAAATCGATTTCACGAACACTTGTGCGCGTCGACAGTCAGAAACAAATTCGTCGTTAAGGAAGTTACTATGTTAATGTTTTTTTTTTTCAGCATTACTAAAACCTGAAAACGAAACAAACTTAAGAACAGAATCAGGTGCTGGTATTTCAAAATTCATTACGCGATGTTTACTTTTTAAGATAAATATTGTTTCGCAAACTATTAAACGTATCGGACCATTTAATTGTTTTTATAATTCAACTTCTGGATTTATTTCATGGGTAAATGACCAAAAATGATCTGCTACGGCCGATTTATCAGTCTGTTTATACCTAATGTTAGGAAAACGTTCTTTCGTTCTGGTTTCCAAATTACGTTTTGTCTTTCCAATATAAACCTGATCACAATCTGAACAATCAAATTGATAAATATAAGATTTTTTATTATTATTAATTTCATCTTTTTTTAGAGGAAAGTAGTAAATTTAATACTATATTTATTTTGAGGAACCAAAGTTATACCAAACTGTTTAAAGACTTTCTGTAATTGTTTATTAAACCAAGGATGGTAAGTAAATTTTTTAAAATTATAATCGTCTTTTATTTTTAAGGGAAGAAATATCATTAACAGTTTTTTGCTATTTTAATTTTTCAACTTTTTATTTATAAAGTCTTTATTAAAACCATTATTTTTTGTCCTAGTCAATCAATCAGCTTACCTCCAGCATATCGATAAATCCTTACTTCCTTAATAAATAATTCCCGTTAATTACATAAAATTTCTCACTTCTGCACGTCCACTCATCACTTTCGTCTTCCCCGCATCGTCTTTCTACCATCCAGATTACAGAACATATATTTTTGAAGATTATTGATTTCCTGTTAATATGTAAAACTTTTATATTCACCGCGACATTTTTTCCGTCATCATGAAACAAGATTATTGATTTTTCTTCTCCTAGCAACTGTTCATCCTTTTCTATATATTGTCATTACATGGACCACTAATAGTCAGATCAGAAAACAAGAATTTCCAACTGGAAATTTATATAAAAAATTCAACTAAAACATATCCTTACATCTTCAAATCCAAAAAAAAAGGAAGAAAACATCAATTTCAGTTTCTAATGTGAATTTTACAGCTTTATCTTGTAAATTTAGTAATTTTAAAGCATCGTTTATTTATCAGGAACAATAGCAAAAATATCATCAACAAATCTATACAAGGTTTTAAAATTAAGAGGGAATGCTTTAGTGACTTGCATTTCGAAAAAACTCATAAAAAGATCAGCAAGAAAAGGCGAAAGAGGATTACCCATTGCTAAGCCAGAAGTTTGTTGGAAAAAAATCGCCATTAAAGGTGAAAATGTTTTGATAAAAACAAGTTTGATTTTGTTAAACTTACAACCGTAGCGGTCCTGAGGCACATCAAGTCCCTGCCTTACTTCACCCCATCATTCAGTTCCCTGCTTCCTGTCGCCCACCCTTCGGGACGAGGTCCACTGAGGGGCGCAATGGAAGTCAAATTATTTTGTTCTGGTTTCTACCTCTGGAGCCTTGACCACCTTAAACTAAACTCGAGGAAGTTTAAGACCTTTGCGTGTCTTTGTTACGTCCTGCAGTTACCTTGTTCTTTGAGGAATTAGTCACAAATTGTCCACGTTACCTTTGTCATGTACGTAGGATGTGTGCCATAAGGAAACAATAACGCTGTTCAAATGTGCATATGGTCCACAGAGCTTACAATTACCCGACATTCATCTTCCAAACATATACACTCAAGCCACACTGATTAAAATGCGAACTCATGACCTCTTGAACATGAAACTAAGGTTCTATCACCTCAGCAACACAAGTGTAGTTGTTTATTTTGATTACTTTAATTATGTTCAATGATCATTTTAATTGTGATACAACGTACTCCATATGAGTAACAATTCAACGGAATGAACAAAAATAACATACTTTTGGTAAGCGAAACTCCTTTAGATATATAAACTTTAGAAGACTACCATTCCCACACTCAATTATTTGTTACCTCGACATTGCGTCTGTGTACATTCTAGCTACTTTCTGTTTTCACATAAAAAAAGATCACTGAAACCTAAGTCACAATTAAGGACCATAATTGGATGTCATATAAAACTTTGATCATTATTAAAACGTTTGTTTCCTTGTGTAACATATTACAGGTAGGGCCATCTATGGGCAGCGCAAGCTGTTGTTTATTGTTTATGAGCGACAATGTTTCACCTAGCGGAAGATCTGTATAACTACATATTGTTTCGTGTGTAACGTATGTTTCTAGCAATCACTTAAGATGTTACAGACGGCTCCAAAGTTTTGCGTGCAGGGTTATTAATATATTAAAATGAGAGGACCTCTGGTTCTCCGTACACCAAGATAAGGAAATTAAAAATAACGAAGCACTGTCAATAAACATGCCAAAATGGCGATATGACATTAAATTATCCAAGGATTCTCAGTTGGTTAGAGCAATCGCACGCAGAGCGGGAGATCCGTGGTTCAAATCCCGGATATTGCATTGAATTTTTCAGTCTGACTCTAATCATTAAAACCTTAGCCTACAGACGGCTAGTTTGGAAGAAATGATTATTGCCATCAATTAACTATGAAGCCTGGGACTTAAGTACTTACAGCACAGTAAGTCGCAAAAAAAGGCGCGTGTCTCATATCTAGGGGGCGGAATTTGCCCTATTTGCGTATTTTATTCCTTTATTCAGTAACGTAGGCTTTTAAGTTATAAGCACGTTTCCTACAATCATTAGCCTAATTTCTTAGTTTTATAGTGCCTATAAATGCCTATTTCATACGTGTGTGCCTATTCTGCTTATTAGTGCCTAAAACTGCCTTTTTAGTCAATTTCTTCTGCTTGGAACTTCTGACAGCTTTTCCATTTGTTGGTTTCAACGTGAAGTTTTTGTGGAAGAGAAATTTCTTACTGCTGCACATTGGATATACAAAAAGGGGTTTATTAAGGAGACACATCTGTGCAAATTGGTCCAAAACTTACAACAATACCAAATTTGGTCTTCTTTTGTCTTAAAATTAATATAGACATACTTCAATAATATAAAGTTCTGTTTTTCTAGCGGCATTACAGAAAAAGTGACATAACTATTTAAACAACTCAACACCTGTATGGTAGCTGCTATTACGTAATTTTAACTTTAGATTTCTCAGATTCTATATTTTCTAACTTCAAAATGTTCCACTGGATGCAGTTTTCTATTAATCTGTATGAAATTCTAAACATTCCTGTAAGGGTAACTGCATATTAAATGTACCCATTTACATTTGTTTTCTTTTTGATATTTGTATTGGAAAGGACTATAATGCTTACTTGTTACTGAAAACGCTTAGGAAAATAAAACTTGTTAAATAGATATGATTATTTTTTCCCTTCGTTGATATGGCGAAGACAAATATTTCAAATAGGTACAGGTCATTAATAGGTTAAAATGGGTGCAGAAACTTATACTACAAGTATTAATGTACCCCAAAAATTAATTAATTTTTAAAATTACAATATGTGGGACATTTTGAAAATCGCCTGTAATTCAGACATAAACTGTTAATTCCTCAGAAACTATTGTAACTAGAAAGTTGAAACTTGGTATTATTCCATTCTTGATCGATCACAAAAATAAATGGTATAAATTTGAAACAAATCTAACAAAAGCTTCAGATATTTGAATTTTCACCCTTAAGCCCCCCCCTTTCCAAAACCCATGTTTTTGTTTTTTGACATAGTTAATTACTCCACACCTTTCTGCACATTATGGTTCTTACTTAGTGAAGTGGATTTATATGTATTTTAATTATACGGCGATATCTGTTATTTTAACTTGCTGTGGAGACATTTATGAAATTTGGAATAAATGTAGAACTGTTTCATATAGGGAACCGCAAAATAGTATGTGTTTAGTGAATTTGTTGCGATGATTGTCATTTTGTTATAGTGCATTATGATAGCCATTTTACCAAAATTGTGCATAGTGACAATTTAGGTGCCTATTTTGCCTATTTTAGTGACTTTTTGCCTGCCTATTTCACACATTTTAGTGTCTATAAATCCGCTCCCTGCTCATAGCATATGAGAACCCCTAGTGATCTACCGGGAAACATAGGAGTCAGTTGGAGAATTTAATGTCATGTCGGCATGTTGGTCATCTCAGCTCAGTTAGTTAGAGCAACCGCACGGAGAGCGGGATTCAAATCCGTGGTTCAAATCCCGACTATGGCATTGAATTTTTCAGTCTGGCTCTACTCATACAAACCTTAGCCTTCAGTTTACCTCATCATGACCTAAAATTAGGTACCTCTAGAAAAAGTCATATTTTGCAGAGCTTAAGTGACAGGTGTGTAGAGATTTAAAAGTTATTGGCAATAAGGCAATACAAGAATGCCATGTTTTATTTCTGAGTGGGATAGTAGAGTCCGATTCTAGCACTGGAGAAGACAACATTGTAAGCAAAGAGACAGTCTCGTGCCAGAAAGGAAAAACAATCAAATATTCACGAGTGTCTTGCGGATCCAAAAATTTTTATCTTAACCTCTTTACACATAAAATCAGGCTTAATGAAGCAATTTATTTTGGCTTTAAATAAGAATGAGAACTGCTACAAATAAATCTGTTTCCTGAAATATGTGAAGCTAAATTTAAGAGGAAATATTTCGTAGTTGGGCCACGGATTAGGAAGTTACTTTCTGATATCTTATTTGAAATAAATGAAATGTGCAGTGTTTAACGCCCGCTTTTACTACATACGGCACCGCAGGCGGTGACACTGATGATATATGAGATGATGATGGAGCAACGGTGGAATGAGATGACGGGGGAAACCGGAGGTCCCGGAGAAAACTCACCACAGCGCCATGTTGTCCACCACAAATCTCATTTTGCGGTCGCCTCAAATCGAACCCGGGCCGCGTTGGTGAGAGCCAAGCGGTCTAAACACTGGGCCACGGCGCGGCCTTCTTATTTGAAGAAACGATGACATATACTAAAAAACCGGCATGGATTGGTTATAAGAGCGTCATCCTAAAGTTTCTGAGAAATTAAAAGGATTCAAATTACAAAAATATTATAGAGGATATGCTTAAGAAATTTCAAACGCTGGGTTGCAATATGAGTGTGAAGGTGCTTTTGCTGCACTATCATTTGCACGTTTTTTCTTCAGAAATTTCGGCTTTGTCAGCAAGGTGAACGATTTCACCAGGATATAAAGGAAATAGAATGACGTGCCTTTCAAGGCAAAGTGTATAAAAGCAGTGTAATCTTTAAATATATGTGATTATTTAGAACAGATGTAAAATATTAGTTTATTATGAAGAGTTTTGTGTTGACAGTTGTAGATTTATTAACATTTATACAAATATAACTATTTGTAGCCAAAAATTTCACTTATCTTAAGAAAAATGATGTCGATTTTTCTCCTTAGTTATTAGTAAAAGTTGAAATCGATTTCACGAACACTTGTGCGCGTCGACAGTCAAAAAAAAATTCGTCGTTAAGGAAGTTACTATGTTAATGTTGTTTTTTTTTTTCAGCATTACTAAAACCTGAAAACGAAACAAACTTAAGAACAGAATCAGCTGCTGGTATTTCAAAATTCATTACGCGATGTTTACTTTTTAAGATAAATATTGTTTCGCAAACTATTAAACGTATCGGACCATTTAATTGTTTTAATAATTCAACTTCTGGATTTATTTCATGGGTAAATGACCAAAAATGATCTGCTACGGCCGATTTATCAGTCTGTTTATATTTAATGTTAGGAAAACGTTCTTTCGTTCTGGTTTCCAAATTACGTTTTGTCTTTCCAATATAAACCTGATCACAATCTGAACAATCGAATTGATAAATATCAGATTTTTTATTATTATTAATTTCATCTTTTTTTTAGAGGAAAGTAGTAAATTTAATACTATATTTATTTTGAGGAACCAAAGTTATACCAAACTGTTTAAAGACTTTCTGTAATTGTTTATTAAACCAAGGATGATAAGTAAATTTTTTAAAATTATAATCGTCTTTTATTTTTAAGGGAAGAAATATCATTAACAGTTTTTTGCTATTTTAATTTTTCAACTTTTTATTTATAAAGTCTTTATTAAAACCATTATTTTTTGTCCTAGTCAATCAATCAGCTTACCTCCAGCATATCGATAAATCCTTACTTCCTTAATAAATAATTCCCGTTAATTACATAAAATTTCTCACTTCTGCACGTCCACTCATCACTTTCGTCTTCCCCGCATCGTCTTTCTACCATCCAGATTACAGAACATATATTTTTGAAGATTATTGATTTCCTGTTAATATGTAAAACTTTTATATTCACCGCGACATTTTTTACGTCATCATGAAACAAGATTATTGATTTTTCTTCTCCTAGCAACTGTTCATCCTTTTCTATATATTGTCATTACATGGACCACTAATAGTCAGATCAGAAAACAAGAATTTCCAACTGGAAATTTATATAACAAATTCAACTAAAACATATCCTTACATCTTCAAATCCAAAAAAAGGAAGAAAACATCAATTTCAGTTTCTAATGTGAATTTTACAGCTTTATCTTGTAAATTTAGTAATTTTAAAGCATCATTTATTTATCAGGAACAATAGCAAAAATATCATCAACAAATCTATACAAGGTTTTAAAATTAAGAGGGAATGCCTTAGTGACTTGCATTTCGAAAAAACTCATAAAAAGATCAGCAAGAAAAGGCGAAAGAGGATTACCCATTGCTAAGCCAGAAGTTTGTTGGAAAAAATCACCATTAAAAGTGAAAATGTTTTGATAAAAACAAGTTTGATTTTGTTAAACTTACAACCGTAGCGGTCCTGAGGCACATCAAGTCCCTGCCTTACTTCACCCCATCATTCAGTTCCCTGCTTCCTGTCGCCCACCCTTCGGGACGGGGACCACTGAGGGGCGCAATGGAAGTCAAATTATTTTGTTCTGGTTTCTACCTCTGGAGCCTTGACCACCTTAAACTGCACTCGAGGAAGTTTAAGACCTTTGCGCGTCTTTGTTACGTCCTGCAGTTACCTTGTTCGTTGAGGAATTAGTCACAAATTGTCCACTTTACCTTTGTCATGTACGTAGGATGTGTGCCATAAGGAAACAATAACGCTGTTCAAATGTGCATATGGTCCACAGAGCTTACAATTACCCGACATTCATCTTCCAAACATATACACTCAAGCCACACTGATTAAAATGCGAACTCATGACCTCTTGAACATGAAACTAAGGTTCTATCACCTCAGCAACACAAGTGTAGTTGTTTATTTTGATTATTTTAATTATGTTCAATGATCATTTTAATTGTGATACAACGTACTCCATATGAGTAACAATTCAACGGAATGAACAAAAATAACATACTTTTGGTAAGCGAAACTCCTTTAGATATATAAACTTTAGAAGACTACCATTCCCACACTCAATTATTTGTTACCTCGACATTGCGTCTGTGTACATTCTAGCTACTTTCTGTTTCCACATAACAAAAGATCACTGAAACCTAAGTCACAATTAAGGACCATAATTGGATGTCATATAAAACTTTGATCATTATTAAAACGTTTCTTTCCTTGTGTTACATATTACAGGTAGGGGCATCTATGGGCAGCGCAAGCTGTTGTTTATTGTTTATGAGCGACAATGTTTCACCTAGCGGAAGATCTGTATAACTACATATTGTTTCGTGTGTAACGTATGTTTCTAGCAATCACTTACGATATTACAGACGGCTCCAAAGTATTGCGTGCAGGGTTATTAATATATTAAAATGAGAGGACCTCTGGTTCTCCGTACACCAAGATAAGGAAATTAAAAATAACGAAGCACTGTCAATAAACATGCCAACATGCCGATATGACATTAAATTCTCCAAGGATTCTCAGTTGGTTAGAGCAATCGCACGCAGAGCGGGAGATCCGTGGTTCAAATCCCGGCTATTGCATTGAATTTTTCAGTCTGACTCTAATCATTCAAACCTTAGCCTACAGACGGCTAGTTTGGAAGAAATGATTATTGCCATCAATTAACTGTGAAGCCTGGGATTTAAGTACTTACAGCACAATAAGTCGCAACAAAAGGTGCGTTTCTCATATCTAGGGGGCGGAATTTGCCTTATTTTCGAATTTTATTCCTTTATTCAGAAACGTAGGGTTTCAAGTTATAAGCACGTTTCCTACAATTATTAGTCTAATTTCTTAGTTTTATACTGCCTACAAATGCCTATTTCATACGTGTGTGCCTGTTCTACTTATTAGTGCCTAAAGCTGCCCTCTTAGTCAATTTCTTCTGCTTGTAATTTGTGACAACAGCTTTTGCATTTATTTCAATGCAGTAGCATGATATTTTTGTGCTGGTGTAGAGGCTTATGTCATGAGCTAATAGTAATACTTGAGGGAGGAAATATTAATTAAATTATTGATGGTGTCAAATGATAACAGTCATATCAGATCACAAACAGTAGCACTGGTCAGCAGGAATTTACTCCCGTAAGATTTCTTTTACATGTGTGTAAATCTACTGCCACCAAACTGTTTAAAGACTTTCTGTAATTGTTTATTAAACCAAGGATGGTAAGTAAATTTTTTAAAATTATAATCGTATTTTATTTTTAAGGGGAGAAATATCATTAACTGTTTTTTGCTATTTGAATGTTTCAACTTTTTATTTATAAAGTCTTTATTAAAACCATTATTTTTTGTCTTAGTCAATCAATCAGCTTACCTCCAGCATATCGATAAATCCTTACTTCCTTAATAAATAATTCCGGTTATTTACCCAAAATTTCTCACTTCTGCACGTCCACTCATCACTTTCGTCCTCCCCGCATCATCTTTCTACCATCCAGGTTACAGAACATATATTTTGATGATTATTGATTTCCTGTTAATATGTAAAACTTTTATATTCACCGCGTTATTTTTTACGTCATCATGAAACAAGATTATTGATTTTTCTTCTCCTAGCAACCGTTCATCCGTTTCTATATATTGACATTACATGGACCACTAATAGTCAGTTTATTTTGATTATTATAATTGTGACTCAACGTACTCCATATGAGAAGTAATTAGCTGAATGAACAAAAATAATATACTTTCGGTAAGCGAAGCTGCTTTAGATATATAAACTTTAGAAGACTACCATTCCCACACTCAATTATTTGTTACCTTGACATTGCGTCTGTGTACATTCTAGCTACTTCCTGTTTTCACATAACAAAAGATCACTGAAACCTAAGTCACAATTAAGGACCATAATTGGATGTCATATAAAACTTTGATCATTATTTAAACGTTTCTTTCCTTGTGTTACATATTACAGGTAGGGGCATCTATGGGCAGCGCAAGCTGTTGTTTATTGTTTATGAGCGACAATGTTTCACCTAGCGGAAGATCTGTATAACTACATATTGTTTCGTGTGTAACGTATGTTTCTAGCAATCAAGGAATCATGAAATCGATTGCTATGATAAAGTTTCCAATAAAAAAGGCAAATTTGGCCAAATCTGCCCCCAAATTATGTCACTTTTGATGAACTCTCTTTGTGTATGCCATCTCTAATCTCTGACGTTTATTACTATTAACGCACCACCGGTACATATGTGGAACTCAGAGGACCACATAAAAGATTGGATAAGAAGTCATGGGCTTGCTGAGGACAGCCAAAGCAGGAAGCCGAGTCTACAAGTGAAACATCCTGATAGGTTCTCCAGTTTTAGTTTAGTCCCCACCCCCACCATTCTGATAGCAATACGGCCCTGCTTAATGAACCATGTTGATATAAATTATTTTTAATGGAATCCTCATTACTTTTTTAGTATGTCAGAGGTCATAAATATAAAAAACTATCCTCACGCGTCCTGTGATTAATTATTTAAGTATATTGTCATCATCGTTATTATTGGTATCATTGTTTTGTCATATACGACGTGGTTAGGCTTTCATGTCTTGCTTAACGAAGGAAGGCAATGTGAAGGTCATCACATAGCGACTTAGACTAAAATAATTGAATGAACTCTTAATTCTTCTGTATTGTCCTACATCCAGAGTAGAAGAAGCTGAATACACAAAAAGAATAAACATAGAATAAGTAAAACAACAAAGAAGTTAAGTAATTTTTGCAATTATTTGTAGTAATTGTGGAAGAATATGTGTAGAAATTGATATAAACTACATTTATGAGTATGACAATAAAATGGGAACAATAAACCCCATGTGATGCCAGACCAAATCTCACACTACATGATTAGTAACTGAATTTCATGTACATCTTGCCCCTCTCGAAGTTTATCGAAATGGATATGAAGGAAGCTTACAAACGTCCTATGACAAGTGTGACATATGAAACAAGCAGTTTGAAATGATTTGTTGATTATAACTCAAAATATGTTCAACAAAATGTTACGAGAATTTTGCAATTAAAATAGTAATATGAAATGAATGAACGAAATGTACGCGTATATATATTCAATTTGGGGACTTCCTTTCTCAAACTGAAGTATTTGTACGTCCAATATTGTGTTAATTTACAGTCCTGAAACTATCGGTTTTTTACAGTTAAACACAGAGTTAAGCCTCAACTTCTCCTCAGTTACTACAATCACGATATTCCATAGAAGGTACTACAATTTACAATCCGCTATCACTGCATCAAATATTACAGGTGGAGCCATCTATGAACAGCAGATACAGTCGGTGAGCGGTTGTATCTTCTAGCGGGCAGGAATACAGTTAAAAGAAACTTTACTATAATATATATGTTTATATCGGTAAATGAATGTATTAATGTCGCACTACTTTCTCACACCACTCTACCACATAGGACGGTTTTTCTATCTACCCCAAGTTTAAGATAAATATTTACAAATATAGTTTCATTAAACAAATTTTTGTATATACTTGAGTACCAGTCTGAAGTAATTGCTAAATGTTTAAAATGTAGGACGTTGTGTATGAGCTTTCAAATTCGTACGATACTACAGCAAAAACAAGAAAGGATCTTAGCGTTATCGAGATAGAAGAGCATTGAACATTATACAAGAAAATCGTCAATGACAGAAAAGAACTAAGCTCAAGGTAATTATTTGTTTTAAACAGATGTGCATTATTTAAGTCGTGTAAACAAGTAATATGCTACCCGGTTTTATCCGAGACGTGATAACTAGGGAGCAGATTTATACACACTAAAATTGCGTTAAATAGGCAGGCAAAAGGACACTAAAATGGGCAAAATAGGCACTTAAATAGGCACTAAAAGTTTGCTAAGTAATGATAATTTATTGGAATAAATTATGATCATTTATTGAAAACTTTCTAGCAGTTGTGCGCTCTAAAGCCACACTACTACTACTTGGAAACCTCCGGTGTTGTTTCCAACATTAAAAATGAAACTACAGACCAATAAATCATAATTGTTTGTGTAAAATTTTACAGAAATGCCTTTATCAAAGTAGGTACCAGAATTCTTTACACGATGCTGTAATTGCTGTAATTCTGTTTGAATGAATGGAAAATGCTTACCAAAAAGCTGTGCTGGATGTTCTTAGTCGACAATGTGGTTGTATTACAAAAATTAGGATTCTGTACCTTTGGTTTTTAATTAATTTTTTTTTCTGTACTTAATATCTTTCTGACACCATTGTAAGTGATATTAAGATTTTTTTGTGCTTGTTCCACTTATATCCCGCCTATAACTGCTATCGTCACATCGTCGCCCGTTCTCTTTTGGAACATACAGAAGGTGTTAACTCATTATTTTTGGTTTTTATCTTTAGATCACGCACATATTCGCACTCTCATTCATACTTCCAGATTCTGGGGAAGATGGCGAATTCTCTTGTTCGGAGAAAAATTCCCACCCGGACCCGGGATCCTAGCACTGCAGGCAGGTGCTCTACCGACTGAGCTACGGGGCCAGCCATTAAGATTTCTTTGATAAACTTTTGAATTTCTTATCTTTCCAACAATCATTTCTTTTAAGGGGACACCTCTCTGCAAATTGGTCCAAAACTTACAACAATCCCAAATTTAGTTTTTTGTCTTAAAATTAATATAGACATACTTCAGTAAGATAAAGTTTTTTTCCCCTAGTTGCAGTACTGAAAACGTCACATGACTATTTAAATAACCCTACATCTGTATCGTAGCTGCTATTACGTAATTTTAACCTCAGATTTCTCATATTCCATATTTTCTACATTTTCCTAAATTCAAAATGTTTCACAGGGTGCAGTTTTCTATTAATATATATGAAATTCTAAACATCCCTCTAAGGGCAGCTGCATATTAAGTGTACCCATTTACATTTGTTGTGTTTTTGTTATTTGTATTGGAAAGGACTATAATGTTTACTTCTTACTGAAAACGCTTAGGAAAATAAAAATTGTTAAATAGGTATGATTATTTTTTCCCTTCGTTGATATGGCGAAGACAAATATTTCACATAATTACAGGTCATTAATAGGTTAAAATGGCTGCAGAAACTTATACTACAAGTATTAATGTACCGCAAAAATTAATTAATTTTTAAAATTACAATATGTCGGACATTTTGAAAATCGCCTGTAATTTAGACATAAACTGTTAATTCCTCAGAAACTATCGCAGCTAGAAAGTTTAAACTTGGTATTATTCCATTCTTGATCGATCACAAATATAAATGGTGTAAATATGAAACAAATCTAACAAAAGCTTCAGATATTTCAATTTTCTCCCTTAATCACCCCCCCCCCCCAAACTCATGTTTTCGTTTTTTTACATAGTTAATTACTTCACACCTTTCTGCACTTTATGGTTCTTACTTGCTGAAGTGGATTTATATATATTTTAATTATACGACAATATCTGTTATTTTAACTTGTTGTGGAGATAATTATGAAATTTGGAATAAATGTAGAACTATTTCGTCTAGGGAACCGCAGAATGTGTTTAGCGAATTTGTTGCGATGATTGTCATTTTCTTATAGTGCATTATGATAGCCATTTCAACAAAATTGTGCTTAGTGCCTATTTAGGTGCCTATTTTGCCTATTTTTGTGAGCTTTTGCCTGCCTATTTCACACACCTTAGTTTCTATAAATCCGCTCCCTGCTCATAGCATATGAGAACCCCTAGTGGTCTACCGGGAAACACAGGAGTCAGTTGCAGAATTTAATGTCATGTCGGCATGTTGGTCATATCAGCTCAGTTAGTTAGAGCAACCGCACGGAGAGCGGGATTCAAATCCGTGGTTCAAATCCCGACTATGGCATTGAATTTTTCAGTCTGGCTCTACTCATACAAACCTTAGCCTTCAGTTTACCTCATCATGACCTAAAATTAGGTACCTCTAGAAGAAGTCAAATTTTGCAGAGCTTAAGTGACAGGTGTGTAGAGATTTAAAAGTTATTGGCAATAAGGCAATACAAGAATGCCATGTTTTATTTTTGAGTGGGATAGTAGAGTCCGATTCTAGCACTGGAGAAGACAACATTGTAAGCAAAGAGACAGTCTCGTGCCAGAAATGAAAAACTATCAAATATTCACGAGTGTCTTGCGGATCCAAAAATTTCTCTCTTAAGCTCTTTATACATAAAATCAGGCTTAATGAAGCAATTTATTTTGGCTTCAAGTAAGAATGAGAACTGCGACAAATAAATCTGTTTCCTGAAATATGTGAAGCTAAATTTAAGAGGGAATATTTCGTAGTTGGGCCACGGATTAGGAAGTTATTTTCTGATATCTTATTTGAAACAAATGAAATGTGTAGTGTTTAACGCCCGCTTTTACTACATACGGCACCGCAGGCGGTGACACTGATGATATATGAGATGATGATGGAGCAACGGTGGAATGAGATGACGGGGGAAACCGGAGGTCCCAGAGAAAACCCACCCCAGCGCCATGTTGTCCACCACAAATCTCATTTTGCTTTCGCCTGGGATCGAACCCGGGCTGCGTTGGTGAGAGTCAAGCGGTCTAAACACTGGGCTACGGCGCGGCCATCTTATTTGAAGAAAGGATGACATATACTGAAAAACCGGCATGGATTGGATATAAGAGCGTCATCCAAAGGTTTCTGAGAAATTAAAAGGATTCAAATTACAAAAATATTATAGAGGATATGCTTAAGAAATTTCAAAATCTGGGTTGCAATATGAGTGTGAAGGTGCTTTTCCTGCACTATCATTTGCACGTTTTTTCTTCAGAAATTTCGGCTTTGTCAGCAAGGTGAACCTTTTCACCAGGACATAAGGGAAATAGAAAGACGTGCATTTCAAGGCAAAGTGTATAAAAACAGTGTAATCTTTAAATATATATGATTATTTAGAACAGATGTAAAATATTAGTTTATTATGAAGAGTTTTGTGTTGACAGTTGTAGAATTATTAACATTTATACAAATATAACTATTTGTAGCAAAAAATCTCACTTATCTTAAGAAAAATGATGTCGATTTTTCTCCTTAGTTATTAGTAAAAGTTGAAATCGATTTCACGAACACTTGTGCGCGTCGACAGTCAAAAACAAATTCGTCGTTTAGGAAGTTACTATGTTATTATGTTTTTTTTTCAGTATTACTAAAATCTGAAAACGAAACAAACTTAAGAACAGAATCAGCTGCTGGTATTTCAAAATTCATTACGCGATCTTTACTTTTTAAGATAAATATTGTTTCGCAAACTATTAAACGTATCGGTCCATTTAATCGTTTTAATAATTCAACTTCTGGATTTATTTCATGGGTAAATGACGAAAAATGTTCTGCTACGGCCGATTTAACAGTTGGTTTATACTTAATGTTACGAAAACGTTCTTTCGTTCTGGTTTCCAAATTACGTTTTGTCTTTCCAATATAAACCTGATCACAATCTGAACAATCAAATTGATAAATATAAGATTTTTTATTATTATTAATTTCATATTTTTTTAGAGGAAAGTAGTAAATTTAATACTATATTTATTTTGAGGAACCAAAGTTATACCAAACTGTTTAAAGACTTTCTGTAATTGTTTATTAAACCAAGGATGATAAGTAAATTTTTTAAAATTATAATCGTTTTTTATTTTTAAGGGAAGAAATATCATTAACAGTTTTTTGCTATTTTAATTTTTCAACCTTTTATTTATAAAGTCTTTATTAAAACCATTATTTTTTGTCCTAGTCAATCAATCAGCTTACCTCCAGCATATCGATAAATCCTTACTTCCGTAATAAATAATTCCCGTTAATTACATAAAATTTCTCACTTCTGCACGTCCACTCATCACTTTCGTCTTCCCCGCATCATCTTTCTACCATCCAGATTACAGAACATATATTTTTGAAGATTATTGATTTCCTGTTAATATGTAAAACTTTTATATTCACCGCGACATTTTTTACGTCATCATGAAACAAGATTATTGATTTTTCTTCTCCTAGCAACCGTTCATCCTTTTCTATATATTGTCATTACATGGACCACTAATAGTCAGATCATAAAACAAGAATTTCTAACTGGATATTTATATAAAAAGTTCAACTAAAACATATCCTTATATCTTCAAATCCAAAAAAAAAAAAGGGAAGAAAACCATCAATTTCAGTTTCTAATGTGAATTTTATAGGTTTAACTTGTAAATTTAGTAATTTTAAAGCATCATTTATTTATCAGGTACAATAGCAAAAATATCATCAACAAATCTATACAAGGTTTTAAAAATCAGAGGGAATGCTTATGGCATTCATCTTCCAAACATATACACTCAAGCCACACTGATTGAAATGCAAACTCATGACCTCTTGAACATGAAACTAAGGTTCTATCACCTCAGCAAAACAAGTGTAGTTGTTTATTTTGATTATTTAAATTGTTGCCCAACGTACTTCATGTGAGAAATATTTCGATACAATGAACAAAAATACGATACTTTTCGTAAGCGAAACTCATTTGGATATATAATCTTTAGAAGACTTCCATTCCCACACTCAATTATTTGTTACCTCGACATTGCGTCTGTGTTCATTCTAGCTACTTGCTGTTTTCACATAACAAAAGACCACTGAAACCTAAGTCACAATTAAGGACCATAATTGAATGTCATATAAAACTTTGATCATTATTAAAACGTTTATTTCCTGGTGTAACATATTACAGGTAGAGCCATCTCTGGGCAGCACAAGCTGCTGTTTATTGTTTATGAGCGACAACGTTTCACCTAGCGGAAGATCTGTATAACTACATATTGTTTCGTGTGTAACGTTATGTTTCTAGCAGTACCTTAAGATATTACAGACGGCTGCAAAGTATTGCGTGCAGGGTTATTAATATATTAAAATGAGCGGACCTCTGGTTCTCCGTACACCAAGATAACGAAATTAAAAATAACGAAACGCTGTCAATAAACATGCCAAAATGCCGATATGACATTAAATTCTCCAAGGATTCTCAGTTGGTTAGAGCAATCGCACGCAGACCGGGAGTTCCGTGGTTCAAATCTCGGCTATGGCATTGAATTTTTCAGTCTGACTCTACTCATTCAAACCTTAGCCTACAGACGGCTAGTTTGGAAGAAATGATTATTGCCATCAATTAACTATGAAGCCTGGGACTTAAGTACTTACAGCACAGTAAGTCGCAACAAAAGGTGCGTGTCTCATATCTAGGGGGCGGAATTTGCCCTATTTTCGTATTTTACTCCTTTATTCAGAAACGTATGGTTTTAAGCTATAAGCACGTTTCCTACAATTTCTAGCCTAATTTCGTAGTTTTATACTGCCTATAAATGTATATTTCATACGTGTGTGCCCATTCTGCTTATTAGTGCCTAAAACTGTCTTTTTAGTCAATTTCTTCTGCCTTAATTTGTGACAACAGCTTTTGCATTTATTTCAATGCAGTAGCATGATATTTTTTTGCTGGTATAAAGGCTTATGTCATGAGCTAATAGTAATACTTGAGGGACGAAATATTAATTAAATTATTGATGGTGTCAAATGTTAACAATCATATCAGATCACAAACAGTAGCGCTGGTAAGCAGGAATTTACTCCCGTAAGATTTCTTTTACGTGTGTGTAAATCTACTGCCACGAGGCTGTTGCTTTACCCAATCTTACAATCATCACTCAGGGACTCTGTTCAGGTTTCAACTAAAACTTGTAAGGCCAGCGCTTAATTACCTACGCTACACAGACTAAGATTATATATATATATATATATATATATATATATATGAAAAAATTGTGATTTTCACATGCTTACGTTTTTCTACATGTATCTCAAGTAATCATGAAATCCATTGCTATGACAAAATTTCCAATAAAATAGGCAAATTTGGCCAAATCTGCCCCCAAATTATGTCACTTTCGATGAACTCTCTTTGTGTATGCCATCTCTAAACTCTGACGTTTATTACTATTAACGGACCACCGGTACATATGTGGAAACCAGAGGACCACATAAAAGATTGGATAAGAAGTCATAGGCTTGCTGAGGACAGCCAAAGCAGGAAGCCGAATCTACAAGTGAAACATCCTGATAGGTTCTCCAGTTTTAGTTTAGTCCCCACCCCCACCATTCTGATAGCAATACGGCCCTGCTTAATGACCCATGTTGATATACATTATTTTTAATGGAATCCTCATTACCTTTTTAGTATGTCAGGGGTCATAAATATACAAAAACTATCCTCACGCGTCCTGTGATTAATTATTTACGTATATTGTCATCATCATTATTATTGGTATCATTGTTTTGTCATATACGACGTGGTTAGGCTTTCATGTCTTGCTTAACGAAGGAAAGCAATGTGAAGGTCATCACATAGCGACTTAGACTAAAATAATTGACTAAACTCCTAATTCTTCTGTATTGTCCTACATCCAGTGTAGAAGAAGCTGAATACACAAAAATAATAAACATAGAATAAGTAAAACAACAAAGAAGTTAAGTAATTTTTGCAATTATTTGTAGTAATTGTGGAAGAATATGTGTAGAAATCGATATAAACTACATTTATGAGTATGACAATAAATGGGAACAAAAAAACCCATGTGATGCCAGACCAAATCTCAAACTACGTGATTAGTAACTAACTTTCATGTACGTCTTGCCCCTCTCGAAGTTTATCGAAATGGATATGAAGTAACCTTACAAACGTTCTATGGCAACTGTGACATTTTTAACAAACAGTTTGAAATGATTTGTTGATTATAACTCAAAATATGTTCCAAAAACTGTTTCGAGGGTTCTGTAGAATTAAAATAGTAATATGAAAATAATGAACGAAATGTACGCGGACAATTTGGGGACTTCCTTTCTCAAACTGAAGTATTTGTACGTCCAATATTGTGTTAATTTACACTACTGCAACTACTCGTTTATACTAATTAAACACAAGGTTAAGCCTAAACTTCTCCTCAGTTACTACAATCACGATATTCCATAGAAGGTACTACAAATTACAACCCTCTATCACTGCATCAAATATTACAAGTTGAGCCATCTATGAACAGCAGATACAGTCGGTGAGCGGTTGTATCTTCTAGCGGGCAGGAATACAGTTAAAAGAAACTTTACTATAATATTGTGACTTTGTGGGTTCGTGAAATGAAAAGTCCAATTTCACCACTAAAAAAATGTTCTTTATTTCCACCGACTTACAGTCTAACACTTGCGAATTACACAGTATTACGTGCTGCACACAATTACAATTCACCAGTTCGTCCGTTACAATTTCACTTGTACTCGCGACTACGTAAACTCCGATGCACGTACACAGTCTCGTTCGTTAACACGGCGCTCCTTTCCACGCACGTCACTGACTAACACTGACTGCCTGTCTCTCTGAAACCCTTTTTATAGGAATGTCACCGGTCTTCTAGAAGTCTCTGGTTTCCCCCACGAAAGTTCCGGAGGGCAGAAGAAGGGGAGAGAAGCGCCTAGGGACAAGCGACTTTTCCCTAACCACCCCCCAGTTAGTGACAGAGACTAATGGGAGGCGTGGCTGGTTTCCTCACAGCTGTGGGCCTCATGCCTATCGCTAATTGGGTGACACTGCTCCCTCCTCAAAGCTGGTCGTCCCGAACAGCACCATCGTAGCGGGCTAGTCGATCCAGGTGTACCACCAACATCTTTCCTCGGGGAACCTTCTGGATGCGGTAGACCACGTCGTTAATCCTCTTCACAACCCGGTACGGTCCTTGCCATGGCTGCTGGAGCTTCGGGCAGCGTCCCTTGGTCCGGGTAGGACGGTACAACCAGACCAGGTCACCTTGCTGGAACCCTTGGCTGTTGGCTTGCCTGTCATACCTGGTCTTCATACGGTCGCTCGCCTTCTGGATGTTCTGGCGAGCCATCTCGTGCATGTTGTGGAGATGGTCCACCAAGTTCTCCACATACTCGGTCGCTGGCTGTTTCGCTTCCGGAGGGCTTCCAAAAGCCAGGTCACAAGGGAGCCGTAACTCTCGTCCGAACATTAAGCTGGCTGGCGTCATCCCAGTTGTGTCGTGTGTAGACGAGCGATAGGCCAGCAAGAACAGTGGCACCTTGACGTCCCAGTCTCGCTGATGGATGGCCACGACTTTCCTCAGGTGTTCCTCTAAGGTCTTGATGTACCTTTCGACCATGCCATCCGATTGGGGATGTAGAAGCGTAGTGCGAGTCTTGTTCACCCCAAGCCTTTGTAGTGCCTCCTTCATTAGGTTGGACTCAAAGTTGGTACCCTGGTCACTGTGTAGCTCTAACGGCACCCCAAATCGAGAGAACACTTGCTCCACGAGGCAGTCTGTGATTGTCTTTGCCTCTTGGTTTGGGATGGCATACACCTCCGGCCACTTGGTGAAGTAGTCCACGACCACCATTAGGTACTTGTTGCCTCGGTCGGAAACTGGGAACGGTCCAGCAATGTCAACGGCGATCCGTTCGAATGGCGCTCCGACGTTGTACTGCTACATGCGACCCCGGCTCCTAGTCTGGGGGCCGCGACTCGCCGCGCACACGTGACACTGACGGCACCACCTCTCAGCATCAGCTCGGAGTCCCAGCCAGTAGTAGCGCTGCCGTAGTTTGTCAATCGTTCGGTTGGCTCCCAGGTGTCCTCCTGAAGTACCGGCGTGCACTTCCTCCAAGACTTCCGGGACCTTACTCCGGGGAAGTACCAACTAT
Organism: Mantis religiosa; assembly: GCA_030765055.1. Taxonomy (NCBI): domain Eukaryota; kingdom Metazoa; phylum Arthropoda; class Insecta; order Mantodea; family Mantidae; genus Mantis; species Mantis religiosa. The sequence continues at coordinate 1,391,400 of JAUKNK010000035.1, read as the reverse complement.
TCTCTCTGCGTCTTCCCATCGGGTGACTCCCATACCCGGAACAGCACGCCCTCTCTGGTCTTCAGCGAGTCCCATCGGGCCCAGTACGACTTGTAGGTGGTGCTCCTCGGTGCGATGTCCTCCCAGGTTGGTCTCGTCCCTGCCTCCACTTCCCTTAAGAGCGGCGCCAAGTCTGCGTCCGCCAGCTGCTCCCTCCTCAGGCCTGCGCTATCCCAGCCTTCAGCAGGCACTGCCACAACTACTCGGACTGCTGCGGCACGCTCCTTCTCTTCCACACTTGAGCACTGGCCGCACTCTTCTGGACAGGGTCTTCGGGACATGGCGTCTGCGTTACCGTGGCTCTTCCCTCTATGATGTTCCGAGGTGAAGTCGTACTCCTGCAGCCTCTGGACCCAACGTGCTGTCTGGCCTTCCAGGTTCTTAAAGCTCAATAGCCAGGTTAGGGCGGAATGGTCAGTCCTCAGGTGGAATGGCTGACCGTACAGGTACTTGTGGAAGTGCTCCAAGGTCTTTACTACCGCCAATAATTCTCGTTGGGTGACGCAGTAGTTCTTCTCTGCCTTGGATAGCGTCTTGCTGTAGTAGGCTATCACCCGCTCATGGCCGTCCTGGATCTGCGATAGGACACCTCCAATGCAGTGGTCGCTCGCGTCGGTGTCCACAATGAAGGCGCCACCCAGTTGTGGGAAACCCAAAATTGGAGCACTGCACAGGGTCTCCTTTAGGTGCTGGAAAGCGTTTTCGGCGTCCTCTGTCCACGCATAAGGCCGGTGTTCCTCTGTCAGGCGGGTGAGTGGTTTTGCGATGTTGGAGAACCCCTTTATGAAGCGGCGGTAATAACTGCACAGCCCCAGGAAACTGCGCAACTCTTGCCTATCCTTTGGGCGAGGCCAATCTCTCACAGCCTGTGTCTTCTCCAGGTCTGTGGCCACTCCGGTTGCTGAGACTATGTGGCCTAAGTAGTTCACTTCCTTGCGGAAGAGCTGGCACTTCTTCGCGTTCAGCTTGAAGTTGGTCGCCTGCAGCCTCTGTAGCACCTTACTCAGATTCTCGAGGTGATGTTTAAAAGTCTTCCCGACGATGATGATGTCGTCCAGGTATAGCAGGCAGGCATCGTAAGTCAGCCCTCTCATCACTGACTCCATGAGGCGTTGGAAGGTAGCTGGTGCGTTGCAGAGGCCAAAGGGCATAACCGTGAACTGCCAGAGCCCTTGGCCCGTCGAGAATGCGGTTTTCTCCTTGTCTCTCGGGTCTAGAGCTACTTGCCAGTAGCCCGACTTCAGGTCCAGGGTCGAGAACCACTGTGCACCAGCTAGCGTGTCCAGGGTGTCGTCAATCCGGGGTAAGGGAAAACAGTCCTTTCGGGTGACAGCGCTCAGCTTTCTGTAGTCTACGCAGAAGCGCAGCTCGCCGTTCTTCTTCGTCACCAAGACTACAGGGGAACACCAAGGGCTGTCAGACTCTTCAATCACTCCCCTGGATCTCATGTCCCCAAGCATGTCTCGTACCGCCCCTTGCTTCGCCAGCGGAACGCGTCTATGTGGTTGCCGAATAGGCCGGGCGTCCCCGGTGTCGATGCGGTGAAGCACTTTGTCCGTGCGGCCGTAGTCACTATCACCTTGGCTGAAGACGCGCTGATACCGCCTTAGCAGTTGTCGAACCTTCTCCAGCTGTTCTGTGGTCAGGTGGTCGGCCGCCCTCTCCACCAAGCCTTCTAGCCGGGGCCCCAGGTGTTGCTTCGGCGCCGGCTCCTGTGTCTTGTCGATAGCTGTTACGCTCACCACGGGCTCGCACATTCCCAAATCCGTCCCGGCCTGGACGTCTTGATCGGCGTCCGTAGGATTTAGCAGTCTCACGGGCACCTCCTCTCGGCACGGCAGCAATGCCCTGGCTACACACAGTCCGTTTACAGGCGTCTTCTGGTCCAGCATCATGTTCCTGGTTCTCTGGCCCTCCAGTCGCGCCGTCACCACCACCTCGCTCCTCGCGGGGACACACACGTCTTCGTCCAAGACGACCCTGCAAATTCCAAGGCGCTCTTCGGGTTGACGGGGTATAACCTCTTCTCCGTTAAGCCGCAGGACCTTCTTGCCGACGTCGACCGTCGCCTCGTGGCTCCTGAGGGCATCCAGTCCCAGAATCACCTCCTCAGCCACCTTCGCGACGAACACCCACAGACGCACGGCACTCCGTCCCAAGTTCAGCTCCAGCAGGGCCTCCTTCTCCACAGGCAAGGTGTCGCCCGATGCCGTGACAAGCTGGTATGGCCGGTTTGGCTTCCTTGCCGGCAAACCCTTCGCCACGTCAGGTCTGATGATGGTCACGGCCGCCCCGGTGTCCACCAGCACGCGGCACGGTTTCCCTCTTACCCAACCGTCCGCGATGAGGCTGTCATCCATACGCCGGCTGACGGCGCGCAGTGTCACTCGAGGGGATGGTGTTGATGGCGCCGACGTGCCCCTCTCCACGATGGCGCTTACTCGTTTTCCGGCTGCTCTTCCTGGTGTGGGCAGTCTCTCTGCAGGTGTCCGGGCTGTCCACACCCCCAACACAGGCCACTAGGTGTTCGCCGGCGTCCCCCAGCTGGTCTTCTGCCTCCGGCGTAGCGGACACTCCTCGTTCTCGACGTCGGGATGGATATTATTTTGGCCCCCTCCATCCTTAATGCCGCTGTCAGCGCCTCGTGGATGGTTTTATATTCCCCGAGCATTAGGCGCTGACGAATCTCCGTGCCCCGTACCCCGTCAACAAAATTGTAGGCGGCTTCCCGGGATACGAACTCCAGTGGCAGGTCAACCAAGGCCTTGCTAGCCAGCTGATCGATCGCAATAGCGAACTCCTGCAGCGTCTCCCCTGGCTGCTGTGACCTTGCCTTTAGCTGGCTGCGGTATGCTGCGGCTAAGCGGTGGTTCCCGAAGCGATCCTCCAGGGCTTCCCAGATGTCCTTGGGCGCCGCCGTCGTCTGCACCGCGTTCAGGACTTCCGCGGCTCTTCCCTGAAGGCTGGCTATTAACTGTGTGGCCTCCTCCGCCAGTGACCATCCGTTGTGCCTGGCCACTGTGTCGAACTGGCGGCGGAAGACCTCAAACGTTGACGCGCCGTCATACTTGGGAGGTTTGACGCGCGGCGATGTTATGTCGCATCCCGGTGCGTCGGCCTTCAAATCCTTCAACCTCCTGCCGACGACGTCCTCCACCATGGCGCTCAGGGACTTGGCGCTGTTGTCGGCCTTTCCTTCCAGCTCATTAACGCGGCTCGCCAGGTCTTCGACGCGCTCACCTAACTCTGCGACGTCCTCTTTCACGCCGGCCAACTGTTCTTCAAACTTTGCGGCGAGAGCCTCGTTCGCCGCCTTCATTTCCGTGGCCAGACTGCCGTTCGCTGCTCTCATTTCTGTGGTTAACTCGGCCTTCATTTCTTCCATCTTCTCGGTGATGTTGTCGTTGGCCGTCTTCATTTGTTTCAACTCGGCGGTGAGGTTGTTATTTGTAGTCTCCAGCTTCGCGGCCAGGCTGTTATTTGCCGCTTCCGTTTTTGTTGTTAACTCGTTCATCTTCGCCAAAAGCATTTCCAATGCGGATTCCATGGCTGTAATGTTCGGTGCTGTTGTCTTCCCGCTTCCTGACACCAGTGTGACTTTGTGGGTTCGTGAAATGAAAAGTCCAATTTCACCACTAAAAAAATGTTCTTTATTTCCACCGACTTACAGTCTAACACTTGCGAATTACACAGTATTACGTGCTGCACACAATTACAATTCTCCAGTTCGTCCGTTACAATTTCACTTGTACTCGCGACTACGTAAACTCCGATGCACGTACACAGTCTCGTTCGTTAACACGGCGCTCCTTTCCACGCACGTCACTGACTAACACTGACTGCCTGTCTCTCTGAAACCCTTTTTATAGGAATGTCACCGGTCTTCTAGAAGTCTCTGGTTTCCCCCACGAAAGTTCCGAAGGGCAGAAGAAGGGGAGAGAAGCGCCTAGGGACAAGCGACTTTTCCCTAACCACCCCCCAGTTAGTGACAGAGACTAATGGGAGGCGTGGCTGGTTTCCTCACAGCTGTGGGCCTCATGCCTACCGCTAATTGGGTGACAATATATATGTTTATATCGGTAAATGAATGTTTTAATGTCACACTACTTTCTCACACCACTCTACCACATAGGACGTTTTTCCTATCTACTCCAAGTTTAAGATAAGTATTTACAAATGTAGTTTCATTACACATATTTTTGTATATACTTGAGTACCAGTCCGAAGTAATAGCTAAATGTTTAAAATGTAGGACGTTGTGTATGGGCTTTCAAATTCGTACGATACTACAGAAAAAACAAGAAAGGATGTTAACGTTATCGAGATAGAAGAGCATTGAACGTTATACAAGAAAATCGTCAATGACAAAAAGAACTAAGCTCAAGGTAATTATTTGTTTTAAACAGATGAGCATTATTTAAGTCGTGTAAATAAGTAATATGCTACCCGGGTTTATCTGAGACGTGATAACTAGGGAGCAGATTTATAGACACTAAAATTGCGTTAAATAGGCAGGCAAAAGGACACTAAAATGGGCAAAATAGGAACTTAAATAGGCACTAAAAGTTTGCTAAGTAATGATAATTTATTGGAATAATATATGATCATTTATTGGAATTTTCCTAGCCGTTGTGCGCCCTAAAGCCCCACTACTACTACTACTTGGAAACCTCCGGTGTTGTTTCCAACATTAAAAATGAAACTACAGACCAATAAATCATAATTGTTTGTGTAAAGTTTTACAGAAATGCCTTTATCAAAGTAGGTACCAGAATTCTTTACACGATGCTGTAATTGCTGTAATTCTGTTTGAATGAATGGAAAATGCTTACCAAAAAACTGTGCTGGATGTTCTTAGTCGACAATGGGGTTGTATTACAAAAATTAGGATTCTGTACCTTCAGTTTTTAATTAATTTTTGTACTGTACTCTATATCTCCCTGACACCATTTTGAGTGATATTAAGATTTTTTTTCTTTGCTTGTTCCATTTATACCCCGCCTTTCACTGCTATGGTCACATCGGCGGCCATTCTCTTTTGGAACATACTGGAGGTTAACTCGTTATTTTTTGTTTTTAATCATTAGATCACGCACACATTCACACTCTCATTCATACTTCCAGACTCTGGGGAAGATGGGGAATTATCTTGGTCGGAGAAAAATACCCAACCGGACCCGGGACCCTAGCACTGCAGGCAGGTGCTCTACCGTCTGAGCTACAGGGCCAGCCATTAAGATTTCTTTGATGAACTTTTGAATTTCTTATCTTTCCAACAATCATTTCTTTTAAGGGGACACCTCTCTGCAAATTGGTCCAAAACTTACAACAATAATAAATTTAGTTTTTTGTCTTAAAATTAATATAGACATACTTCAGTAATATAAAGTTCTTTTCCCCTAGTAGCAGTACAGAAAACGTCACATGACTATTTAAATAACCCTACATCTGTATCGTAGCTGCTATTACGTAATTTTATCCTCAGATTTCTCATATTCCATATTTTATACATTTTTCCAACTTCAAAATGTTCCACAGGATGCAGTTTTCTATTAATATGTATGAAATTCTAAACATCCCTCTAAGGGCAGCTGCATATTAAGTGTACCCATTTACATTTGTTGTGTTTTTGTTATTTGTATTGGAAAGGACTATAATGTTTCCTTCTTACTGAAAACGCTTAGGAAAATAGAAATTGTTAAATAGGTATGATTATTTTTTCCCTTCGTTGAAATGGCGAAGACAAATATTTCACATAGATATAGGTCATTAATAGGTTAAAATGGCTGCAGAAACTTATACTACAAGTATTAATGTACCCCAAAAATTAATTAATTTTTAAAATTACAATATGTGGGACATTTTGAAAATCGCCTGTAATTTAGACATAAACTGTTAATTCCTCAGAAACTATCGTAACTAGAAAGTTGAAACTTGGAATTATTCCATTCTTGATCGATCACAAAAATAAATGGTATCAATTTGAAACAAATCTAACAAATGCTTCAGATATTTCTATTTTCACCTTTGAGCCCCCCCCCAAACCATGTTTTTTTGTTTTTTGACATAGTTAATTACTTCACACCTTTCTGCACATTAGGTTCTTATTTAGTGAAGTGCATTTATATGTATTTTAATTATACGACAATATCTGCTATTTTAACTTGTGGAGCTAATTATGAAATTTGGAATAAATGTAGAACTATTTCGTCTAAGGAACCGCAAAATTGTATGTGTTTAGCGAATTTGTTACGATGATTGTCATTTTGTTATAGTGCATTATGATAGCCATTTTACCAAAATTGTGCATAGTGCCTATTTATGTGCCTATTTTGCCTATTTTAGTGACTTTTGCCTACCTATTTCACACATTTTAGTGCCTATAAATCCGCTCCCTGCTCATAGCATTTGAGAACCCCCAGTGTTCTACCGGGAAACACAGGAGTCAGTTGCAGAATTTAATGACATGTCGGCATGATGGTCATATCAGCTCAGTTAGTTAGAGCAACCGCACGGAGAGCGGGATACACATCCGTGGTTCAAATCCCGACTATGGCATTGAATTTTTCAGTCTGGCTCTAGTCATTCAAACCTTATCCCTCAGTTTACCTCATCATGACCTAAAATTAGGTACCTCTAGAAAAAGTCAAATTTTGCAGAGCTTAAGTGACAGGTGTGTAGAGATTTAAAAGTTATTGGCAATAAGGCAATACAAGAATGCCATGATTTATTTTTGAGGGGGATAGTAGAGTCCGATTCTAGCACTGGAGAAGACAACATTGTAAGCAAAGAGACAGTCTCGTGCCAGAAATGAAAAACTATCAAATATTCACGTGTGTCTTGCGGATCCAAAAGCTTTTCTCTTATCCTCTTTACACATAAAATCAGGCTTAATGAAGCAATTTATTTTGGCTTTAAATAAGAATGAGAACCGCCACAAATAAATCTGTTTCCTGAAATATCTGAAGCTAAATTTAAGAGGGAATATTTCGTAGTTGGGCCACGGATTAGGAAGTTGTTTTCTGATATCTTATTTGAAATAAATGTAAAGTGTAGTGTTTAACGCCCGCTTTTACTACATACGGCACCGCAGGCGGTGACACTGGTGATATATGAGATGATGATGGAGCAACGGTGGAATGAGATGACGGGGGAAACCGGAGGTCCCGGAGAAAACCAGCCCCAGCGCCATGTTGTCCACCACAAATCTCATTTTGCGGTCGCTTCAAATCGAACCCGGGCCGCGTTGGTGAGAGGCAAGCGGTCTAAACACTGGGCCACGGCGCGGCCTTCTTATTTGAAGAAACGATGACATATACTGAAAAACCGGCATGAATTGGTTATAAGAGCGTCATCCTAAAGTTTCTGAGAAATTAAAAGGATTCAAATTACAAAAATATTATAGAGGATATGCTTAAGAAATTTCAAAAGCTGGGTTGCAATATGAGTGTGAAGGTGCTTTTCCTGCACTATCATTTGCACGTTTTTTCTTCAGAAATTTCGGCTTTGTCAGCAAGGTGAACGATTTCACCAGGATATAAAGGAAATAGAATGACGTGCCTTTCGATGCAAAGTGTATAAAAGCAGTGTAATCTTTAAATATATGTGATTAATTAGAGCAGATGTAAAATATTAGTTTATTATGAAGAGTATTGTGTTGACAGTTGTAGATTTATTAACATTTATACAAATATAATTATTTGTAGCCAAAAATCTCACTTATCTTAAGAAAAATGATGTCGATTTTTCTCCTTAGTTATTAGTAAAAGTTGAAATCGATTTCACGAACACTTGTGCGCGTCGACAGTCAAAAACAAATTCGTCGTTAAGGAAGTTACTATGTTAATGTTTTTTTTTTCAGCACTACTAAAACCTAAAAACGAAACAAACTTAAGAACAGAATCAGCTGCTGGTATTTCAAAATTCATTACGCGATGTTTACTTTTTAAGATAAATATTGTTTCGCAAACTATTAAACGTATCGGACCATTTAATTGTTTTAATAATTCAACTTCTGGATTTATTTCATGGGTAAATGACCAAAAATGATCTGCTACGGCCGATTTAGCAGTCTGTTTATACTTAATGTTAGGAAAACGTTCTTTCGTCCTGGTTTCCAAATTACGTTTTGTCTTTCCAATATAAACCTGATCACAATCTGAACAATCAAATTGATAAATATAAGATTTTTTATTATTATTAATTTCATCTTTTTTTTAGAGGAAAGTAGTAAATTTAATACTATATTTATTTTGAGGAACCAAAGTTATACCAAACTGTTTAAAGACTTTCTGTAATTGTTTATTAAACAAAGGATGATAAGTAAATTTTTTAAAATTATAATCGTCTTTTATTTTTAAGGGAAGAAATATCATTAACAGTTTTTTGCTATTTTAATTTTTCAACTTTTTATTTATAAAGTCTTTATTAAAACCATTATTTTTTGTCCTAGTCAATCAATCAGCTTACCTGCAGCATATCGATAAATCCTTACTTCCGTAATAAATAATTCCCGTTAATTACATAAAATTTCTCACTTCTGCACGTCCACTCATCACTTTCGTCTTCCCCGCATCGTCTTTCTACCATCCAGATTACAGAACATATATTTTTGAAGATTATTGATTTCCTGTTAATATGTAAAACTTTTATATTCACAGCGACATTTTTTCCGTCATCATGAAACAAGACTATTGATTTTTCTTCTCCTAGCAACTGTTCATCCATTTCTATATATTGTCATTACATGGACCACTAATAGTCAGATCAGAAAACAAGAATTTCCAACTGGAAATTTATATAAAAAATTCAACTAAAACATATCCTTACATCTTCAAATCCAAAAAAAAAAGGAAGAAAACATCAATTTCAGTTTCTAATGTGAATTTTACAGCTTTATCTTGTAAATTTAGTAATTTTAAAGCATCGTTTATTCATCAGGAACAATAGCAAAAATATCATCAACAAATCTATACAAGGTTTTAAAATTAAGAGGGAATGCTTTAGTGACTTGCATTTCGAAAAAACTCATAAAAAGATCAGCAAGAGAAGGCGAAAGAGGATTACCCATTGCTAAGCCAGAAGTTTGTTGGAAAAAATCGCCATTAAAAGTGAAAATGTTTTGATAAAAACAAGTTTGATTTTGTTAAACTTACAACCGTAGCGGTCCTGAGGCACATCAAGTCCCTGCCTTACTTCACCCCATCATTCAGTTCCCTGCTTCCTGTCGCTCACCCTTCGGGACGAGGACCACTGAGGGGCGCAATGGAAGTCAAATTATTTTGTTCTGGTTTCTACCTCTGGAGCCTTGACCACCTTAAACTACACTCGAGGAAGTTTAAGACCTTTGCATGTCTTTGTTACGTCCTGCAGTTACCTTGTTCTTTGAGGAATTAGTCACAAATTGTCCACGTTACCTTTGTCATGTACGTAGGATGTGTGCCATAAGGAAACAATAACGCTGTTCAAATGTGCATATGGTCCACAGAGCTTACAATTACCCCACATTCATCTTCCAAACATATACACTCAAGCCACACTGATTAAAATGCGAACTCATGACCTCTTGAACATGAAACTAAGGTTCTATCACCTCAGCAACACAAGTGTAGTTGTTTATTTTGATTATTTTAATTATGTTCAATGATCATTTTAATTGTGATACAACGTACTCCATATGAGTAACAATTCAACGGAATGAACAAAAATAACATACTTTTGGTAAGCGAAACTCCTTTAGATATATAAACTTTAGAAGACTACCATTCCCACACTCAATTATTTGTTACCTCGACATTGCGTCTGTGTACATTCTAGCTACTTTCTGTTTTCACATAAAAAAAGATCACTAAAACCTAAGTCACAATTAAGGACCATAATTGGATGTCATATAAAACTTTGATCATTATTAAAACGTTTCTTTCCTTGTGTAACATATCACAGGTAGGGCCATCTATATGCAGCGCAAGCTGTTGTTTATTGTTTATGAGCGACAATGTTTCACCTAGCGGAAGATCTGTATAACTACATATTGTTTCGTGTGTAACGTATGTTTCTAGCAATCACTTACGATATTACAGACGGCTCCAAAGTTTTGCGTGCAGGGTTATTAATATATTAAAATGAGAGGACCTCTGGTTCTCCGTACACCAAGATAAGGAAATTAAAAATAACGAAGCACTGTCAATAAACATGCCAACATGCCGATATGACATTAAATTATCCAAGGATTCTCAGTTGGTTAGAGCAATCGCACGCAGAGCGGGAGATCCGTGGTTCAAATCCCGGCTATTGCATTGAATTTTTCAGTCTGACTCTAATCATTCAAACCTTAGCCTACAGACGGCTAGTTTGGAAGAAATGATTATTGCCATCAATTAACTGTGAAGCCTGGGATTTAAGTACTTATAGCACAGTAAGTCGCAAAAAAAGGCGCGTGTCTCATATCTAGGTTGCGGAATTTGCCCTATTTGCGTATTTTATTCCTTTATTCAGTAACGTAGGCTTTTAAGTTATAAGCACGTTTCCTACAATTATTAGCCTAATTTCTTAGTTTTATACTGCCTATAAATGCCTATTTCATACGTGTGTGCCTATTCTGCTTATTAGTGCCTAAAACTGCCTTTTTAGTCAATTTCTTCTGCTTGTAATTTGTGACAACAGCTTTTGCAGTTATTTCAATGCAGTAGCATGATATTTTTGTGTTGGTGTAAAGGCTTATGTCATGAGCTAATAGCAACACTTGAGGAACTATTAATTAAATTATTGATGGTGTCAATTGTTAACAATCATATCAGATCACAAACAGTAGCGCTGGTAAGCAGGAATTTACTCCCGTACGATTTCTTTTACATGTGTGTAAATCTACTGCCACGAGGCTGTTGCTTTACCCAATCTTACAATCACCACTGTGGGACACTGTTCAGGTTACAACTTAAACATGTAAGGCTAGCGCTTAATTAGCTACGCTACACAGACTAAGGTTATATATATATATATATATATGAAAAAATTGTGATTTTCTCATGCTTACGTTTTTCTACATGTATCTCAAGGAATCATGAAATCGATTGCTATGATAAAGTGTCCAATAAAATAGGCAAATTTGGCCAAATCTGCCCCCAAATTATGTCATTTTTGATTAGCTCTCTTTGTGTGTGCCATCTCTAATCTCTGATGTTTATTACTATTAACGCACCACCGGTACATATGTGGAAACCAGAGGACCACATAAAAGATTGGATAAGAAGTCATAGGCTTGCTGAGGACAGCCAAAGCAGGAAGCCGAATCTACAAGTGAAACATCCTAATAGGTTCTCCAGTTTTAGTTTAGTCCCCACCCCCACCACTCTGTTAGGAATACGGCCCTGCTTAAAGAACCATGTTGATATAAATTATTTTTAATGGAATCCTCATTACTTTTTTAGTATGTCAGGGGTCATAAATATACAAAAACTATCCTCACGCGTCCTGTGATTAATTATTTACGTATATTGTCATCATCATTATTATTGGTATCATTGTTTTGTCATATACGACGTGGTTAGGCTTTCATGTCTTGCTTAACGAAGGAAAGCAATGTGAAGGTCATCACATAGCGACTTAGACTAAAATAATTGACTAAACTCCTAATTCTTCTGTATTGTCCTACATCCAGTGTAGAAGAAGCTGAATACACAAAAATAATAAACATAGAATAAGTAAAACAACAAAGAAGTTAAGTAATTTTTGCAATTATTTGTAGTAATTGTGGAAGAATATGTGTAGAAATTGATATAAACTACATTTATGAGTATGACAATAAATGGGAACAAAAAAACCCATGTGATGCCAGACCAAATCTCAAACTACGTGATTAGTAACTAACTTTCATGAACGTCTTGCCCCTCTCGAAGTTTATCGAAATGGATATGAAGTAACCTTACAAACGTTCTATGGCAACTGTGACATTTTTAACAAACAGTTTGAAATGATTTGTTGATTATAACTCAAAATATGTTCCAAAAAACTGTTTCGATGGTTCTGTAGAATTAAAATAGTAATATGAAAATAATGAACGAAATGTACGCGTATATATATTCAATTTGGGGACTTCCTTTCTCAAACTGAAGTATTTGTACGTCCAATATTGTGTTAATTTACACTACTGCAACTACTCGTTTATACTAATTAAACACAAGGTTAAGCCTAAACTTCTCCTCAGTTACTACAATCACGGTATTCCATAGAAGGTACTACAAATTACAATCCTCTATCACTGCATCAAATATTACAAGTGGAGCCATCTATGAACAGCAGATACAGTCGGTGAGCGGTTGTATCTTCTAGCGGGCAGGAATACAGTTAAAAGAAACTTTACTATAATATATATGTTTATATCGGTAAATGAATGTTTTAATGTCACACTATTTTCTCACACCACTCTACCACATAGGACGTTTTTCCTATCTACTCCAAGTTTAAGTTAAATATTTACAAATGTAGTTTCATTACACATATTTTTGTATATACTTGAGTACCAGTCCGAAGTAATAGCTAAATGTTTAAAATGTAGGACGTTGTGTATGGGCTTTCAAATTCGTACGATACTACAGAAAAAACAAGAAAGGATCTTAACGTTATCGAGATAGAAGAGCATTGAACGTTATACAAGAAAATCGTCAATGACAAAAAGAACTAAGCTCAAGGTAATTATTTGTTTTAAACAGATGAGCATTATTTAAGTCGTGTAAATAAGTAATATGCTACCCGGGGTTATCTGAGACGTGATAACTAGGGAGCAGATTTATAGACACTAAAATTGCGTTAAATAGGCAGGCAAAAGGACACTAAAATGGGCAAAATAGGAACTTAAATAGGCACTAAAAGTTTGCTAAGTAATGATAATTTATTGGAATAATATATGATCATTTATTGGAATTTGCCTAGCCGTTGTGCGCTCTAAAGCCCCACTACTACTACTTGGAAACCTCCGGTGTTGTTTCCAACATTAAAAAATGAAACTACAGACCAATAAATCATAATTGTTTGTGTAAAATTTTACAGAAATGCCTTTATCAAAGTAGGTACCAGAATTCTTTACACGATGCTGTAATTGCTGTAATTCTGTTTGAATGAATGGAAAATGCTTACCAAAAAACTGTGCTGGATGTTCTTAGTCGACAATGGGGTTGTATTACAAAAATTAGGATTCTGTACCTTCAGTTTTTAATTAATTTTTGTACTGTACTCTATATCTCCCTGACACCATTTTGAGTGATATTAAGATTTTTTTTCTTTGCTTGTTCCATTTATACCCCGCCTTTAACTGCTATGGTCACATCGGCGGCCGTTCTCTTTTGGAACATACTGGAGGTTAACTCGTTATTTTTTGTTTTTAATCATTAGATCACGCACACATTCACATTCTCATTCATACTTCCACACTCTGGGGAAGATGGGGAATTATCTTGGTCGGAGAAAAATACCCAACCGGACCCGGGATCCTAGCACTGCAGGCAGGTGCTCTACCGTCTGAGCTACAGGGCCAGCCATTAAGATTTCTTTAATGAACTTTTGAATTTCTTATCTTTCCAACAATCATTTCTTTTAAGGGGACACCTCTCTGCAAATTGGTCCAAAACTTACAACAATAATAAATTTAGTTTTTTGTCTTAAAATTAATATAGACATACTTCAGTAATATAAAGTTCTTTTCCCCTAGTAGCAGTACAGAAAACGTCACATGACTATTTAAATAACCCTACATCTGTATCGTAGCTGCTATTATGTAATTTTATCCTCATATTTCTCATATTCCATATTTTCTACATTTTTCTAACTTCAAAATGTTCCACAGGATGCAGTTTTCTACTAATATGTATGAAATTCTAAACATCCCTCTAAGGGCATTTGCATATTAAGTGTACCCATTTACATTTGTTGTGTTTTTGTTATTTGTATTGGAAAGGACTATAATGTTTCCTTCTTACTGAAAACGCTTAGGAAAATAAAAATTGTTAAATAGGTATGATTATTTTTTCCCTTCGTTGATATGGCGAAGACAAATATTTCACATAGATACAGGTCATTAATAGGTTAAAATGGCTGCAGAAACTTATACTACAAGTATTAATGTACCCCAAAAATTAATTAATTTTTAAAATTACAATATGTGGGACATTTTGAAAATCGCCTGTAATTTAGACATAAACTGTTAATTCCTCAGAAACTATCGTAACTAGAAAGTTGAAACTTGGAATTATTCCATTCTTGATCGATCACAAAAATAAATGGTATCAATTTGAAACAAATCTAACAAATGCTTCGGATATTTCAATTTTCACCTTTGAGCCCCCCCCCAAACCATGTTTTTTTTTTTATTTTTTGACATAGTTAATTACTTCACACCTTTCTGCACATTAGGTTCTTACTTAGTGAAGTGCATTTATATGTATTTTAATTATACGACAATATCTGCTATTTTAACTTGTTGTGGAGCTAATTATGAAATTTGGAATAAATGTAGAACTATTTCGTCTAAGGAACCGCAAAATTGTATGTGTTTAGCGAATTTGTTGCGATGATTGTCATTTTGTTATAGTGCATTATGATAGCCATTTTACCAAAATTGTGCATAGTGCCTATTTATGTGCCTATTTTGCCTATTTTAGTGACTTTTGCCTGCCTATTTCACACATTTTAGTGCCTATAAATCCGCTCCCTGCTCATAGCATATGAGAACCCCCAGTGTTCTACCGGGAAACACAGGAGTCAGTTGCAGAATTTAATGACATGTCGGCATGATGGTCATATCAGCTGAGTTAGAGCAACCGCACGGAGAGCGGGATTCACATCCGTGGTTCAAATCCCGACTATGGCATTGAATTTTTCAGTCTGGCTCTAGTCATTCAAACCTTATCCCTCAGTTTACCTCATCATGACCTAAAATTAGGTACCTCTAGAAAAAGTCAAATTTTGCAGAGCTTAAGTGACAGGTGTGTAGAGATTTAAAAGTTATTGGCAATAAGGCAATACAAGAATGCCATGTTTTATTTTTGAGGGGGATAGTAGACCCGATTCTAGCACTGGAGAAGACAACATTGTAAGCAAAGAGACAGTCTCGTGCCAGAAATGAAAAACAAATCAAATATTCACGAGTGTCTTGCGGATCCAAAAGTTTTTCTCTTATCCTCTTTACACATAAAATCAGGCTTAATGAAGGAATTTATTTTGGCTTTAAATAAGAATGAGAACCGCCACAAATAAATCTGTTTCCTGAAATATCTGAAGCTAAATTTAAGAGGGAATATTTCGTAGTTGGGCCACGGATTAGGAAGTTGTTTTCTGATATCTTATTTGAAATAAATGTAATGTGTAGTGTTTTACGCCCACCTTTACTACATACGGCACTGCAGGCGGTGACACTGATGATATATGAGATGATGATGGAGCAACGGTGGAATGAGATGACGGGGGAAACCGGAGGTCCCGGAGAAAACCAGCCCCAGCGCCATGTTGTCCACCACAAATCTCATTTTGCGGTCGCCTCAAATCGAACCCGGGCCGCGTTGGTGAGAGGCAAGCGGTCTAAACACTGGGCCACGGCGCGGCCTTCTTATTTGAAGAAACGATCACATATACTGAAAAACCGGCATGAATTGGTTATAAGAGCGTCATCCTAAAGTTTCTGAGAAATTAAAAGGATTCAAATTACAAAAATATTATAGAGGATATGCTTAAGAAATTTCACAAGCTGGGTTGCAATATGAGTGTGAAGGTGCTTTTCCTGCACTATCATTTGCACGTTTTTTCTTCAGAAATTTCGGCTTTGTCAGCAAGGTGAACCTTTTCACCAGGACATAAGGGAAATAGAAAGACGTGCATTTCAAGGCAAAGTGTATAAAAACAGTGTAATCTTTAAATATATATGATTATTTAGAACAGATGTAAAATATTAGTTTATTATGAAGAGTTTTGTGTTGACAGTTGTAGAATTATTAACATTTATACAAATATAACTATTTGTAGCAAAAAATCTCACTTATCTTAAGAAAAATGATGTCGATTTTTCTCCTTAGTTATTAGTAAAAGTTGAAATCGATTTCACGAACACTTGTGCGCGTCGACAGTCAAAAACAAATTCGTCGTTTAGTAAGTTACTATGTTATTATGTTTTTTTTTTCAGTATTACTAAAATCTGAAAACGAAACAAACTTAAGAACAGAATCAGCTGCTGGTATTTCAAAATTCATTACGCGATGTTTACTTTTTAAGATAAATATTGTTTCGCAAACTATTAAACGTATCGGTCCATTTAATTGTTTTAATAATTCAACTTCTGGATTTATTTCATGGGTAAATGACGAAAAATGTTCTGCTACGGCCGATTTATCAGTTGGTTTATACTTAATGTTACGAAAACGTTCTTTCGTTCTGGTTTCCAAATTACGTTTTGTCTTTCCAATATAAACCTGATCACAATCTGAACAATCAAATTGATAAATATAAGATTTTTTATTATTATTAATTTCATCTTTTTTTAGAGGAAAGTAGTAAATTTAATACTATATTTATTTTGAGGAACCAAAGTTATACCAAACTGTTTAAAGACTTTCTGTAATTGTTTATTAAACCAAGGATGATAAGTAAATTTTTTAAAACTATAATCGTCTTTTATTTTTAAGGGAAGAAATATCATTAACAGTTTTTTGCTATTTTAATTTTTCAACTTTTTATTTATAAAGTCTTTATTAAAACCATTATTTTTTGTCCTAGTCAATCAATCAGCTTACCTCCAGCATATCGATAAATCCTTACTTCCTTAATAAGTAATTCCCGTTAATTACATAAAATTTCTCACTTCTGCAAGTCCACTCATCACTTTCGTCTTCCCCGCATCATCTTTCTACCATCCAGGTTACAGAACATATATTTTTGAAGATTATTGATTTCCTGTTAATATGTAAAACTTTTATATTCACCGCGACATTTTTTACGTCATCATGAAACAAGATTATTGATTTTTCTTCTCCTAGCAACCGTTCATCCTTTTCTATATATTGTCATTACATGGACCACTAATAGTCAGATCAGAAAACAAGAATTTCCAACTGGATATTTATATAAAAAGTTCAACTAAAACATATCCTTATATCTTCAAATCCAAAAAAAAGGGAAGAAAACCATCAATTTCAGTTTCTAATGTGAATTTTATAGGTTTAACTTGTAAATTTAGTAATTTTAAAGCATCATTTATTTATCAGGTACAATAGCAAAAATATCATCAACAAATCTATACAAGGTTTTAAAAATCAGAGGGAATGCTTATGGCATTCATCTTCCAAACATATACACTCAAGCCACACTGATTGAAATGCAAACTCATGACCTCTTGAACATGAAACTAAGGTTCTATCACCTCAGCAAAACAAGTGTAGTTGTTTATTTTGATTATTTAAATTGTTGCCCAACGTACTCCATGTGAGAAGTATTTCGATGCAATGAACAAAAATACGATACTTTTCGTCCAGAGGTCCAGAGGTAGTCCTAGTCGGGCGGGGCTTTCCCCGTCCGGGTGTCATATGCCGCAGTACCTAGCCGCTTTGCGGCTTAACCTGCGAAATGAACCAGTAGATCCATGTTCTGCTGGGTGTTTGAAATTTTTGGCTGTTGAAATTGTTTAAAGGGGTTAGGAATGGGTTGCCCCTCTTTGTCGTGGGCAGCTGCACTTAATCGTTCCCCCTTTCTGGGAGACACGATTTAGTTTTTTTGCTCCGTTTTGGGTACGGGTTGTGTAGCGCTTGGTCATTTGGCGTAGAAGTTGTTCCCAGAGACATCTGGGGTTTTCCCTGGGTTACCCAAGGGGTCCCAGGACGTCTCTCGGCAGTCTGAAGGACGGCAAGCGTCTTTGATCTCTCGGGTCATACCTTCCCAGGGAGTTCACTAAAGGGTTGGGGTGCAATTGGATTTTCTCGTACATTGATCGTGCCCTCTCGCGAATGACATCGACAATGTACGGGATCTGGGAGTGCTCATGTAGGATATGACCCGGGAATCGCCAGCCTGTATCGTAGATGATGCGGAGTGCCTTGTTCTGCAGCGTCTGGAGTCTGACGAAAGTGGTATTAGCCACTGTTCCCCAGATCTCACAGCCGTACAGAATCATAGGCGGAATGATCGCCCGATACAGTTGGAGTTTGAGACGGATTGGCATGGTTGATCTGAAGATAGGGTATAGGCTCCGGAGTGCGACGTGCCCCAGCTGGACCTTGCCCTTGACGTGCGGAACGTAAGTTAACTTACGGTCCAGCGTCACCCCGAGATACTTCGCCGTCTGCACCCAAGGGATTCGACGGCGCCGTAAAACGAAGTTCTGCTGCAACCGGTTGGCTATGGTTTTCGCCAGGAGAATAGCAGAGCTCTTCTCCGGGTTAATTGCCATTCGCCATTTTGCGCTCCATTCGCCAATGGCCCGGAGCTGGGTTTGGATTTGCCGGAAGCTGTACCGTGTATTTCAATTGACTGCGAAGATCATGAGATCGTCCGCATACTGACAGGTTTGGGTGTTGTGGTGTGTTGGGATGTCGGCCATGTAAGCTGCGAAGAGCGCCGGCGACAGCACGCTGCCTTCCGGTACTCCAGCGCCAATGGGCCGCTCGGTGGACAGCTTCCCATCCATCTTTACTCGGAAGCTTCGGTTTCCGAGGAAACCGGCCACCAAGGAAATGTATGGACGGGGAATTTCATGCTCCAGGAGTTTGTAAATGAGTCCTTCGTGCCAGGTAGTGGCGAATGCCTTCTCCACGTCGAGCAGCACTGCTACCGTTTTAGACCTTTCCTGGAAACCCAGGGAGGCCTTCTCGGCAACCCGCAGTATCTGCTCGGTCGTGGAGTGGCCAGAACGGAAGCCAAACTGGTGTTCCGGGATTAGTCCCCTTTCCTCCAGATGAGGAAGGAGCCGGGAGAGGAGCAGTTTTTCGAATACCTTCGATAAAACTGGGAGAAGGCTGATTGATCGGTAACTGGAAGGAAAAACCGGATTTTTTCCCGGCTTTAAAACGCACACCACGCGCGCCTCCTTCCAGATAACTGGAAAGTGGCGCATGTATAGGCACGCGTTATAAATCCGGGTTAAGTGAATCACGGCTCTTCGTGGAAGGTGCTTGAGCATTTCCGCTGTCACACGGTCCTGCCCAGGTGCTTTGTTGGTTCTTAGAGAGTTAAGCGTGGTCGCTAACTCTCTAGGGGTAACGATGGGAATGTGGAACTCCTCGTGGTCAGGGGGCGGAGCTTCTAGGAAGTCCTCCACCACCTGTACCACGAGGTCAGCATGGTCATCGTCCATTTGCTCTACACTGGGTTGGAATTGAGCCTCCAGATAATCTGCTAGCGCCTCTGCCTTTTCTTTCGACTCGTAGACGAGTCGACCTCTAGGGCTATGTAGGGGGTGCTGGTGTACGGTTTTGTCTTTCCGCAGGCTACGGACTATTCGCCATGGTTTTCTCTCCTGGAGATTGGTTTGCCTTAACATGTTTTCCCAGGCCTCTTTGCGGTGTGCTCTTAGGAGTCGTCTTGCCAGGGATTTGAACCTCTGGTGTACTTCTCCTATCCTGGGATGGCGAAATCTCTGCCACAGCTTTCTTACGGCGTTTTTAGCCCTTATGAGTTGTTTGATGGGTCCTGGGATATCTGTGGGGTTTGGCGTGTCTATTGGGATGCGGTGTGTGTGAGCACGGACCGCGTTGAGGATGGATGTGGAGAACTCCCTGGCTGCCGCCTCGAGTGACTCCACAGAGTCGATTCGAGGGCAGGCTTCCACGGAGTTTTGGATGTGAAGAATGGCGGCATCCCAGTCGACTTCATCCACCCAGTCAGCCGTTGCCAGAGCTGCGACGGTAACGTCTGAATTGATCACAACTGGGTTGTGGTCAGAATCCAGAGCATTCACCGCCGTGAGGTCCAGATGAAATGGAATGTTCTTGGTGATTGCGAAATCTATGACGTCCGCCCTGCCACGAGGCGGGAAGTGCGTTGGACTCCGCGGGCCATGCGCATGAAGGGTTGGGTCTCCGCAGATGAAGCGGTAGATGCTCCTTCCCCTATCATTCTGGGTTCGGCTGTTCCATCCTGGGTGTTTGGCATTGAAGTCACCGGCTATGCACACTCGGTGGTCTAGGTTGAGGAGTGCCCTGTAATCCGCTTCATAGAAGGGATGGTTGGGCGGGTCATACACCGCCACAAGCACTAGGTCTGAACCGCCCAAGGAGAGCCTTATGGCGGTCGCCTCCAAGTGTGGAAGCGGGGGGATGGTAATGGGAGTATGGGTGATGTGATTTTTGATGAATATAGCTGTACCGCCGCCCCGCCGGCCGACTCTATCGGCTCGGTGGACGGCGTAACTTGGCAGGTTAAATTGTATACCAGCATGCAGATGCGTTTCGCATACCATAAGGAGGTCAATCCTGTGGTCACTTACAAACTCCAAGATGCCCGGTCTCTGTTCCCGGACTCCGTTTGCGTTCCAGAACGCGGCTCTCAATGTTCGCTGAGTTCTTCTCAACGCCATTTACGAGCTGGAGTCAGGGAAGAGGAGCCGTGCAGTCTGTTGCATAATGCTGTGCTTTTGCAGAGCAGGGATGCGGGGATCTGTCAGTTGCTCCCTGCAGCGCCTCAGAATGGGGAGGGAGCGATGAATCAGTTCGGCGAACCAGGCAGAAAGCTCATGGAACTCCACCAAGTCCTCGTTTGAGACGCCAGTGTCCCAAATCGGCGCAGGTGTTGTAGCGAGGGCTGCTGTTGCAGCCACTGTAGCTGGAACTGGTAGAGGGGGGAGAGCAGTTGCAGCAGGGCCGCTCTGTCTCCCCGCAGATTCTTGGGCTGGTTGCCCGGCCGTTGCTGCCGCAGTTGCCGGCGGTTTCTCCCGCCGGGCTGCGGTGGCCTTCTTCTGGCGAGGAGGCCGCTGTGGCTTTGCTGCAGATGCAGCTGGTGGTTGTTTGGCGGTAGATCCAGAGCTTACTGACTGGGTCGCTGCCGGAGTCTGGCTTGCCTCGGCCTGCTGCAGCACTTTTTCGTGCTTGCCCAGCGCCTGGGCAAAACTGACTCCAGGCCAAACTTGTGCTGGCTCCCTGTTTGTGTTCCTGCCCTGTCTTGCCTGCACTATGCGCAGTCTAGCGGGACAGCCGCCGTAGATGCCTATGTGGGCCTCTCGGCAGTTGGCACACTTTTTCTCCTCTCTGGGGTTCGGGCATTCGTTGACATGGTGTGGGCCTGAACACCTTATACAGGCGGTCTTCCTCTCGCACGCATGGCTCGAGTGGTGGAAGCCCAAGCATCTGTAGCATTGGGCTGGCCCCTCTCTGCCATGGTACGGTTCGATTCTGATCTTAGTGTTGTAGAGGTGGGACACCTCGTCAATTTTGGGGAGACCTTCTCCCTCCTTCTCCACTATTACGAGGAATAGTGGCATGGGAGTCCTTAGGGGCTCCTTGCCTTCCTCGCGGACTTGCCTGGTCAGCTGGACCACGGTACGCGGCGTAATGCCGTGTTCTTCCGCCAGGCCCACCTTTATGTCCTCCGGGTCGGTGTCAGATCCGAGACCTCGGATGACTCTGCGCACCAGGTTAGGTCGCTGCAGCGAGAACGTGTGGAATTCTATCCCCGCTTCGCGCAGCACCGCCCTGGCGGCTTCATGGTCCTCCGGTGTCGTGGTCTTTAGGATCACCCGACTTGGAAAACGGGTGGCCTGGAAGCTAGCCTGGAGCTTAACCCTGAGTTCCCTCATGACCTTTATGTGGTTAGGGAACGGGTCCGACACAATTGGCGGGATTCTGGCCGCCTTTTGTGTGCGGGAGCTCTTGGCGTCCGCTTGCACTGCAGGGGTGCTGGGGGCAGCACCCTCCGGCTTCGAACCGGAGGGCCTCTTGCGCCTTCCCTGCACGGTGACAAAACCTTCGGCGTCTGTGTCGCTCTCCGGATACTTTTCGTAAGCGAAACTCATTTGGATATATAATCTTTAGAAGACTTCCATTCCCACACTCAATTATTTGTTACCTCGACATTGCGTCTGTGTTCATTCTAGCTACTTGCTGTTTTCAAATAACAAAAGACCACTGAAACCTAAGTCACAATTAAGGACCATAATTGAATGTCATAAAACTTTGATCATTATTAAAACGTTTATTTCCTGGTGTAACATATTACAGGTAGAGCCATCTCTGGGCAGCACAAGCTGCTGTTTATTGTTTATGAGCGACAACGTTTCACCTAGCGGAAGATCTGTATAACTACATATTGTTTCGTGTGTAACGTTATGTTTCTAGCAGTACCTTAAGATATTACAGACGGCTGCAAAGTATTGCGTGCAGGGTTATTAATATATTAAAATGAGCGGACCTCTGGTTCTCCGTACACCAAGATAACGAAATTAAAAATAACGAAACGCTGTCAATAAACATGCCAAAATGCCGATATGACATTAAATTCTCCAAGGATTCTCAGTTGGTTAGAGCAATCGCACGCAGACCGGGAGTTCCGTGGTTCAAATCTCGGCTATGGCATTGAATTTTTCAGTCTGACTCTACTCATTCAAACCTTAGCCTACAGACGGCTAGTTTGGAAGAAATGATTATTGCCATCAATTAACTATGAAGCCTGGGACTTAAGTACTTACAGCACAGTAAGTCGCAACAAAAGGTGCGTGTCTCATATCTAGGGGGCGGAATTTGCCCTATTTGCGTATTTTACTCCTTTATTCAGAAACGTATGGTTTTAAGCTATAAGTATGTTTCCTACAATTTCTAGCCTAATTTCTTAGTTTTATACTGCCTATAAATGTCTATTTCATACGTGTGTGCCCATTCTGCTTATTAGTGCCTAAAACTGTCTTTTTAGTCAATTTCTTCTGCTTGTAATTTGTGACAACAGCTTTTGCATTTATTTCAATGCAGTAGCATGATATTTTTTTGCTGGTGTAAAGGCTTATGTCATGAGCTAATAGTAATACTTGAGGGACGAAATATTAATTAAATTATTGATGGTGTCAAATGTTAACAATCATATCAGATCACAAACAGTAGCGCTGGTAAGCAGGAATTTACTCCCGTAAGATTTCTTTTACGTGTGTGTAAATCTACTGCCACGAGGCTGTTGCTTTACCCAATCTTACAATCATCACTCAGGGACTCTGTTCAGGTTTCAACTAAAACTTGTAAGGCCAGCGCTTAATTAGCTACGCTACACAGACTAAGATTATACATATATATATATATATATATGAAAAAATTGTGATTTTCACATGCTTACGTTTTTCTACATGTATCTCAAGTAATCATGAAATCCATTGCTATGACAAAATTTCCAATAAAATAGGCAAATTTGGCCAAATCTGCCCCCAAATTATGTCACTTTTGATGAACTCTCTTTGTGTATGCCATCTCCAAACTCTGACGTTTATTACTATTAACGCGCCACCGGTACATATGTGGAAACCAGAGGACCACATAAAAGATTGGATAAGAAGTCATAGGCTTGCTGAGGACAGCCAAAGCAGGAAGCCGAATCTACAAGTGAAACATCCTAATAGGTTCTCCAGTTTTAGTTTAGTCCCCACCCCCACCACTCTGTTAGGAATACGGCCCTGCTTAAAGAACCATGTTGATATAAATTATTTTTAATGGAATCCTCATTACTTTTTTAGTATGTCAGGAGTCATAAATATACAAAAACTATCCCCACGCGTCCTGTGATTAATTATTTACGTATATTGTCATCATCATTATTATTGGTATCATTGTTTTGTCATATACGACGTGGTTAGGCTTTCATGTCTTGCTTAACGAAGGAAAGCAATGTGAAGGTCATCACATAGCGACTTAGACTAAAATAATTGACTAAACTCCTAATTCTTCTGTATTGTCCTACATCCAGTGTAGAAGAAGCTGAATACACAAAAATAATAAACATAGAATAAGTAAAACAACAAAGAAGTTAAGTAATTTTTGCAATTATTTGTAGTAATTGTGGAAGAATATGTGTAGAAATTGATATAAACTACATTTATGAGTATGACAATAAATGGGAACAAAAAAACCCATGTGATGCCAGACCAAATCTCAAACTACGTGATTAGTAACTAACTTTCATGAACGTCTTGCCCCTCTCGAAGTTTATCGAAATGGATATGAAGTAACCTTACAAACGTTCTATGGCAACTGTGACATTTTTAACAAACAGTTTGAAATGATTTGTTGATTATAACTCAAAATATGTTCCAAAAAACTGTTTCGATGGTTCTGTAGAATTAAAATAGTAATATGAAAATAATGATTTTTTTTTTTTTTTTTTTTTTTTTCAAGTGGAGGAAAAATCCATTTATGGACTGAACCCGACTGAACTGGGATGGTTCAGCCGGGAGTGTGAGCTTCACCCGAAGGTACTACTCACTAAAAAACCTCCACCGGAGAGAAGTCAGGAGAGGAATTCCGGCAGTACCGCTTATGCACCTGCGGATTCACGGAGAGCGTGTAGAGGTTGGTCCTATGGCCTAACCAAGGTGAGATTGGATGCTAGGACATAAGCATGACCGAAGCCCTGAATATGCCCTCGCGGATTCGTGGTGAGGAATGTAGTTGGGTGTAGTGTCGTTTCCAATAGGAAACACCGTCCTAACTTAGTGGTTGCATCCTCAATGATAGAGGAAATGGTCATGTGTTAGTTATACTACGTTATGTGCATTAGCTGTTAGTTCTGAGTTAATGTATTGTCTACCCTGAGAGGGTAGACAATACATTAGACA
The DNA here is from genome assembly GCA_030765055.1 of Mantis religiosa. NCBI lineage: Eukaryota > Metazoa > Arthropoda > Insecta > Mantodea > Mantidae > Mantis > Mantis religiosa. The sequence continues at coordinate 1,366,589 of JAUKNK010000035.1, read as the reverse complement.
AAGTTATTAGTTCTGCGCGTATGCTGCGTCTAGTATGTGGTTAATCCTAAGTTGAATTTGTTCGCATTAGATTGATCAGAACCATTGTTCATAGCGATATGTCGTGTAAGTATGGGGGGAGGGGATTGCCTCCCCACCAGAGCCGCCTTGACTAAGAGCAAGGACTTTGTGGAACTGCCAGTTGTCGGGGAGTCGTGTACAGTCATGTGTAATCTTACTACTTCTATGGAAGTCTTACGAGAGTGCTCAGGTACTCTTGTATGTCTATCTCTGGATCTCCCATCCCTATGGTCCTATCAAATATGGACAGCGGTCTTTTGTGTTTATTGTATTCGGTTTCGTAATTGCCTAGTTGCTGAATTAGTGCGTTAGTGTTTTTATCTTTTCGCTTATATACGTTGAAGCTGAGTCTTTTGATAAATTCCTCAATTGAGTGTAGTCTTAGTTCGTTATGCAACAGATTGGCCGGTGCTACCGGCGGTTGCTTTGTGATTATTCGGATTATTCGGTTTTGTAGCGTTTGCAATTTGTGTAAGTGAGTTTTTGCAGCGTATCCCCACACGGGGGCTGCATACGTGATAATAGGCCTTATCAGTGTCTTATATAGGGTAAGGCCCATATGTACTCTAAGTTGGTTGTTGATATTAAATATTGGAAATAATTTATTTAGCTGGCCATTGGCTTTGGCTCTGATCGTAGTAATGTGTTTGGACCAGGTGAGTCCCTGGTCCATTACAAGGCCTAAATAGGTCACTTGGTCCTTCCAGTCAATTCCTTCGCCTTGATAAATTAGCGGCTGAAGGGCACGCTTGTTTTTCCTATGCAGGAGTCTTTTCGTGAAGATTATTGCTTGCGTTTTTCGTGCATTTACTTTAATTCTCCATTTAGAGAACCAAGGTTCTAGTGTATTTAAGGCGTTTTGGAGACGTTGATGAATGAGTCGCGGTTGGGTTGACTGCGTTACAAGAGCGGTGTCGTCAGCATATATATATTTGTTCGTTCTTACTAGATCGGGCATATCATTTATGTATAGGTTGAATAGTGTCGGTCCCAGCAGACTTCCTTGAGGTACGCCTGCTTTGATTGGCTTAACGCTGGATACTGCGTCTTCTACCGAGGTGCGAAAGCACCTACCGGAGAGGTAGTCCCCAATTAGGGCTACTGCCGAGTCAGGGAATTCGTTTTGTTTTAGCTTTTTAATTAGGCCTGCGTGCCATACCTTATCAAAGGCTCTTTCGATGTCTAAATATAGGGCGCCCGTTGACTTTTTCGTGTTAAATCCGTTAGTGATTTGTTCGGTCATTCGCAAAAGTTGGAGTGTGGTAGAGTGCTGAGCTCTGAACCCAAACTGCTCGGGTATAAGAATATTGTTCTTATGGATGTGTTTGTTTATTCTCTTCAGTATTATCTTTTCTAGTACTTTGCTCATCGTGTTTAATAGGCTAATTGGCCTGTAGTTGATTGGAAGTGCAAGATTTTTATTTGCTTTGGGGAACAGGAGTATTTTGGCTTCTTTCCAGCATGGAGGAAACCTTCCACTTTCGAGTGCGAAGTTAAAAATGTTTGCTAAGAGCTTTAATGCTCTTGGTGGTAGGTTCTTTAGTACCACATTTGGTATTCTGTCTGGACCAGGCGCTTTTCTGTTTGGTAGATGCCGTATGATCCAGCCTATTTCGCCTGGGTTTGTCTTGCGCATTTTATTGTGAGTCGGTCTTTGCCCTAAGTCTTTAATTTCGTTTTCGACTTCTGCTATGAAGTCTTCTTGCCCAATCACTGGGTTGGCGGAAAAGACATTTTCCAAGGTGATCGCAAAAGCTTCTGCCTTGGCCTGGGGTGTTTCGGCTATTGTGTTATTAATTTGGAGGGGAGGGATATTCGTTCGTGTTTGTGTAAGGCATTTAACTATTCGCCAAGTTGAGTTTTGTTGGGGATTTAACTTTTCCAGCGTGTTATCCCATTGATTTTGGATGTAATTTCTAGCGCGTGCGTGAGCTGATTCTCTAGCTTTGAGGTAATCTGCGCGATGTAGGATGTTTCTTGTTCTTTGCCATTTGCGTCGGGCTTTGTTTTGCGCTTGCTGGAGAATCTTAATGTCGTGGGGAAATCTAGCATTGATAGCCCGCTGTTGTCTTAGGGGAACACAGGCAGTAGTGGCTATCTTTATGGCTGTTTCGAGTTTATTTATTGCTGCGTTTTGTTCTTCTGCAGAATTGATTTGCAGCTCTGGTAGGTAATAGTTAACTGAATTATTGAACGAAATGTACGCGTATATATATTCAATTTGGGGACTTCCTTTCTCAAACTGAAGTATTTGTACGTCCAATATTGTGTTAATTTACACTACTGCAACTACTCGTTTATACTAATTAAACACAAGGTTAAGCCTAAACTTCTCCTCAGTTACTACAATCACGGTATTCCATAGAAGGTACTACAAATTACAATCCTCTATCACTGCATCAAATATTACAAGTGGAGCCATCTATGAACAGCAGATACAGTCGGTGAGCGGTTGTATCTTCTAGCGGGCAGGAATACAGTTAAAAGAAACTTTACTATAATATATATGTTTATATCGGTAAATGAATGTTTTAATGTCACACTATTTTCTCACACCACTCTACCACATAGGACGTTTTTCCTATCTACTCCAAGTTTAAGATAAATATTTACAAATGTAGTTTCATTACACATATTTTTGTATATACTTGAGTACCAGTCCGAAGTAATAGCTAAATGTTTAAAATGTAGGACGTTGTGTATGGGCTTTCAAATTCGTACGATACTACAGCAAAAACAAGAAAGGATCTTAACGTTATCGAGATAGAAGAGCATTGAACGTTATACAAGAAAATCGTCAATGACAAAAAGAACTAAGCTCAAGGTAATTATTTGTTTTAAACAGATGAGCATTATTTAAGTCGTGTAAATAAGTAATATGCTACCCGGGTTTATCTGAGACGTGATAACTAGGGAGCAGATTTATAGACACTAAAATTGCGTTAAATAGGCAGGCAAAAGGACACTAAAATGGGCAAAATAGGAACTTAAATAGGCACTAAAAGTTTGCTAAGTAATGATAATTTATTGGAATAATATATGATCATTTATTGGAATTTGCCTAGCCGTTGTGCGCTCTAAAGCCCCACTACTAGTACTTGGAAACCTCCGGTGTTGTTTCCAACATTAAAAATGAAACTACAGACCAATAAATCATAATTGTTTGTGTAAAATTTTACAGAAATGCCTTTATCAAAGTAGGTACCAGAATTCTTTACACGATGCTGTAATTGCTGTAATTCTGTTTGAATGAATGGAAAATGCTTACCAAAAAACTGTGCTGGATGTTCTTAGTCGACAATGGGGTTGTATTACAAAAATTAGGATTCTGTACCTTCAGTTTTTAATTAATTTTTGTACTGTACTCTATATCTCCCTGACACCATTTTGAGTGATATTAAGATTTTTTTTCTTTGCTTGTTCCATTTATACCCCGCCTTTAACTGCTATGGTCACATCGGCGGCCGTTCTCTTTTGGAACATACTGGAGGTTAACTCGTTATTTTTTGTTTTTAATCATTAGATCACGCACACATTCACACTCTCATTCATACTTCCACACTCTGGGGAAGATGGGGAATTATCTTGGTCGGAGAAAAATACCCAACCGGACCCGGGATCCTAGCACTGCAGGCAGGTGCTCTACCGTCTGAGCTACAGGGCCAGCCATTAAGATTTCTTTGATGAACTTTTGAATTTCTTATCTTTCCAACAATCATTTCTTTTAAGGGGACACCTCTCTGCAAATTGGTCCAAAACTTACAACAATAATAAATTTAGTTTTTTGTCTTAAAATTAATATAGACATACTTCAGTAATATAAAGTTCTTTTCCCCTAGTAGCAGTACAGAAAACGTCACATGACTATTTAAATAACCCTACATCTGTATCGTAGCTGCTATTATGTAATTTTATCCTCAGATTTCTCATATTCCATATTTTCTACATTTTTCTAACTTTAAAATGTTCCACAGGATGCAGTTTTCTATTAATATGTATGAAATTCTAAACATCCCTCTAAGGGCAGCTGCATATTAAGTGTACCCATTTACATTTGTTGTGTTTTTGTTATTTGTATTGGAAAGGACTATAATGTTTCCTTCGTACTGAAAACGCTTAGGAAAATAAAAATTGTTAAATAGGTATGATTATTTTTTCCCTTCGTTGATATGGCGAAGACAAATATTTCACATAGATACAGGTCATTAATAGGTTAAAATGGCTGCAGAAACTTATACTACAAGTATTAATGTACCCCAAAAATTAATTAATTTTTAAAATTACAATATGTGGGACATTTTGAAAATCGCCTGTAATTTAGACATAAACTGTTAATTCCTCAGAAACTATCGTAACTAGAAAGTTGAAACTTGGAATTATTCCATTCTTGATCGATCACAAAAATAAGTGGTATCAATTTGAAACAAATCTAACAAATGCTTCAGATATTTCAATTTTCACCCTTGAGCCCCCCCCCCCAAACCATGTTTTTTTGTTTTTTGACATAGTTAATTACTTCACACCTTTCTGCACATTAGGTTCTTATTTAGTGAAGTGCATTTATATGTATTTTAATTATACGACAATATCTGCTATTTTAACTTGTTGTGGAGCTAATTATGAAATTTGGAATAAATGTAGAACTATTTCGTCTAAGGAACCGCAAAATTGTATGTGTTTAGCGAATTTGTTGCGATGATTGTCATTTTGTTATAGTGCATTATGATAGCCATTTTACCAAAATTGTGCATAGTGCCTATTTAGGTGCCTATTTTGCCTATTTTAGTGACTTTTGCCTGCCTATTTCACACATTTTAGTGCCTATAAATCCGCTCCCTGCTCATAGCATTTGAGAACCCCTAGTGATCTACCGGGTAACATAGGAGTCAGTTGCAGAATTTAATGACATGTCGGCATGATGGTCATATCAGCTCAGTTAGTTAGAGCAACCGCACGGAGAGCGGGAATCACATCCGTGGTTCAAATCCCGACTATGGCTTTGAATTTTTCAGTCTGGCTCTAGTCATTCAAACCTTATCCCTCAGTTTACCTCATCATGACCTAAAATTAGGTACCTCTAGAAAAAGTCAAATTTTGCAGAGCTTAAGTGACAGGTGTGTAGAGATTTAAAAGTTATTGGCAATAAGGCAATACAAGAATGCCATGATTTATTTTTGAGGGGGATAGTAGAGTCCGATTCTAGCACTGGAGAAGACAACATTGTAAGTAAAGAGACAGTCTCGTGCCAGAAATGAAAAACTATCAAATATTCACGAGTGTCTTGCGGATCCAAAAGCTTTTCTCTTATCCTCTTTACACATAAAATCAGGCTTAATGAAGCAATTTATTTTGGCTTTAAATAAGAATGAGAACCGCCACAAATTAATCTGTTTCCTGAAATATCTGAAGCTAAATTTAAGAGGGAATATTTCGTAGTTGGGCCACGGATTAGGAAGTTGTTTTCTGATATCTTATTTGAAATAAATGTAATGTGTAGTGTTTAACGCCCGCTTTTACTACATACGGCACCGCAGGCGGTGACACTGATGATATATGAGATGATGATGGAGCAACGGTGGAATGAGATGACGGGGGAAACCGGAGGTCCCGGAGAAAACCAGCCCCAGCGCCATGTTGTCCACCACAAATCTCATTTTGCGGTCGCTTCAAATCGAACCCGGGCCGCGTTGGTGAGAGGCAAGCGGTCTAAACACTGGGCCACGGCGCGGCCTTCTTATTTGAAGAAACGATGACATATACTGAAAAACCGGCATGAATTGGTTATAAGAGCGTCATCCTAAAGTTTCTGAGAAATTAAAAGGATTCAAATTACAAAAATATTATAGAGGATATGCTTAAGAAATTTCAAAAGCTGGGTTGCAATATGAGTGTGAAGGTGCTTTTCCTGCACTATCATTTGCACGTTTTTTCTTCAGAAATTTCGGCTTTGTCAGCAAGGTGAACGATTTCACCAGGATATAAAGGAAATAGAATGACGTGCCTTTCAATGCAAAGTGTATAAAAGCAGTGTAATCTTTAAATATATGTGATTAATTAGAGCAGATGTAAAATATTAGTTTATTATGAAGAGTATTGTGTTGACAGTTGTAGATTTATTAACATTTATACAAATATAATTATTTGTAGCCAAAAATCTCACTTATCTTAAGAAAAATGATGTCGATTTTTCTCCTTAGTTATTAGTAAAAGTTGAAATCGATTTCACGAACACTTGTGCGCGTCGACAGTCAAAAACAAATTCGTCGTTTAGTAAGTTACTATGTTATTATGGTTTTTTTTTCAGTATTACTAAAATCTGAAAACGAAACAAACTTAAGAACAGAATCAGCTGCTGGTATTTCAAAATTCATTACGCGATGTTTACTTTTTAAGATAAATATTGTTTCGCAAACTATTAAACGTATCGGTCCATTTAATTGTTTTAATAATTCAACTTCTGGATTTATTTCATGGGTAAATGACGAAAAATGTTCTGCTACGGCCGATTTATCAGTTGGTTTATACTTAATGTTACGAAAACGTTCTTTCGTTCTGGTTTCCAAATTACGTTTTGTCTTTCCAATATAAACCTGATCACAATCTGAACAATCAAATTGATAAATATAAGATGTTTTATTATTATTAATTTCATCTTTTTTTAGAGGAAAGTAGTAAATTTAATACTATATTTATTTTGAGGAACCAAAGTTATACCAAACTGTTTAAAGACTTTCTGTAATTGTTTATTAAACAAAGGATGATAAGTAAATTTTTTAAAATTATAATCGTCTTTTATTTTTAAGGGAAGAAATATCATTAACAGTTTTTTGCTATTTTAATTTTTCAACTTTTTATTTATAAAGTCTTTATTAAAACCATTATTTTTTGTCCTAGTCAATCAATCAGCTTACCTCCAGCATATCGATAAATCCTTACTTCCGTAATAAATAATTCCCGTTAATTACATAATATTTCTCACTTCTGCACGTCCACTCATCACTTTCGTCTTCCCCGCATCGTCTTTCTACCATCCAGATTACAGAACATATATTTTTGAAGATTATTGATTTCCTGTTAATATGTAAAACTTTTATATTCACCGCGACATTTTTTCCGTCATCATGAAACAAGATTATTGATTTTTCTTCTCCTAGCAACTGTTCATCCTTTTCTATATATTGTCATTACATGGACCACTAATAGTCAGATCAGAAAACAAGAATTTCCAACTGGAAATTTATATAAAAAATTCAACTAAAACATATCCTTACATCTTCAAATCCAAAAAAAAGGAAGAAAACATCAATTTCAGTTTCTAATGTGAATTTTACAGCTTTATCTTGTAAATTTAGTAATTTTAAAGCATCGTTTATTTATCAGGAACAATAGCAAAAATATCATCAACAAATCTATACAAGGTTTTAAAATTAAGAGGGAATGCTTTAGTGACTTGCATTTCGAAAAAACTCATAAAAAGATCAGCAAGAGAAGGCGAAAGAGGATTACCCATTGCTAAGCCAGAAGTTTGTTGGAAAAAATCGCCATTAAAAGTGAAAATGTTTTGATAAAAACAAGTTTGATTTTGTTAAACTTACAACCGTAGCGGTCCTGAGGCACATCAAGTCCCTGCCTTACTTCACCCCATCATTCAGTTCCCTGCTTCCTGTCGCCCACCCTTCGGGACGAGGACCACTGAGGGGCGCAATGGAAGTCAAATTATTTTGTTCTGGTTTCTACCTCTGGAGCCTTGACCACCTTAAACTACACTCGAGGAAGTTTAAGACCTTTGCGTGTCTTTGTTACGTCCTGCAGTTACCTTGTTCTTTGAGGAATTAGTCACAAATTGTCCACGTTACCTTTGTCATGTACGTAGGATGTGTGCCATAAGGAAACAATAACGCTGTTCAAATGTGCATATGGTCCACAGAGCTTACAATTACCCGACATTCATCTTCCAAACATATACACTCAAGCCACACTGATTAAAATGCGAACTCATGACCTCTTGAACATGAAACTAAGGTTCTATCACCTCAGCAACACAAGTGTAGTTGTTTATTTTGTTTATTTTAATTATGTTCAATGATCATTTTAATTGTGATACAACGTACTCCATATGAGTAACAATTCAACGGAATGAACAAAAATAACATACTTTGGGTAAGCGAAACTCCTTTAGATATATAAACTTTAGAAGACTACCATTCCCACACTCAATTATTTGTTACCTCGACATTGCGTCTGTGTACATTCTAGCTACTTTCTGTTTTCACATAACAAAAGATCACTGAAACCTAAGTCACAATTAAGGACCATAATTGGATGTCATATAAAACTTTGATCATTATTAAAACGTTTCTTTCCTTGTGTAACATATTACAGGTAGGGCCATCTATATGCAGCGCAAGCAGTTGTTTATTGTTTATGAGCGACAATGTTTCACCTAGCGGAAGATCTGTATAACTACATATTGTTTCGTGTGTAACGTATGTTTCTAGTAATATCTTACGATATTACAGATGGCTCCAAAGTTTTGCGTGCAGGGTTATTAATATATTAAAATGAGAGGACCTCTGGTTCTCCGTACACCAAGATAAGGAAATTAAAAATAACGAAGCACTGTCAATAAACATGCCAACATGCCGATATGTCATTAAATTCTCCAAGGATTCTCAGTTGGTTAGAGCAATCGCACGCAGAGCGGGAGATCCGTGGTTCAAATCCCGGCTATTGCATTGAATTTTTCAGTCTGACTCTACTCATTCAAACCTTAGCCTACAGACGGCTAGTTTGGAAGAAATGATTATTGCCATCAATTAACTATGAACCCTGGGACTTAAGTACTTACAGCACAGTAAGTCGCAAAAAAAGACGCGTGTGTCATATCTAGGGGGCTGAATTTGCCCTATTTGCGTATTTTATTCCTTTATTCAGTAACGTAGGCTTTTAAGTTATAAGCACGTTTCCTACAATTATTAGCCTAATTTCTTAGTTTTATACTGCCTATAAATGCCCATTTCATACGTGTGTGCCTATTCTGCTTATTAGTGCCTAAAACTGCCTTTTTAGTCAATTTCTTTTGCTTGTAATTTGTGACAACAGCTTTTGCAGTTATTTCAATGCAGTAGCATGATATTTTTGTGTTGGTGTAAAGGCTTATGTCATGAGCTAATAGCAACACTTGAGGAACTATTAATTAAATTATTGATGGTGTCAATTGTTAACAATCATATCAGATCACAAACAGTAGCGCTGGTAAGCAGGAATTTACTCCCGTACGATTTCTTTTACATGTGTGTAAATCTACTGCCACGAGGCTGTTGCTTTACCCAATCTTACAATCACCACTGTGGGACACTGTTCAGGTTACAACTTAAACATGTAAGGCTAGCGCTTAATTAGCTACGCTACACAGACTAAGGTTATATATATATATATATATATATGAAAAAATTGTGATTTTCTCATGCTTACGTTTTTCTACATGTATCTCAAGGAATCATGAAATCGATTACTATGATAAAGTGTCCAATAAAATAGGCAAATTTGGCCAAATCTGCCCCCAAATTATGTCATTTTTGATTAACTCTGTTTGTGTGTGCCATCTCTAATCTCTGATGTTTATTACCATTAACGCGCCACCGGTACATATGTGGAAACCAGAGGACCACATAAAAGATTGGATAAGAAGTCATAGGCTTGCTGAGGACAGCCAAAGCAGGAAGCCGAATCTACAAGTGAAACATCCTAATAGGTTCTCCAGTTTTAGTTTAGTCCCCACCCCCACCACTCTGTTAGGAATACGGCCCTGCTTAAAGAACCATGTTGATATAAATTATTTTTAATGGAATCCTCATTACCTTTTTATTATGTAACCGGTCATAAATATACAAAAACTATCCTCACGCGTCCTGTGATTAATTATTTACGTATATTGTCATCATCATTATTATTGGTATCATTGTTTTGTCATATACGACGTGGTTAGGCTTTCATGTCTTGCTTAACGAAGGAAAGCAATGTGAAGGTCATCACATAGCGACTTAGACTAAAATAATTGACTAAACTCCTAATTCTTCTGTATTGTCCTACATCCAGTGTAGAAGAAGCTGAATACACAAAAATAATAAACATAGAATAAGTAAAACAACAAAGAAGTTAAGTAATTTTTGCAATTATTTGTAGTAATTGTGGAAGAATATGTGTAGAAATTGATATAAACTACATTTATGAGTATGACAATAAATGGGAACAAAAAAACCCATGTGATGCCAGACCAAATCTCAAACTACGTGATTAGTAACTAACTTTCATGTACGTCTTGCCCCTCTCGAAGTTTATCGAAATGGATATGAAGTAACCTTACAAACGTTCTATGGCAACTGTGACATTTTTAACAAACAGTTTGAAATGATTTGTTGATTATAACTCAAAATATGTTCCAAAAAACTGTTTCGATGGTTCTGGAGAATTAAAATAGTAATATGAAAATAATGAACGAAATGTACGCGTATATATATTCAATTTGGGGACTTCCTTTCTCAAACTGAAGTATTTGTACGTCCAATATTGTGTTAATTTACACTACTGCAACTACTCGTTTATACTAATTAAACACAAGGTTAAGCCTAAACTTCTCCTCAGTTACCACAATCACGGTATTCCATAGAAGGTACTACAAATTACAATCCTCTATCACTGCATCAAATATTACAAGTGGAGCCATCTATGAACAGCAGATACAGTCGGTGAGCGGTTGTATCTTCTAGCGGGCAGGAATACAGTTAAAAGAAACTTTACTATAATATATATCGGTAAATGAATGTTTTAATGTCACACTATTTTCTCACACCACTCTACCACATAGGACGTTTTTCCTATCTACTCCAAGTTTAAGATAAATATTTACAAATGTAGTTTCATTACACATATTTTTGTATATACTTGAGTACCAGTCCGAAGTAATAGCTAAATGTTTAAAATGTAGGACGTTGTGTATGGGCTTTCAAATTCGTACGATACTACAGCAAAAACAAGAAAGGATCTTAACGTTATCGAGATAGAAGAGCATTGAACGTTATACAAGAAAATCGTCAATGACAAAAAGAACTAAGCTCAAGGTAATTATTTGTTTTAAACAGATGAGCATTATTTAAGTCGTGTAAATAAGTAATATGCTACCCGGGGTTATCTGAGACGTGATAACTAGGGAGCAGATTTATAGACACTAAAATTGCGTTAAATAGGCAGGCAAAAGGACACTAAAATGGGCAAAATAGGAACTTAAATAGGCACTAAAAGTTTGCTAAGTAATGATAATTTATTGGAATAATATATGATCATTTATTGGAATTTGCCTAGCCGTTGTGCGCTCTAAAGCCCCACTACTACTACTTGGAAACCTCCGGTGTTGTTTCCAACATTAAAAATGAAACTACAGACCAATAAATCATAATTGTTTGTGTAAAATTTTACAGAAATGCCTTTATCAAAGTAGGTACCAGAATTCTTTACACGATGCTGTAATTGCTGTAATTCTGTTTGAATGAATGGAAAATGCTTACCAAAAAACTGTGCTGGATGTTCTTAGTCGACAATGGGGTTGTATTACAAAAATTAGGATTCTGTACCTTCAGTTTTTAATTAATTTTTGTACTGTACTCTATATCTCCCTGACACCATTTTGAGTGATATTAAGATTTTTTTTTCTTTGCTTGTTCCATTTATACCCCGCCTTTAACTGCTATGGTCACATCGGCGGCCGTTCTCTTTTGGAACATACTGGAGGTCAACTCGTTATTTTTTGTTTTTAATCATTAGATCACGCACACATTCACACTCTCATTCATACTTCCACACTCTGGGGAAGATGGGGAATTATCTTGGTCGGAGAAAAATACCCAACCGGACCCGGGATCCTAGCACTGCAGGCAGGTGCTCTACCGTCTGAGCTACAGGGCCAGCCATTAAGATTTCTTTGATGAACTTTTGAATTTCTTATCTTTCCAACAATCATTTCTTTTAAGGGGACACCTCTCTGCAAATTGGTCCAAAACTTACAACAATAATAAATTTAGTTTTTTGTCTTAAAATTAATATAGACATACTTCAGTAATATAAAGTTCTTTTCCCCTAGTAGCAGTACAGAAAACGTCACATGACTATTTAAATAACCCTACATCTGTATCGTAGCTGCTATTATGTAATTTTATCCTCAGATTTCTCATATTCCATATTTTCTACATTTTTCTAACTTCAAAATGTTCCACAGGATGCAGTTTTCTATTAATATGTATGAAATTCTAAACATCCCTCTAAGGGCAGCTGCATATTAAGTGTACCCATTTACATTTGTTGTGTTTTTGTTATTTGTATTGGAAAGGACTATAATGTTTCCTTCTTACTGAAAACGCTTAGGAAAATAAAAATTGTTAAATAGGTATGATTATTTTTTCCCTTCGTTGATATGGCGAAGACAAATATTTCACATAGATACAGGTCATTAATAGGTTAAAATGGCTGCAGAAACTTATACTACAAGTATTAATGTACCCCAAAAATTAATTAATTTTTAAAATTACAATATGTGGGACATTTTGAAAATCGCCTGTAATTTAGACATAAACTGTTAATTCCTCAGAAACTATCGTAACTAGAAAGTTGAAACTTGGAATTATTCCATTCTTGATCGATCACAAAAATAAATGGTATCAATTTGAAACAAATCTAACAAATGCTTCAGATATTTCAATTTTCACCTTTGAGCCCCCCCCCCCAAACCATGTTTTTTTTTTCTTTTTTGACATAGTTAATTACTTCACACCTTTCTGCACATTAGGTTCTTACTTAGTGAAGTGCATTTATATGTATTTTAATTATACGACAATATCTGCTATTTTAACTTGTTGTGGAGCTAATTATGAAATTTGGAATAAATGTAGAACTATTTCGTCTAAGGAACCGCAAAATTGTATGTGTTTAGCGAATTTGTTGCGATGATTGTCATTTTGTTATAGTGCATTATGATAGCCATTTTACCAAAATTGTGCATAGTGCCTATTTATGTGCCTATTTTGCCTATTTTAGTGACTTTTGCCTGCCTATTTCACACATTTTAGTGCCTATAAATCCGCTCCCATTGCTCATAGCATATGAGAACCCCCAGTGTTCTACCGGGAAACACAGGAGTCAGTTGCAGAATTTAATTACATGTCGGCATGATGGTCATATCAGCTGAGTTAGAGCAACCGCACGGAGAGCGGGATTCACATCCGTGGTTCAAATCCCGACTATGGCATTGAATTTTTCAGTCTGGCTCTAGTCATTCAAACCTTATCCCTCAGTTTACCTCATCATGACCTAAAATTAGGTACCTCTAGAAAAAGTCAAATTTTGCAGAGCTTAAGTGACAGGTGTGTAGAGATTTAAAAGTTATTGGCAATAAGGCAATACAAGAATGCCATGTTTTATTTTTGAGGGGGATAGTAGAGTCCGATTCTAGCACTGGAGAAGACAACATTGTAAGCAAAGAGACAGTCTCGTGCCAGAAATGAAAAACAAATCAAATATTCACGAGTGTCCTGCGGATCCAAAAGTTTTTCTCTTATCCTCTTTACACATAAAATCAGGCTTAATGAAGGAATTTATTTTGGCTTTAAATAAGAATGAGAACCGCCACAAATAAATCTGTTTCCTGAAATATCTGAAGCTAAATTTAAGAGGGAATATTTCGTAGTTGGGCCACGGATTAGGAAGTTGTTTTCTGATATCTTATTTGAAATAAATGTAATGTGTAGTGTTTATCGCCCGCTTTTACTACATACGGCACCGCAGGCGGTGACACTGATGATATATGAGATGATGATGGAGCAACGGTGGAATGAGTTGACGGGGGAAACCGGAGGTCCCGGAGAAAACCAGCCCCAGCGCCATGTTGTCCACCACAAATCTCATTTTGCTTTCGCCTGGGATCGAACCCGGGCCGCGTTGGTGAGAGGCAAGCGGTCTAAACACTGGGCCACGGCGCGGCCTTCTTATTTGAAGAAACGATGACATATACTGAAAAACCGGCATGGATTGGTTATAAGAGCGTCATCCTAAAGTTTCTGAGAAATTAAAAGGATTCAAATTACAAAAATATTATAGAGGATATGCTTAAGAAATTTCAAAAGCTGGGTTGCAATATGAGTGTGAAGGTGCTTTTCCTGCACTATCATTTGCACGTTTTTTCTTCAGAAATTTCGGCTTTGTCAACAAGGTGAACCTTTTCACCAGGACATAAGGGAAATAGAAAGACGTGCATTTCAAGGCAAAGTGTATAAAAACAGTGTAATCTTTAAATATATATGATTATTTAGAACAGATGTAAAATATTAGTTTATTATGAAGAGTTTTGTGTTGACAGTTGTAGAATTATTAACATTTATACAAATATAACTATTTGTAGCAAAAAATCTCACTTATCTTAAGAAAAATGATGTCGATTTTTCTCCTTAGTTATTAGTAAAAGTTGAAATCGATTTCACGAACACTTGTGCGCGTCGACAGTCAAAAACAAATTCGTCGTTTAGTAAGTTACTATGTTATTATGTTTTTTTTTCAGTATTACTAAAATCTGAAAACGAAACAAACTTAAGAACAGAATCAGCTGCTGGTATTTCATAATTCATTACGCGATGTTTACTTTTTAAGATAAATATTGTTTCGCAAACTATTAAACGTATCGGTCCATTTAATTGTTTTAATAATTCAACTTCTGGATTTATTTCATGGGTAAATGACGAAAAATGTTCTGCTACGGCCGATTTATCAGTTGGTTTATACTTAATGTTACGAAAACGTTCTTTCGTTCTGGTTTCCAAATTACGTTTTGTCTTTCCAATATAAACCTGATCACAATCTGAACAATCAAATTGATAAATATAAGATTTTTTATTATTATTAATTTCATCTTTTTTTAGAGGAAAGTAGTAAATTTAATACTATATTTATTTTGAGGAACCAAAGTTATACCAAACTGTTTAAAGACTTTCTGTAATTGTTTATTAAACCAAGGATGATAAGTAAATTTTTTAAAATTATAATCGTCTTTTATTTTTAAGGGAAGAAATATCATTAACAGTTTTTTGCTATTTTAATTTTTCAACTTTTTATTTATAAAGTCTTTATTAAAACCATTATTTTTTGTCCTAGTCAATCAATCAGCTTACCTCCAGCATATCGATAAATCCTTACTTCCTTAATAAGTAATTCCCGTTAATTACATAAAATTTCTCACTTCTGCAAGTCCACTCATCACTTTCGTCTTCCCCGCATCATCTTTCTACCATCCAGGTTACAGAACATACACTCCTGGAAATGGAAATAAGAACACATTGACGCCGGTGTGTCAGTCCCACCATACTTGCTCCGGACACTGCGAGAGGGCTGTACAAGCAATGATCACACGCACGGCACAGCGGACACACCAGGAACCGCGGTGTTGGCCGTCGAATGGCGCTAGCTACGCAGCGTTTGGACACAGCCACCGTCAGTGTCAGCCAGTTTGCCGTGGCATACGGTGCTCCATCGCAGTCTTAAACACTGGTAGCATGCCGCGACAGCGTGGACATGAACCGTATGTGCATTTGACGGACCTTGAGCGAGGGCGTATAGTGGGCATGCGGGAGACCGGGTGGACGTACCGCCTAATTGCTCAACACGTGAGGCGTGAAGTCTCCACAGTACATCGATGTTGTCGCCAGTGGTCGGCGGAAGGTGCACGTGCCCGTCGACCTGGGACCGGACCACAGCGACGCACGGATGCACGCAAAGACCGTCGGATCCTACGCAGTACCGTAGGGGACCGCACCGCCACTTCCCAGCAAATTCGGGACACTGTTGCTCCTGGGGTATCGGCGAGGACCGTTCGCAACCTTCTCCATGAAGATGGGCTACGGTATCAGGCACCGTTAGAACGTCTTCCGCTCACGCCCCAACATCGTGCAGCCCGCCTCCAGTGGTGTCGCGACAGGCGTGAATGGAGGGACGAATGGAGACGTGTCGTCTTCAGCGATGAGAGTCGCTTCTGCCTTGGTGCCAATGATGGTCGTATGCCTGTTTGGCGCCGTGCAGGTGAGCGCCACAATCAGGACTGAATACGACCGAGGCACACAGGGCCAACACCCGGCATCATGGTGTGGGGAGCGATCTCCTACACTGGCCGTACACCTCTGGTGATTGTCGAGGGGACACTGAATAGTGCACGGTACATCCAAACCGTCATCGAACCCATCGTTCTACCATTCCTAAACCGGCAAGGGAACTTGCTGTTCCAACAGGACAATGCACGTCCGCATGCATCCCGTGCCACCCAACGTGCTCTAGAAGGTGTAAGTCAACTACCCTGGCCAGCAAGATCTCCGGATCTGTCCCCCATTGAGCATGTTTGGGACTGGATGAAGCGTCGTCTCACGCGGTCTGCACGTCCAGCACGAACGCTGGTCCAACTGAGGCGCCAGCTGGAAATGGCATGGCAAGCCGTTCCACAGGACTACATCCAGCATCTCTACGATCATCTCCATGGGAGAATAGCAGCCTGCATTGCTGCGAAAGGTGGATATACACGGTACTAGTGCCGACATTGTGCATGCTCTGTTGCCTGTGTCTATGTGCCTATGGTTCTGTCATTGTGATCATGTGATGTATCTGACCCCAGGAATGTGTCAATAAAGTTTCCCCTTCCTGGGACAATGAATTCACGGTGTTCTTATTTCAATTTCCAGGAGTGTATATTTTTGAAGATTATTGATTTCCTGTTAATATGTAAAACTTTTATATTCACCGCGACATTTTTTACGTCATCATGAAACAAGATTATTGATTTTTCTTCTCCTAGCAACCGTTCATCCTTTTCTATATATTGTCATTACATGGACCACTAATAGTCAGATCAGAAAACAAGAATTTCCAACTGGATATTTATATAAAAAGTTCAACTAAAACATATCCTTATATCTTCAAATCCAAAAAAAGGGAAGAAAACCATCAATTTCAGTTTCTAATGTGAATTTTATAGGTTTAACTTTTAAATTTAGTAATTTTAAAGCATCATTTATTTATCAGGTACAATAGCAAAAATATCATCAACAAATCTATACAAGGTTTTAAAAATCAGAGGGAATGCTTATGGCATTCATCTTCCAAACATATACACTCAAGCCACACTGATTGAAATGCAAACTCATGACCTCTTGAACATGAAACTAAGGTTCTATCACCTCAGCAAAACAAGTGTAGTTGTTTATTTTGATTATTTAAATTGTTGCCCAACGTACTCCATGTGAGAAGTATTTCGATGCAATGAACAAAAATACGATACTTTTCGTCCAGAGGTCCAGAGGTAGTCCTAGTCGGGCGGGGCTTTCCCCGTCCGGGTGTCATATGCCGCAGTACCTAGCCGCTTTGCGGCTTAACCTGCGAAATGAACCAGTAGATCCATGTTCTGCTGGGTGTTTGAAATTTTTGGCTGTTGAAATTGTTTAAAGGGGTTAGGAACGGGTTGCCCCTCTTTGTCGTGGGCAGCTGCACTTAATCGTTCCCCCTTTCTGGGAGACACGATTTAGTTTTTTTTGCTCCGTTTTGGGTACGGGTTGTGTAGCGCTTGGTCATTTGGCGTAGAAGTTGTTCCCAGAGACATCTGGGGTTTTCCCTGGGTTACCCAAGGGGTCCCAGGACGTCTCTCGGCAGTCTGAAGGACGGCAAGCGTCTTTGATCTCTCGGGTCATACCTTCCCAGGGAGTTCACTAAAGGGTTGGGGTGCAATTGGATTTTCTCGTACATTGATCGTGCCCTCTCGCGAATGACATCGACAATGTACGGGATCTGGGAGTGCTCATGTAGGATATGACCCGGAAATCTCCAGCCTGTATCGTAGATGATGCGGAGTGCTTTGTTCTGCAGCGTCTGGAGTCTGACGAAAGTGGTATTAGCCACTGTTCCCCAGATCTCACAGCCGTACAGAATCATAGGCGGAATGATCGCCCGATACAGTTGGAGTTTGAGACGGATTGGCATAGTTGATCTGAAGATAGGGTATAGGCTCCGGAGTGCGACGTGCCCCAGCTGGACCTTGCCCTTGACGTGCGGAACGTAAGTTAACTTACGGTCCAGCGTCACCCCGAGATACTTCGCCGTCTGCACCCAAGGGATTCGACGGCGCCGTAAAACGAAGTTCTGCTGCAACCGGTTGGCTATGGTTTTCGCCAGGAGAATAGCAGAGCTCTTCTCCGGGTTAATTGCCATTCGCCATTTTGCGCTCCATTCGCCAATGGCCCGGAGCTGGGTTTGGATTTGCCGGAAGCTGTACCGTGTATTTCAATTGACTGCGAAGATCATGAGATCGTCCGCATACTGACAGGATTGGGTGTTGTGGTGTGTTGGGATGTCAGCCATGTAAGCTGCGAAGAGCGCCGGCGACAGCACGCTGCCTTCCGGTACTCCAGCGCCAATGGGCCGCTCGGTGGACAGCTTCCCATCCATCTTTACTCGGAAGCTTCGGTTTCCGAGGAAACCGGCCACCAAGGAAATGTATGGACGGGGAATTTCATGCTCCAGGAGTTTGTAAATGAGTCCTTCGTGCCAGGTAGTGGCGAATGCCTTCTCCACGTCGAGCAGCACTGCTACCGTTTTAGACCTTTCCTGGAAACCCAGGGAGGCCTTCTCGGCAACCCGCAGTAGCTGCTCGGTCGTGGAGTGGCCAGAACGGAAGCCAAACTGGTGTTCCGGGATTAGTCCCCTTTCCTCCAGATGAGGAAGGAGCCGGGAGAGGAGCAGTTTTTCGAATACCTTCGATAAAACTGGGAGAAGGCTGATTGATCGGTAACTGGAAGGAAAAACCGGATTTTTTCCCGGCTTTAAAACGCACACCACGCGCACCTCCTTCCAGATAGCTGGAAAGTGGCGCATGTATAGGCACGCGTTATAAATCCGGGTTAAGTGAATCACGGCTCTTCGTGGAAGGTGCTTGAGCATTTCCGCTGTCACACGGTCCTGCCCAGGTGCTTTGTTGGTTCTTAGAGAGTTAAGCGTGGTCGCTAACTCTCTAGGGGTAACGATGGGAATGTGGAACTCCTCGTGGTCAGGGGGCGGAGCTTCTAGGAAGTCCTCCACCACCTGTTCCACGAGGTCAGCATGGTCATCGTCCATTTGCTCTACCCTGGGTTGGAATTGAGCCTCCAGATAATCTGCTAGCGCCTCTGCCTTTTCTTTCGACTCGTAGACGAGTCGACCTCTAGGGCTATGTAGGGGGTGCTGGTGTACGGTTTTGTCTTTCCGCAGGCTACGGACTATTCGCCATGGTTTTCTCTCCTGGAGATTGGTTTGCCTTAACATGTTTTCCCAGGCCTCTTTGCGGTGTGCTCTTAGGAGTCGTCTTGCCAGGGATTTGAACCTCTGGTGTACTTCTCCTATCCTGGGATGGCGAAATCTCTGCCACAGCTTTCTTACGGCGTTTTTAGCCCTTATGAGTTGTTTGATGGGTCCTGGGATATCTGTGGGGTTTGGCGTGTCTATTGGGATGCGGTGTGTGTGAGCACGGACCGCGTTGAGGATGGATGTGGAGAACTCCCTGGCTGCCGCCTCGAGTGACTCCACAGAGTCGATTCGAGGGCAGGCTTCCACGGAGTTTTGGATGTGAAGAATGGCGGCATCCCAGTCGACTTCATCCACCCAGTCAGCCGTTGCCAGAGCTGCGACGGTAACGTCTGAATTGATCACAACTGGGTTGTGGTCAGAATCCAGAGCATTCACCGCCGTGAGGTCCACATGAAATGGAATGTTCTTGGTGATTGCGAAATCTATGACGTCCGCCCTGCCACGAGGCGGGAAGTGCGTTGGACTCCGCGGGCCATGCGCATGAAGGGTTGGGTCTCCGCAGATGAAGCGGTAGATGCTCCTTCCCCTATCATTCTGGGTTCGGCTGTTCCATCCTGGGTGTTTGGCATTGAAGTCACCGGCTATGCACACTCGGTGGTCTAGGTTGAGGAGTGCCCTGTAATCCGCTTCATAGAAGGGATGGTTGGGCGGGTCATACACCGCCACAAGCACTAGGTCTGAACCGCCCAAGGAGAGCCTTATGGCGGTCGCCTCCAAGTGTGGAAGCGGGGGGATGGTAATGGGAGTATGGGTGATGTGATTTTTGATGAATATAGCTGTACCGCCGCCCCGCCGGCCGACTCTATCGGCTCGGTGGACGGCGTAACTTGGCAGGTTAAATTGTATACCAGCATGCAGATGCGTTTCGCATACCATAAGGAGGTCAATCCTGTGGTCACTTACAAACTCCAAGATGCCCGGTCTCTGTTCCCGGACTCCGTTTGCGTTCCAGAACGCGGCTCTCAATGTTCGCTGAGTTCTTCTCAACGCCATTTACGAGCTGGAGTCAGGGAAGAGGAGCCGTGCAGTCTGTTGCATAATGCTGTGCTTTTGCAGAGCAGGGATGCGGGGATCTGTCAGTTGCTCCCTGCAGCGCCTCAGAATGGGGAGGGAGCGATGAATCAGTTCGGCGAACCAGGCAGAAAGCTCATGGAACTCCACCAAGTCCTCGTTTGAGACGCCAGTGTCCCAAATCGGCGCAGGTGTTGTAGCGAGGGCTGCTGTTGCAGCCACTGTAGCTGGAACTGGTAGAGGGGGGAGAGCAGTTGCAGCAGGGCCGCTCTGTCTCCCCGCAGATTCTTGGGCTGGTTGCCCGGCCGTTGCTGCCGCAGTTGCCGGCGGTTTCTCCCGCCGGGCTGCGGTGGCCTTCTTCTGGCGAGGAGGCCGCTGTGGCTTTGCTGCAGATGCAGCTGGTGGTTGTTTGGCGGTAGATCCAGAGCTTACTGACTGGGTCGCTGCCGGAGTCTGGCTTGCCTCGGCCTGCTGCAGCACTTTTTCGTGCTTGCCCAGCGCCTGGGCAAAACTGACTCCAGGCCAAACTTGTGCTGGCTCCCTGTTTGTGTTCCTGCCCTGTCTTGCCTGCACTATGCGCAGTCTAGCGGGACAGCCGCCGTAGATGCCTATGTGGGCCTCTCGGCAGTTGGCACACTTTTTCTCCTCTCTGGGGTTCGGGCATTCGTTGACATGGTGTGGGCCTGAACACCTTATACAGGCGGTCTTCCTCTCGCACGCATGGCTCGAGTGGTGGAAGCCCAAGCATCTGTAGCATTGGGCTGGCCCCTCTCTGCCATGGTACGGTTCGATTCTGATCTTAGTGTTGTAGAGGTGGGACACCTCGTCAATTTTGGGGAGACCTTCTCCCTCCTTCTCCACTATTACGAGGAATAGTGGCATGGGAGTCCTTAGGGGCTCCTTGCCTTCCTCGCGGACTTGCCTGGTCAGCTGGACCACGGTACGCGGCGTAATGCCGTGTTCTTCCGCCAGGCCCACCTTTATGTCCTCCGGGTCGGTGTCAGATCCGAGACCTCGGATGACTCTGGGCACCAGGTTAGGTCGCTGCAGCGAGAACGTGTGGAATTCTATCCCCGCTTCGCGCAGCACCCCCCTGGCGGCTTCATGGTCCTCCGGGGTCGTGGTCTTTAGGATCACCCGACTTGGAAAACGGGTGGCCTGGAAGCTAGCCTGGAGCTTAACCCTGAGTTCCCTCATGACCTTTATGTGGTTAGGGAACGGGTCCGCACAATTGGCGGGATTCTGGCCGCCTTTTGTGTGCGGGAGCTCTTGGCGTCCGCTTGCACTGCAGGGGTGCTGGGGGCAGCACCCTCCGGCTTCGAACCGGAGGGCCTCTTGCGCCTTCCCTGCACGGTGACAAAACCTTCGGCGTCTGTGTCGCTCTCCGGATACTTTTCGTAAGCGAAACTCTTTTGGATATATAATCTTTAGAAGACTTCCATTCCCACACTCAATTATTTGTTACCTCGACATTGCGTCTGTGTTCATTCTAGCTACTTGCTGTTTTCAAATAACAAAAGACCACTGAAACCTAAGTCACAATTAAGGACCATAATTGAATGTCATATAAAACTTTGATCATTATTAAAACGTTTATTTCCTGGTGTAACATATTACAGGTAGAGCCATCTCTGGGCAGCACAAGCTGCTGTTTATTGTTTATGAGCGACAACGTTTCACCTAGCGGAAGATCTGTATAACTACATATTGTTTCGTGTGTAACGTTATGTTTCTAGCAGTACCTTAAGATATTACAGACGGCTGCAAAGTATTGCGTGCAGGGTTATTAATATATTAAAATGAGCGGACCTCTGGTTCTCCGTACACCAAGATAACGAAATTAAAAATAACGAAACGCTGTCAATAAACATGCCAAAATGCCGATATGACATTAAATTCTCCAAGGATTCTCAGTTGGTTAGAGCAATCGCACGCAGACCGGGAGTTCCGTGGTTCAAATCTCGGCTATGGCATTGAATTTTTCAGTCTGACTCTACTCATTCAAACCTTAGCCTACAGACGGCTAGTTTGGAAGAAATGATTATTGCCATCAATTAACTATGAAGCCTGGGACTTAAGTACTTACAGCACAGTAAGTCGCAACAAAAGGTGCGTGTCTCATATCTAGGGGGCGGAATTTGCCCTATTTGCGTATTTTACTCCTTTATTCAGAAACGTATGGTTTTAAGCTATAAGCATGTTTCCTACAATTTCTAGCCTAATTTCTTAGTTTTATACTGCCTATAAATGTCTATTTCATACGTGTGTGCCCATTCTGCTTATTAGTGCCTAAAACTGTCTTTTTAGTCAATGTCTTCTGCTTGTAATTTGTGACAACAGCTTTTGCATTTATTTCAATGCAGTAGCATGATATTTTTTTTGCTGGTGTAAAGGCTTATGTCATGAGCTAATAGTAATACTTGAGGGACGAAATATTAATTAAATTATTGATGGTGTCAAATGTTAACAATCATATCAGATCACAAACAGTAGCGCTGGTAAGCAGGAATTTACTCCCGTAAGATTTCTTTTACGTGTGTGTAAATCTACTGCCACGAGGCTGTTGCTTTACCCAATCTTACAATCATCACTCAGGGACTCTGTTCAGGTTTCAACTAAAACTTGTAAGGCCAGCGCTTAATTAGCTACGCTACACAGACTAAGATTATATATATATATATATATATATATATATATATATATATATATGAAAAAATTGTGATTTTCACATGCTTACGTTTTTCTACATGTATCTCAAGTAATCATGAAATCCATTGCTATGACAAAATTTCCAATTAAATAGGCAAATTTGGCCAAATCTGCCCCCAAATTATGTCACTTTCGATGAACTCTCTTTGTGTATGCCATCTCTAAACTCTGACGTTTATTACTATTAACGGACCACCGGTACATATGTGGAAACCAGAGGACCACATAAAAGATTGGATAAGAAGTCATAGGCTTGCTGAGGACAGCCAAAGCAGGAAGCCGAATCTACAAGTGAAACATCCTGATAGGTTCTCCAGTTTTAGTTTAGTCCCCACCCCCACCATTCTGATAGCAATACGGCCCTGCTTAATGACCCATGTTGATATACATTATTTTTAATGGAATCCTCATTACCTTTTTAGTATGTCAGGGGTCATAAATATACAAAAACTATCCTCACGCGTCCTGTGATTAATTATTTACGTATATTGTCATCATCATTATTATTGGTATCATTGTTTTGTCATATACGACGTGGTTAGGCTTTCATGTCTTGCTTAACGAAGGAAAGCAATGTGAAGGTCATCACATAGCGACTTAGACTAAAATAATTGACTAAACTCCTAATTCTTCTGTATTGTCCTACATCCAGTGTAGAAGAAGCTGAATACACAAAAATAATAAACATAGAATAAGTAAAACAACAAAGAAGTTAAGTAATTTTTGCAATTATTTGTAGTAATTGTGGAAGAATATGTGTAGAAATTGATATAAACTACATTTATGAGTATGACAATAAATGGGAACAAAAAAACCCATGTGATGCCAGACTAAATCTCAAACTACGTGATTAGTAACTAACTTTCATGTACGTCTTGCCCCTCTCGAAGTTTATCGAAATGGATATGAAGTAACCTTACAAACGTTCTATGGCAACTGTGACATTTTTAACAAACAGTTTGAAATGATTTGTTGATTATAACTCAAAATATGTTCCAAAAACTGTTTCGAGGGTTCTGTAGAATTAAAATAGTAATATGAAAATAATGAACGAAATGTACGCGGACAATTTGGGGACTTCCTTTCTCAAACTGAAGTATTTGTACGTCCAATATTGTGTTAATTTACACTACTGCAACTACTCGTTTATACTAATTAAACACAAGGTTAAGCCTAAACTTCTCCTCAGTTACTACAATCACGATATTCCATAGAAGGTACTACAAATTACAACCCTCTATCACTGCATCAAATATTACAAGTTGAGCCATCTATGAACAGCAGATACAGTCGGTGAGCGGTTGTATCTTCTAGCGGGCAGGAATACAGTTAAAAGAAACTTTACTATAATATTGTGACTTTGTGGGTTCGTGAAATGAAAAGTCCAATTTTACCACTAAAAAATGTTCTTTATTTCCACCGACTTACAGTCTAACACTTGCGAATTACACAGTATTACGTGCTGCACACAATTACAATTCACCAGTTCGTCCGTTACAATTTCACTTGTACTCGCGACTACGTAAACTCCGATGCACGTACACAGTCTCGTTCGTTAACACGGCGCTCCTTTCCACGCACGTCACTGACTAACACTGACTGCCTGTCTCTCTGAAACCCTTTTTATAGGAATGTCACCGGTCTTCTAGAAGTCTCTGGTTTCCCCCACGAAAGTTCCGGAGGGCAGAAGAAGGGGAGAGTAGCGCCTAGGGACAAGCGACTTTTCCCTAACCACCCCCCAGTTAGTGACAGAGACTAATGGGAGGCGTAGCTGGTTTCCTCACAGCTGTGGGCCTCATGCCTACCGCTAATTGGGTGACACTGCTCCCTCCTCAAAGCTGGTCGTCCCGAACAGCACCATCGTAGCGGGCTAGTCGATCCAGGTGTACCACCAACATCTTTCCACGGGGAACCTTCTGGATGCGGTAGACCACGTCGTTAATCCTCTTCACAACCCGGTACGGTCCTTGCCATGGCTGCTGGAGCTTCGGGCAGCGTCCCTTGGTCCGGGTAGGACGGTACAACCAGACCAGGTCACCTTGCTGGAACCCTTGGCTGTTGGCTTGCCTGTCATACCTGGTCTTCATGCGGTCGCTCGCCTTCTGGATGTTCTGGCGAGCCATCTCGTGCATGTTGTGGAGATGGTCCACCAAGTTCTCCACATACTCGGTCGCTGGCTGTTTCGCTTCCGGAGGGCTTCCAAAAGCCAGGTCACAAGGGAGGCGTAACTCTCGTCCGAACATTAAGCTGGCTGGCGTCATCCCAGTTGTGTCGTGTGTAGACGAGCGATAGGCCAGCAAGAACAGTGGCACCTTGACGTCCCAGTCTCGCTGATGGATGGCCACGACTTTCCTCAGGTGTTCCTCTAAGGTCTTGATGTACCTTTCGACCATGCCATCCGATTGGGGATGTAGAGGCGTAGTGCGAGTCTTGTTCACCCCAAGCCTTTGTAGTGCCTCCTTCATTAGGTTGGACTCAAAGTTGGTACCCTGGTCACTGTGTAGCTCTAACGGCACCCCAAATCGAGAGAACACTTGCTCCACGAGGCAGTCTGTGATTGTCTTTGCCTCTTGGTTTGGGATGGCATACACCTCCGGCCACTTGGTGAAGTAGTCCACGACCACCATTAGGTACTTGTTGCCTCGGTCGGAAACTGGGAACGGTCCAGCAATGTCAACGGCGATCCGTTCGAATGGCGCTCCGACGTTGTACTGCTGCATGCGACCCCGGCTCCTAGTCTGGGGGCCGCGACTCGCCGCGCACACGTGACACTGACGGCACCACCTCTCAGCATCAGCTCGGAGTCCCAGCCAGTAGTAGCGCTGCCGTAGTTTGTCAATCGTTCGGTTGGCTCCCAGGTGTCCTCCTGAAGTACCGGCGTGCACTTCCTCCAAGACTTCCGGGACCTTACTCCGGGGAAGTACCAACTATTCTCTCTGCGTCTTCCCATCGGGTGACTCCCATACCCGGAACAGCACGCCCTCTCTGGTCTTCAGCGAGTCCCATCGGGCCCAGTACGACTTGTAGGTGGTGCTCCTCGGTGCGATGTCCTCCCAGGTTGGTCTCGTCCCTGCCTCCACTTCCCTTAAGAGCGGCGCCAAGTCTGCGTCCGCCAGCTGCTCCCTCCTCAGGCCTGCGCTATCCCAGCCTTCAGCAGGCACTGCCACAACTACTCGGACTGCTGCGGCACGCTCCTTCTCTTCCACACTTGAGCACTGGCCGCACTCTTCTGGACAGGGTCTTCGGGACATGGCGTCTGCGTTACCGTGGCTCTTCCCTCTATGATGTTCCGAGGTGAAGTCGTACTCCTGCAGCCTCTGGACCCAACGTGCTGTCTGGCCTTCCAGGTTCTTAAAGCTCAATAGCCAGGTTAGGGCGGAATGGTCAGTCCTCAGGTGGAATGGCTGACCGTACAGGTACTTGTGGAAGTGCTCCAAGGTCTTTACTACCGCCAATAATTCTCGTCGGGTGACGCAGTAGTTCTTCTCTGCCTTGGATAGCGTCTTGCTGTAGTAGGCTATCACCCGCTCATGGCCGTCCTGGATCTGCGATAGGACACCTCCAATGCAGTGGTCGCTGGCGTCGGTGTCCACAATGAAGGCGCCACCCAGTTGTGGGAAACCCAAAATTGGAGCACTGCACAGGGTCTCCTTTAGGTGCTGGAAAGCGTTTTCGGCGTCCTCTGTCCACGCATAAGGCCGGTGTTCCTCTGTCAGGCGGGTGAGTGGTTTTGCGATGTTGGAGAACCCCTTTATGAAGCGGCGGTAATAACTGCACAGCCCCAGGAAACTGCGCAACTCTTGCCTATCCTTTGGGCGAGGCCAATCTCTCACAGCCTGTGTCTTCTCCAGGTCTGTGGCCACTCCGGTTGCTGAGACTATGTGGCCTAAGTAGTTCACTTCCTTGCGGAAGAGCTGGCACTTCTTCGCGTTCAGCTTCAAGTTGGTCGCCTGCAGCCTCTGTAGCACCTTACTCAGATTCTCGAGGTGATGTTTAAAAGTCTTCCCGACGATGATGATGTCGTCCAGGTATAGCAGGCAGGCATCGTAAGTCAGCCCTCTCATCACTGACTCCATGAGGCGTTGGAAGGTAGCTGGTGCGTTGCAGAGGCCAAAGGGCATAACCGTGAACTGCCAGAGCCCTTGGCCCGTCGAGAATGCGGTTTTCTCCTTGTCTCTCGGGTCTAGAGCTACTTGCCAGTAGCCCGACTTCAGGTCCAGGGTCGAGAACCACTGTGCACCAGCTAGCGTGTCCAGGGTGTCGTCAATCCGGGGTAAGGGAAAACAGTCCTTTCGGGTGACAGCGCTCAGCTTTCTGTAGTCTACGCAGAAGCGCAGCTCGCCGTTCTTCTTCGTCACCAAGACTACAGGGGAACACCAAGGGCTGTCAGACTCTTCAATCACTCCCCTGGATCTCATGTCCCCAAGCATGTCTCGTACCGCCCCTTGCTTCGCCAGCGGAACGCGTCTATGTGGTTGCCGAATAGGCCGGGCGTCCCCGGTGTCGATGCGGTGAAGCACTTTGTCCGTGCGGCCGTAGTCACTATCACCTTGGCTGAAGACGCGCTGATACCGCCTTAGCAGTTGTCGAACCTTCTCCAGCTGTTCTGCGGTCAGGTGGTCGGCCGCCCTCTCCAGTAAGCCTTCTAGCCGGGGCCCCAGGTGTTGCTTCGGCGCCGGCTCCTGTGTCTTGTCGATTGCTGTTACGCTTACTACGGGCTCGCACGTTCCCAACTCCGTCCCGGCCTGGACGTCGTGATCGGTGTCCGTTGGATTTAGCAGTCTCACTGGCACCTCCTCTCGGCACGGCAGCAATGCCCTGGCTACACACAGTCCGTGTACAGGCGTCTTCTGGTCCAGCATCATGTTCCTGGTTCTCTGGCCCTCAAGTCGCGCCGTCACCACCACCTCGCTCCTCGCGGGAACAACCACGTCTTCGTCCAAGACGACCCTGCACATTCCAAGGCGCTCTTCGGGTTGACGGAGTATAACCTTTTCTCCGTTAAGCCGCAGGACCTTCTTGCCGACGTCGACCGTCGCCTCATGGCTCCTGAGGGCATCCAGTCCCAGGATCACCTCCTCAGCCACCTTCGCGACGAACACCCACAGACGCTCGGCACTCCGTCCCAAGTTCAGCTCCAGCAGGGCCTCCTTCTCCACAGGCAAGGTGTCGCCCGATGCCGTGACAAGCTGGTATGGCCGGCTTGGCTTCCTTGTCGGCAAACCCTTCGCCACGTCAGGTCTGATGATGGTCACGGCCGCCCCGGTGTCCACCAGCACGCGGCACGGCTTTCCTCTTATCCAACCGTCCGCGATGAGGCTGTCATCCATACGCCGGCTGACGGCGCGCAGTGTCACTCGAGGGGATGGTGGTGATGGCGCCGACGTGCCCCTCTCCACGACGACCCTTACTCGTTTTCCGGCTGCTCTTCCTGGTGTGGGCAGTCTCTCTGCAGGTGTCCGGGCTGTCCACACCCCCAACACAGGCCACTAGGTGTTCGCCGGCGTCCCTCAGCTGGTCTTCTGTCTCCGGCGTAGCGGACACTCCTCGTTCTCGACGTCGGGATGGATATTATTTTGGCCGCCTCCATCCTTAATGCCGCTGTCAGCGCCTCGTGGATGGTTTTATATTCCCCGAGCATTAGGCGCTGACGAATCTCCGTGTCCCGTACCCCGTCGACAAAGTTGTAGGCGGCTTCCCGGGATACGAACTCCAGTGGCAGGTCAACCAAGGCCTTGCTAGCCAGCTGCTCGATCGCAATGGCGAACTCCTGCAGCGTCTCCCCCGGCTGCTGTGACCTTGCCTTTAGCTGGCTGCGGTATGCTGCGGCTAAGCGGTGGTTCCCGAAGCGATTCTCCAGGGCTTCCCAGATGTCCTTGGGCGCCGCCGTCGTCTGCACCGCGTTTAGGACTTCCGCGGCTCTTCCCTGGAGGCTGGCTATTAACTGTGTGGCCTCCTCCTCCAGTGACCATCCGTTGTGCCTGGCCACTGTGTCGAACTGGCGGCGGAAGACCTCAAACGTTGACGCGCCGTCATACTTGGGAGGTTTGACGCGCGCAGATGTTGTGTCGCGTCCCGGCGCGTCGGCCTTCAAATCCTTCAGCTTCCTGCCGACGACGTCCTCCACCATGGCGTTCAGGGACTTCGCGCTGCAGTCGGCTTTCCCTTCCAGGTCGTTAACGCGGCTCGCCAGGTCCTCGACGCGCTCGTCCACTTGGCCCATCCGCTTGCCCAGCTCCGTCACGTCATCCCTCACGCCGGCCAACTGTTCTTGAAATTTGGCGGCGAGAGCCTCGTTCGCCACCTTCATTTCCGTGGTCAGTTCGGCCATCTTTGAGGTCATTGTCGTGGCCAAGTTGTTGTTAGCCGTTTCCGTCTTCGCTGTTAATTCGGCCTTCATTTCTTCCATCTTCCCGGTGATGTTGTCGTTGGCCGTCTTCATTTGTTTCAACTCGGCGGTGATGTTGTCGTTGGCCGTCTTCATTTGTTTCAACTCGGCGGTGAGGTTGTTATTTGTAGTCTCCAGCTTCGCGGCCAGGCTGTCATTTGCCGCTTCCGTCTTCTCTGTTAACTCGTTCATCTTCGCCAAAAGCATTTCCAATGCGGATTCCATGGCTGTAATGTTCGGTGATGTTATCTTCCCGCTTCCTGACACCAGTGTGACTTTGTGGGTTCGTGAAATGAAAAGTCCAATTTCACCACTCAGAAATGTTCTTTATTTCCACCGACTTACAGTTAAACACTTGCCAATTACACAAAATTACGTAATGCACACAATTACGATTCACCAGTTCGTCCGTTATCGTTCCGATGCACGTACACGGCGCTACTTCACTAGCACGTCAAACACTAACTGACTCACTCCTAATTGAAGTCCCTTTTATAGGAATATCCTGCTATTCTAGAAGTCTCTGGTTTTCCGCAAATTACCCGAACGTTCCATAGGAGAGGAGAAGGGGAGAGAAACTTCGAGGGACAACTGACATTTCCCTCAGTTAGTGACAGAGACCGATGAGTGGGCGTGGCCCAGTGCCTAGGGTCCCTCCCAACTGTCGCCTGTCCGTCCCTTCCCTAATTGGGTGACAATATAGACATACTTCAGTAAGATAAAGATTTTTTCCCCTAGTTGCAGTACTGAAAACGTCACATGACTATTTAAATAACCCTACATCTGTATCGTAGCTGCTATTACGTTATTTTAACCTCAGATTTCTCATATTCCATATTTTCTACATTTTCCTAAATTCAAAATGTTCCACAGGGTGCAGTTTTCTATTAATATATATGAAATTCTAAACATCCCTCTAAGGGCAGCTGCATATTAAGTGCACCCATTTACATTTGTTGTGTTTTTGTTATTTGTATTGGAAAGGACTATAATGTTTACTTCTTACTGAAAACGCTTAGGAAAATGAAAATTGTTAAATAGGTATGATTATTTTTTCCCTTCGTTGATATGGCGAAGACAAATATCTCACATAATTACAGGTCATTAATAGGTTAAAATGGCTGCAGAAACTTATACTACAAGTATTAATGTACCCCAAAAATTAATTAATTTTTAAAATTACAATATGTGGGACATTTTGAAAATCGCCTGTAATTTAGACATAAACTGTTAATTCCTCAGAAACTATCGTAGCTAGAAAGTTGAAACTTGGTATTATTCCATTCGTGATCGAAAGCTTCAGATATTTCAATTTTCTCCCTTAATCACCCCCCCCAAACCCATGTTTTCGTTTTTTTACATAGTTAATTACTTCACACCTTTCTGCACTTTATGGTTCTTACTTGCTGAAGTGGATTTATATATATTTTAATTATACGACAATATCTGCTATTTTAACTTGTTGTGGAGCTAATTATGAAATTTGGAATAAATGTAGAACTATTTCGTCCAGGGAACCGCAGAATGTGTTTAGCGAATTTGTTGCGATGATTGTCATTTTCTTATAGTGCATTATGATAGCAATTTCAACAAAATTGTGCTTAGTGCCTATTTAGGTGCCTATTTTGCCTATTTTTTGTGAGTTTTTGCCTGCCTATTTCACACATCTTAGTGTCTATAAATCCGCTCCCTGCTCATAGCATATGAGAACCCCTAGTGGTCTACCGGGAAACACAGGAGTCAGTTGCAGAATTTAATGACATGTCGGCATGATGGTCATATCAGCTCAGTTAGTTAGAGCAACCGCACGGAGAGCGGGATTCAAATCCGTGGTTCAAATCCCGACTATGGCATTGAATTTTTCAGTCTGGCTCTACTCATACAAACCTTAGCCTTCAGTTTACCTCATCATGACCTAAAATTAGGTACCTCTAGAAAAAGTCAAATTTTGCAGAGCTTAAGTGACAGGTGTGTAGAGATTTAAAAGTTATTGGCAATAAGGCAATACAAGAATGCCATGTTTTATTTTTGAGTGGGATAGTAGAGTCCGATTCTAGCACTGGAGAAGACAACATTGTAAGCAAAGAGACAGTCTCGTGCCAGAAATGAAAAACTATCAAATATTCACGAGTGTCTTGCGGATCCAAAGATTTCTCTCTTAACCTCTTTATACATAAAATCAGGCTTAATGAAGCAATTTATTTTGGCTTCAAGTAAGAATGAGAACTGCGACAAATAAATCTGTTTCCTGAAATATCTGAAGCTAAATTTAAGAGGGAATATTTCGTAGTTGGGCCACGGATTAGGAAGTTATTTTCTGATATCTTATTTGAAACAAATGAAATGTGTAGTGTTTAACGCCCGCTTTTACTACATACGGCACCGCAGGCGGTGACACTGATGATATATGAGATGATGATGGAGCAACGGTGGAATGAGATGACGGGGGAAACCGGAGGTCCCAGAGAAAACCCAACCCAGCGCCATGTTGTCCACCACAAATCTCATTTTGCTTTCGCCTGGGATCGAACCCGGGCCGCGTTGGTGAGAGTCAAGCGGTCTAAACACTGGGCTACGGCGCGGCCATCTTATTTGAAGAAACGATGACATATACTGAAAAACCGGCATGAATTGGTTATAAGAGCGTCATCCTAAAGTTTCTGAGAAATTAAAAGGATTCAAATTACAAAAATATTATAGAGGATATGCTTAAGAAATTTCAAAAGCTGGGTTGCAATATGTGTGTGAAGGTGCTTTTCCTGCACTATCATTTGCACGTTTTTTCTTCAGAAATTTCGGCTTTGTCAGCAAGGTGAACGATTTCACCAGGATATAAAGGAAATAGAATGACGTGCCTTTCAAGGCAAAGTGTATAAAAACAGTGTAATCTTTAAATATATATCATTATTTAGAACAGATGTAAAATATTAGTTTATTATGAAGAGTTTTGTGTTGACAGTTGTAGAATTATTAACATTTATACAAATATAACTATTTGTAGCAAAAAATCTCACTTATCTTAAGAAAGATGATGTCGATTTTTCTCCTTAGTTATTAGTAAAAGTTGAAATCGATTTCACGAACACTTGTGCGCGTCGACAGTCAAAAACAAATTCGTCGTTTAGGAAGTTACTATGTTATTATGTTTTTTTTTCTTCAGTATTACTAAAATCTGAAAACGAAACAAACTTAAGAACAGAATCAGCTGCTGGTATTTCAAAATTCATTACGCGATCTTTACTTTTTAAGATAAATATTGTTTCGCAAACTATTAAACGTATCGGTCCATTTAATTCTTTTAATAATTCAACTTCTGGATTTATTTCATGGGTAAATGACGAAAAATGTTCTGCTACGGCCGATTTATCAGTTGGTTTATATTTAATGTTACGAAAACGTTCTTTCGTTCTGGTTTCCAAATTACGTTTTGTCTTTCCAATATAAACCTGATCACAATCTGAACAATCAAATTGATAAATACCAGATTTTTAATTATTAGGAATTTCATCTTTTTAAGAGTAGTGTAGTAAATTTAATACTATATTTATTTTAAGGAACCAAAGTTATACCAAACTGTTTAAAGACTTTCTGTAATTGTTTATTAAACCAAGGA
Source organism: Mantis religiosa (assembly GCA_030765055.1). Lineage (NCBI taxonomy): Eukaryota > Metazoa > Arthropoda > Insecta > Mantodea > Mantidae > Mantis > Mantis religiosa. The sequence continues at coordinate 1,333,395 of JAUKNK010000035.1, read as the reverse complement.
TGGTAAGTAAATTTTTTAAAATTATGATCGTATTTTATTTTTAAGGGAAGAAATGTCATTAACTGTTTTTTGCTATTTGAATTTGTCAACTTTTTATTTATAAAGTCTTTATTAAAATCGTTATTTTTTGTCCTAGTGAATCAAAGCTTACCTCCGGCATATCGATAAATCCTTACTTCCTTAATAAGTAATTCCCGTTAATTTCATAAAATTTCTCACTTCTCCACGTCCACTCATCACTTTCGTCTTCCCCGCATCATCTTTCTACCATCCAGGTTACAGAACATATATTTTTGAAGATTATTGATTTCCTGTTAATATGTAAAACTTTTATATTCACCGCGACATTTTTTACGTCATCATGAAACAAGATTATTGATTTTTCTTCTCCTAGCAACCGTTCATCCTTTTCTATATATTGTCATTACATGGACCACTAATAGTCAGATCAGAAAACAAGAATTTCCAACTGGAAATTTATATAAAAAGTTCAACTAAAACATATCCTTATATCTTCAAATCCAAAAAAAAGGGAAGAAAACCATCAATTTCAGTTTCTAATGTGAATTTTATAGGTTTAACTTGTAAATTTAGTAAGTTTAAAGCATCATTTATTTATCAGGTACAATAGCAAAAATATCATCAACAAATCTATACAAGGTTTTAAAAATCAGAGGGAATGCTTATGGCATTCATCTTCCAAACATATACACTCAAGCCACACTGATTGAAATGCGAACTCATGACCTCTTGAACATGAAAGTAAGGTTCTATCACCTCAGCAAAACAAGTGTAGTTGTTTATTTTGATTATTTAAATTGTTGCCCAACGTACTTCATGTGAGAAATATTTCGATACAATGAACAAAAATACGATACTTTTCGTAAGCGAAACTCATTTGGATATATAATCTTTAGAAGACTTCCATTCCCACACTCAATTATTTGTTACCTCGACATTGCGTCTGTGTTCATTCTAGCTACTTGCTGTTTTCACATAACAAAAGACCACTGAAACCTAAGTCACAATTAAGGACCATAATTGAATGTCATATAAAACTTTGATCATTATTAAAACGTTTATTTCCTGGTGTAACATATTACAGGTAGAGCCATCTCTGGGCAGCACAAGCTGCTGTTTATTGTTTATGAGCGACAACGTTTCACCTAGCGGAAGATCTGTATAACTACATATTGTTTCGTGTGTAACGTTATGTTTCTAGCAGTATCTTAAGATATTACAGACGGCTGCAAAGTATTTCGTGCAGGGTTATTAATATATTAAAATGAGCGGACCTCTGGTTCTCCGTACACCAAGATAACGAAATTAAAAATAACGAAACGCTGTCAATAAACATGCCAAAATGCCGATATGACATTAAATTCTCCAAGGATTCTCAGTTGGTTAGAGCAATCGCACGCAGACCGGGAGTTCCGTGGTTCAAATCTCGGCTATGGCATTGAATTTTTCAGTCTGACTCTACTCATTCAAACCTTAGCCTACAGACGGCTAGTTTGGAAGAAATGATTATTGCCATCAATTAACTATGAAGCCTGGGACTTAAGTACTTACAGCACAGTAAGTCGCAACAAAAGGTGCGTGTCTCATATCTAGGGGGCGGAATTTGCGCTATTGGCGTATTTCACTCCTTTATTCAGAAACGTATGGTTTTAAGCTATAAGCATGTTTCCTACAATTTCTAGCCTAATTTCTTAGTTTTATACTGCCTATAAATGTCTATTTCATACGTGTGTGCCCATTCTGCTTATTAGTGCCTAAAACTGTCTTTTTAGTCAATTTCTTCTGCTTGTAATTTGTGACAGCAGCTTTTGCAGTTATTTCAATGCAGTAGCATGATATTTTTTTGCTGGTGTAAAGGCTTATGTCATGAGCTAATAGTAATACTTGAGGGACGAAATATTAATTAAATTATTGATGGTGTCAAATGTTAACAATCATATCAGATCACAAACAGTAGCGCTGGTAAGCAGGAATTTACTCCCGTAAGATTTCTTTTACGTGTGTGTAAATCTACTGCCACGAGGCTGTTGCTTTACCCAATCTTACAATCATCACTCAGGGACTCTGTTCAGGTTTCAACTAAAACTTGTAAGGCCAGCGCTTAATTAGCTACGCTACACAGACTAAGATTATATATATATATATATATATATATATATATATATATGAAAAAATTGTGATTTTCACATGCTTACGTTTTTCTACATGTATCTCAAGTAATCATGAAATCCATTGCTATGACAAAATTTCCAATTAAATAGGCAAATTTGGCCAAATCTGCCCCCAAATTATGTCACTTTTGATGAACTCTCTTTGTGTATGCCATCTCTAAACTCTGACGTTTATTACTATTAACGGACCACCGGTACATATGTGGAAACCAGAGGACCACATAAAAGATTGGATAAGAAGTCATAGGCTTGCTGAGGACAGCCAAAGCAGGAAGCCGAATCTACAAGTGAAACATCCTGATAGGTTCTCCAGTTTTAGTTTAGTTCCCACCCCCACCATTCTGATAGCAATACGGCCCTGCTTAATGACCCATGTTGATATACATTACAGCAGATACAGTCGGTGAGCGGTTGTATCTTCTAGCGGGCAGGAATACAGTTAAAAGAAACTTTACTATAATATTGTGACTTTGTGGGTTCGTGAAATGAAAAGTCCGATTTCACCACTAAAAAAATGTTCTTTATTTCCACCGACTTACAGTCTAACACTTGCGAATTACACAGTATTACGTGCTGCACACAATTACAATTCACCAGTTCGTCCGTTACAATTTCACTTGTACTCGCGACTACGTAAACTCCGATGCACGTACACAGTCTCGTTCGTTAACACGGCGCTCCTTTCCACGCACGTCACTGACTAACACTGACTGCCTGTCTCTCTGAAACCCTTTTTATAGGAATGTCACCGGTCTTCTAGAAGTCTCTGGTTTCCCCCACGAAAGTTCCGGAGGGCAGAAGAAGGGGAGAGAAGCGCCTAGGGACAAGCGACTTTTCCCTAACCACCCCCCAGTTAGTGACAGAGACTAATGGGAGGCGTGGCTGGTTTCCTCACAGCTGTGGGCCTCATGCCTACCGCTAATTGGGTGACACTGCTCCCTCCTCAAAGCTGGTCGTCCCGAACAGCACCATCGTAGCGGGCTAGTCGATCCAGGTGTACCACCAACATCTTTCCTCGGGGAACCTTCTGGATGCGGTAGACCACGTCGTTAATCCTCTTCACAACCCGGTACGGTCCTTGCCATGGCTGCTGGAGCTTCGGGCAGCGTCCCTTGGTCCGGGTAGGACGGTACAACCAGACCAGGTCACCTTGCTGGAACCCTTGGCTGTTGGCTTGCCTGTCATACCTGGTCTTCATGCGGTCGCTCGCCTTCTGGATGTTCTGGCGAGCCATCTCGTGCATGTTGTGGAGATGGTCCACCAAGTTCTCCACATACTCGGTCGCTGGCTGTTTCGCTTCCGGAGGGCTTCCAAAAGCCAGGTCACAAGGGAGGCGTAACTCTCGTCCGAACATTAAGCTGGCTGGCGTCATCCCAGTTGTGTCGTGTGTAGACGAGCGATAGGCCAGCAAGAACAGTGGCACCTTGACGTCCCAGTCTCGCTGATGGATGGCCACGACTTTCCTCAGGTGTTCCTGTAAGGTCTTGATGTACCTTTCGACCATGCCATCCGATTGGGGATGTAGAGGCGTAGTGCGAGTCTTGTTCAACCCAAGCCTTTGTAGTGCCTCCTTCATTAGGTTGGACTCAAAGTTGGTACCCTGGTCACTGTGTAGCTCTAACGGCACCCCAAATCGGGAGAACACTTGCTCCACGAGGCAGTCTGTGATTGTCTTTGCCTCTTGGTTTGGGATGGCATACACCTCCGGCCACTTGGTGAAGTAGTCCACGACCACCATTAGGTACTTGTTGCCTCGGTCGGAAACTGGGAACGGTCCAGCAATGTCAACGGCGATCCGTTCGAATGGCGCTCCGACGTTGTACTGCTGCATGCGACCCCGGCTCCTAGTCTGGGGGCCGCGACTCGCCGCGCACACGTGACACTGACGGCACCACCTCTCAGCATCAGCTCGGAGTCCCAGCCAGTAGTAGCGCTGCCGTAGTTTGTCAATCGTTCGGTTGGCTCCCAGGTGTCCTCCTGAAGTACCGGCGTGCACTTCCTCCAAGACTTCCGGGACCTTACTCCGGGGAAGTACCAACTATTCTCTCTGCGTCTTCCCATCGGGTGACTCCCATACCCGGAACAGCACGCCCTCTCTGGTCTTCAGCGAGTCCCATCGGGCCCAGTACGACTTGTAGGTGGTGCTCCTCGGTGCGATGTCCTCCCAGGTTGGTCTCGTCCCTGCCTCCACTTCCCTTAAGAGCGGCGCCAAGTCTGCGTCCGCCAGCTGCTCCCTCCTCAGGCCTGCGCTATCCCAGCCTTCAGCAGGCACTGCCACAACTACTCGGACTGCTGCGGCACGCTCCTTCTCTTCCACACTTGAGCACTGGCCGCACTCTTCTGGACAGGGTCTTCGGGACATGGCGTCTGCGTTACCGTGGCTCTTCCCTCTATGATGTTCCGAGGTGAAGTCGTACTCCTGCAGCCTCTGGACCCAACGTGCTGTCTGGCCTTCCAGGTTCTTAAAGCTCAATAGCCAGGTTAGGGCGGAATGGTCAGTCCTCAGGTGGAATGGCTGACCGTACAGGTACTTGTGGAAGTGCTCCAAGGTCTTTACTACCGCCAATAATTCTCGTCGGGTGACGCAGTAGTTCTTCTCTGCCTTGGATAGCGTCTTGCTGTAGTAGGCTATCACCCGCTCATGGCCGTCCTGGATCTGCGATAGGACACCTCCAATGCAGTGGTCGCTGGCGTCGGTGTCCACAATGAAGGCGCCACCCAGTTGTGGGAAACTCAAAATTGGGGCACTGCACAGGGTCTCCTTTAGGTGCTGGAAAGCGTTTTCGGCGTCCTCTGTCCACGCATAAGGCCGGTGTTCCTCTGTCAGGCGGGTGAGTGGTTTTGCGATGTTGGAGAACCCCTTTATGAAGCGGCGGTAATAACTGCACAGCCCCAGGAAACTGCGCAACTCTTGCCTATCCTTTGGGCGAGGCCAATCTCTCACAGCCTGTGTCTTCTCCAGGTCTGTGGCCACTCCGGTTGCTGAGACTATGTGGCCTAAGTAGTTCACTTCCTTGCGGAAGAGCTGGCACTTCTTCGCATTCAGCTTCAAGTTGGTCGCCTGCAGCCTCTGTAGCACCTTACTCAGATTCTCGAGGTGATGTTTAAAAGTCTTCCCGACGATGATGATGTCGTCCAGGTATAGCAGGCAGGCATCGTAAGTCAGCCCTCTCATCACTGACTCCATGAGGCGTTGGAAGGTAGCTGGTGCGTTGCAGAGGCCAAAGGGCATAACCGTGAACTGCCAGAGCCCTTGGCCCGTCGAGAATGCGGTTTTCTCCTTGTCTCTCGGGTCTAGAGCTACTTGCCAGTAGCCCGACTTCAGGTCCAGGGTCGAGAACCACTGTGCACCAGCTAGCGTGTCCAGGGTGTCGTCAATCCGGGGTAAGGGAAAACAGTCCTTTCGGGTGACAGCGCTCAGCTTTCTGTAGTCTACGCAGAAGCGCAGCTCGCCGTTCTTCTTCGTCACCAAGACTACAGGGGAACACCAAGGGCTGTCAGACTCTTCAATCACTCCCCTGGATCTCATGTCCCCAAGCATGTCTCGTACCGCCCCTTGCTTCGCCAGCGGAACGCGTCTATGTGGTTGCCGAATAGGCCGGGCGTCCCCGGTGTCGATGCGGTGAAGCACTTTGTCCGTGCGGCCGTAGTCACTATCACCTTGGCTGAAGACGCGCTGATACCGCCTTAGCAGTTGTCGATCCTTCTCCAGCTGTTCTGTGGTCAGGTGGTCGGCCGCCCTCTCCACCAAGCCTTCTAGCCGGGGCCCCAGGTGTTGCTTCGGCGCCGGCTCCTGTGTCTCATCGATAGCTGTTACGCTCACCATGGGCTCGCACATTCCCAAATCCGTCCCGGCCTGGACGTCTTGATCGGCGTCCATAGGATTTAGCAGTCTCACGGGCACCTCCTCTCGGCACGGCAGCAATGCCCTGGCTACACACAGTCCGTTTACAGGCGTCTTCTGGTCCAGCATCATGTTCCTGGTTCTCTGGCCCTCCAGTCGCGCCGTCACCACCACCTCGCTCCTCGCGGGGACACACACGTCTTCGTCCAAGACGACCCTGCAAATTCCAAGGCGCTCTTCGGGTTGACGGGGTATAACCTCTTCTCCGTTAAGCCGCAGGACCTTCTTGCCGACGTCGACCGTCGCCTCGTGGCTCCTGAGGGCATCCAGTCCCAGAATCACCTCCTCAGCCACCTTCGCGACGAACACCCACAGACGCACGGCACTCCGTCCCAAGTTCAGCTCCAGCAGGGCCTCCTTCTCCACAGGCAAGGTGTCGCCCGATGCCGTGACAAGCTGGTATGGCCGGTTTGGCTTCCTTGCCGGCAAACCCTTCGCCACGTCAGGTCTGATGATGGTCACGGCCGCCCCGGTGTCCACCAGCACGCGGCACGGTTTCCCTCTTACCCAACCGTCCGCGATGAGGCTGTCATCCATACGCCGGCTGACGGCGCGCAGTGTCACTCGAGGGGATGGTGTTGATGGCGCCGACGTGCCCCTCTCCACGATGGCGCTTACTCGTTTTCCGGCTGCTCTTCCTGGTGTGGGCAGTCTCTCTGCAGGTGTCCGGGCTGTCCACAACCCCAACACAGGCCACTAGGTGTTCGCCGGCGTCCCCCAGCTGGTCTTCTGCCTCCGGCGTAGCGGACACTCCTCGTTCTCGACGTCGGGATGGATATTATTTTGGCCCCCTCCATCCTTAATGCCGCTGTCAGCGCCTCGTGGATGGTTTTATATTCCCCGAGCATTAGGCGCTGACGAATCTCCGTGTCCCGTACCCCGTCAACAAAATTGTAGGCGGCTTCCCGGGATACGAACTCCAGTGGCAGGTCAACCAAGGCCTTGCTAGCCAGCTGATCGATCGCAATAGCGAACTCCTGCAGCGTCTGCCCCGGCTGCTGTGACCTTGCCTTTAGCTGGCTGCGGTATGCTGCGGCTAAGCGGTGGTTCCCGAAGCGATCCTCCAGGGCTTCCCAGATGTCCTTGGGCACCGCCGTCGTCTGCACCGCGTTCAGGACTTCCGCGGCTCTTCCCTGAAGGCTGGCTATTAACTGTGTGGCCTCCTCCACCAGTGACCATCCGTTGTGCCTGGCCACTGTGTCGAACTGGCGGCGGAAGACCTCAAACGTTGACGCGCCGTCATACTTGGGAGGTTTGACGCGCGGCGATGTTATGTCGCGTCCCGGTGCGTCGGCCTTCAAATCCTTCAACCTCCTGCCGACGACGTCCTCCACCATGGCGCTCAGGGACTTGGCGCTGTTGTCGGCCTTTCCTTCCAGCTCATTAACGCGGCTCGCCAGGTCTTCGACGCGCTCACCTAACTCTGCGACGTCCTCTTTCACGCCGGCCAACTGTTCTTCAAACTTTGCTGCGAGAGCCTCGTTCGCCGCCTTCATTTCCGTGTCCAGACTGCCGTTCGCTGCTCTCATTTCTGTGGTTAACTCGGCCTTCATTTCTTCCATCTTCTCGGTGATGTTGTCGTTGGCCGTCTTCATTTGTTTCAACTCGGCGGTGAGGTTGTTATTTGTAGTCTCCAGCTTCGCGGCCAGGCTGTTATTTGCCGCTTCCGTTTTTGTTGTTAACCCGTTCATCTTCGCCAAAAGCATTTCCAATGCGGATTCCATGGCTGTAATGTTCGGTGCTGTTGTCTTCCCGCTTCCTGACACCAGTGTGACTTTGTGGGTTCGTGAAATGAAAAGTCCAATTTCACCACTAAAAAAATGTTCTTTATTTCCACCGACTTACAGTCTAACACTTGCGAATTACACAGTATTACGTGCTGCACACAATTACAATTCTCCAGTTCGTCCGTTACAATTTCACTTGTACTCGCGACTACGTAAACTCCGATGCACGTACACAGTCTCGTTCGTTAACACGGCGCTCCTTTCCACGCACGTCACTGACTAACACTGACTGCCTGTCTCTCTGAAACCCTTTTTATAGGAATGTCACCGGTCTTCTAGAAGTCTCTGGTTTCCCCCACGAAAGTTCCGAAGGGCAGAAGAAGGGGAGAGAAGCGCCTAGGGACAAGCGACTTTTCCCTAACCACCCCCCAGTTAGTGACAGAGACTAATGGGAGGCGTGGCTGGTTTCCTCACAGCTGTGGGCCTCATGCCTACCGCTAATTGGGTGACAATATATATGTTTTTATCGGTAAATGAATGTTTTAATGTCACACTACTTTCTCACACCACTCTACCACATAGGACGTTTTTCCTATCTACTCCAAGTTTAAGATAAGTATTTACAAATGTAGTTTCATTACACATATTTTTGTATATACTTGAGTACCAGTCCGAAGTAATAGCTAAATGTTTAAAATGTAGGACGTTGTGTATGGGCTTTCAAATTCGTACGATACTACAGAAAAAACAAGAAAGGATCTTAACGTTATCGAGATAGAAGAGCATTGAACGTTATACAAGAAAATCGTCAATGACAAAAAGAACTAAGCTCAAGGTAACTATTTGTTTTAAACAGATGAGCATTATTTAAGTCGTGTAAATAAGTAATATGCTACCCGGGTTTATCTGAGACGTGATAACTAGGGAGCAGATTTATAGACACTAAAATTGCGTTAAATAGGCAGGCAAAAGGACACTAAAATGGGCAAAATAGGAACTTAAATAGGCACTAAAAGTTTGCTAAGTAATGATAATTTATTGGAATAATATATGATCATTTATTGGAATTTTCCTAGCCGTTGTGCGCCCTAAAGCCCCACTACTACTACTACTTGGAAACCTCCGGTGTTGTTTCCAACATTAAAAATGAAACTACAGACCAATAAATCATAATTGTTTGTGTAAAGTTTTACAGAAATGCCTTTATCAAAGTAGGTACCAGAATTCTTTACACGATGCTGTAATTGCTGTAATTCTGTTTGAATGAATGGAAAATGCTTACCAAAAAACTGTGCTGGATGTTCTTAGTCGACAATGGGGTTGTATTACAAAAATTAGGATTCTGTACCTTCAGTTTTTAATTAATTTTTGTACTGTACTCTATATCTCCCTGACACCATTTTGAGTGATATTAAGATTTTTTTTCTTTGCTTGTTCCATTTATACCCCGCCTTTAACTGCTATGGTCACATCGGCGGCCATTCTCTTTTGGAACATACTGGAGGTTAACTCGTTATTTTTTGTTTTTAATCATTAGATCACGCACACATTCACACTCTCATTCATACTTCCAGACTCTGGGGAAGATGGGGAATTATCTTGGTCGGAGAAAAATACCCAACCGGACCCGGGACCCTAGCACTGCAGGCAGGTGCTCTACCGTCTGAGCTACAGGGCCAGCCATTAAGATTTCTTTGATGAACTTTTGAATTTCTTATCTTTCCAACAATCATTTCTTTTAAGGGGACACCTCTCTGCAAATTGGTCCAAAACTTACAACAATAATAAATTTAGTTTTTTGTCTTAAAATTAATATAGACATACTTCAGTAATATAAAGTTCTTTTCCCCTAGTAGCAGTACAGAAAACGTCACATGACTATTTAAATAACCCTACATCTGTATCGTAGCTGCTATTACGTAATTTTATCCTCAGATTTCTCATATTCCATATTTTCTACATTTTTCCAACTTCAAAATGTTCCACAGGATGCAGTTTTCTATTAATATGTATGAAATTCTAAACATCCCTCTAAGGGCAGCTGCATATTAAGTGTACCCATTTACATTTGTTGTGTTTTTGTTATTTGTATTGGAAAGGACTATAATGTTTCCTTCTTACTGAAAACGCTTAGGAAAATAGAAATTGTTAAATAGGTATGATTATTTTTTCCCTTCGTTGATATGGCGAAGACAAATATTTCACATAGATATAGGTCATTAATAGGTTAAAATGGCTGCAGAAACTTATACTACAAGTATTAATGTACCCCAAAAATTAATTAATTTTTAAAATTACAATATGTGGGACATTTTGAAAATCGCCTGTAATTTAGACATAAACTGTTAATTCCTCAGAAACTATCGTAACTAGAAAGTTGAAACTTGGAATTATTCCATTCTTGATCGATCACAAAAATAAATGGTATCAATTTGAAACAAATCTAACAAATGCTTCAGATATTTCTATTTTCACCTTTGAGCCCCCCCCCCAAACCATGTTTTTTTGTTTTTTGACATAGTTAATTACTTCACACCTTTCTGCACATTAGGTTCTTATTTAGTGAAGTGCATTTATATGTATTTTAATTATACGACAATATCTGCTATTTTAACTTGTGGAGCTAATTATGAAATTTGGAATAAATGTAGAACTATTTCGTCTAAGGAACCGCAAAATTGTATGTGTTTAGCGAATTTGTTGCGATGATTGTCATTTTGTTATAGTGCATTATGATAGCCATTTTACCAAAATTGTGCATAGTGCCTATTTATGTGCCTATTTTGCCTATTTTAGTGACTTTTGCCTACCTATTTCACACATTTTAGTGCCTATAAATCCGCTCCCTGCTCATAGCATTTGAGAACCCCCAGTGTTCTACCGGGAAACACAGGAGTCAGTTGCAGAATTTAATGACATGTCGGCATGATGGTCATATCAGCTCAGTTAGTTAGAGCAACCGCACGGAGAGCGGGATACACATCCGTGGTTCAAATCCCGACTATGGCATTGAATTTTTCAGTCTGGCTCTAGTCATTCAAACCTTATCCCTCAGTTTACCTCATCATGACCTAAAATTAGGTACCTCTAGAAAAAGTCAAATTTTGCAGAGCTTAAGTGACAGGTGTGTAGAGATTTAAAAGTTATTGGCAATAAGGCAATACAAGAATGCCATGATTTATTTTTGAGGGGGATAGTAGAGTCCGATTCTAGCACTGGAGAAGACAACATTGTAAGCAAAGAGACAGTCTCGTGCCAGAAATGAAAAACTATCAAATATTCAGGTGTGTCTTGCGGATCCAAAAGCTTTTCTCTTATCCTCTTTACACATAAAATCAGGCTTAATGAAGCAATTTATTTTGGCTTTAAATAAGAATGAGAACCGCCACAAATAAATCTGTTTCCTGAAATATCTGAAGCTAAATTTAAGAAAGAATATTTCGTAGTTGGGCCACGGATTAGGAAGTTGTTTTCTGATATCTTATTTGAAATAAATGTAAAGTGTAGTGTTTAACGCCCGCTTTTACTACATACGGCACCGCAGGCGGTGACACTGATGATATATGAGATGATGATGGAGCAACGGTGGAATGAGATGACGGGGGAAACCGGAGGTCCCGGAGAAAACCAGCCCCAGCGCCATGTTGTCCACCACAAATCTCATTTTGCGGTCGCTTCAAATCGAACCCGGGCCGCGTTGGTGAGAGGCAAGCGGTCTAAACACTGGGCCACGGCGCGGCCTTCCTATTTGAAGAAACGATGACATATACTGAAAAACCGGCATGAATTGGTTATAAGAGCGTCATCCTAAAGTTTCTGAGAAATTAAAAGGATTCAAATTACAAAAATATTATAGAGGATATGCTTAAGAAATTTCAAAAGCTGGGTTGCAATATGAGTGTGAAGGTGCTTTTCCTGCACTATCATTTGCACGTTTTTTCTTCAGAAATTTCGGCTTTGTCAGCAAGGTGAACGATTTCACCAGGATATAAAGGAAATAGAATGACGTGCCTTTCAATGCAAAGTGTATAAAAGCAGTGTAATCTTTAAATATATGTGATTAATTAGAGCAGATGTAAAATATTAGTTTATTATGAAGAGTATTGTGTTGACAGTTGTAGATTTATTAACATTTATACAAATATAATTATTTGTAGCCAAAAATCTCACTTATCTTAAGAAAAATGATGTCGATTTTTCTCCTTAGTTATTAGTAAAAGTTGAAATCGATTTCACGAACACTTGTGCGCGTCGACAGTCAAAAACAAATTCGTCGTTAAGGAAGTTACTATGTTAATGTTTTTTTTTTTTCAGCACTACTATTCCTGAAAACGAAACAAACTTAAGAACAGAATCAGCTGCTGGTATTTCAAAATTCATTACGCGATGTTTACTTTTTAAGATAAATATTGTTTCGCAAACTATTAAACGTATCGGACCATTTAATTGTTTTAATAATTCAACTTCTGGATTTATTTCATGGGTAAATGAACAAAAATGATCTGCTACGGCCGATTTAGCAGTCTGTTTATACTTAATGTTAGGAAAACGTTCTTTCGTCCTGGTTTCCAAATTACGTTTTGTCTTTCCAATATAAACCTGATCACAATCTGAACAATCAAATTGATAAATATAAGATTTTTTATTATTATTAATTTCATCTTTTTTTTAGAGGAAAGTAGTAAATTTAATACTATATTTATTTTGAGGAACCAAAGTTATACCAAACTGTTTAAAGACTTTCTGTAATTGTTTATTAAACAAAGGATGATAAGTAAATTTTTTAAAATTATAATCGTCTTTTATTTTTAAGGGAAGAAATATCATTAACAGTTTTTTGCTATTTTAATTTTTCAACTTTTTATTTATAAAGTCTTTATTAAAACCATTATTTTTTGTCCTAGTCAATCAATCAGCTTACCTCCAGCATATCGATAAATCCTTACTTCCGTAATAAATAATTCCCGTTAATTACATAAAATTTCTCACTTCTGCACGTCCACTCATCACTTTCGTCTTCCCCGCATCGTCTTTCTACCATCCAGATTACAGAACATATATTTTTGAAGATTATTGATTTCCTGTTAATATGTAAAACTTTTATATTCACCGCGACATTTTTTCCGTCATCATGAAACAAGATTATTGATTTTTCTTCTCCTAGCAACTGTTCATCCATTTCTATATATTGTCATTACATGGACCACTAATAGTCAGATCAGAAAACAAGAATTTCCAACTGGAAATTTATATAAAAAATTCAACTAAAACATATCCTTACATCTTCAAATCCAAAAAAAAAAAAAAGGAAGAAAACATCAATTTCAGTTTCTAATGTGAATTTTACAGCTTTATCTTGTAAATTTAGTAATTTTAAAGCATCGTTTATTCATCAGGAACAATAGCAAAAATATCATCAACAAATCTATACAAGGTTTTAAAATTAAGAGGGAATGCTTTAGTGACTTGCATTTCGAAAAAACTCATAAAAAGATCAGCAAGAGAAGGCGAAAGAGGATTACCCATTGCTAAGCCAGAAGTTTGTTGGAAAAAATCGCCATTAAAAGTGAAAATGTTTTGATAAAAACAAGTTTGATTTTGTTAAACTTACAACCGTAGCGGTCCTGAGGCACATCAAGTCCCTGCCTTACTTCACCCCATCATTCAGTTCCCTGCTTCCTGTCGCCCACCCTTCGGGACGAGGACCACTGAGGGGCGCAATGGAAGTCAAATTATTTTGTTCTGGTTTCTACCTCTGGAGCCTTGACCACCTTAAACTACACTCGAGGAAGTTTAAGACCTTTGCGTGTCTTTGTTACGTCCTGCAGTTACCTTGTTCTTTGAGGAATTAGTCACAAATTGTCCACGTTACCTTTGTCATGTACGTAGGATGTGTGCCATAAGGAAACAATAACGCTGGTCAAATGTGCATATGGTCCACAGAGCTTACAATTACCCGACATTCATCTTCCAAACATATACACTCAAGCCACACTGATTAAAATGCGAACTCATGACCTCTTGAACATGAAACTAAGGTTCTATCACCTCAGCAACACAAGTGTAGTTGTTTATTTTGATTATTTTAATTATGTTCAATGATCATTTTAATTGTGATACAACGTACTCCATATGAGTAACAATTCAACGGAATGAGCAAAAATAACATACTTTTGGTAAGCGAAACTCCTTTAGATATATAAACTTTAGAAGACTACCATTCCCACACTCAATTATTTGTTACCTCGACATTGCGTCTGTGTACATTCTAGCTACTTTCTGTTTTCACATAAAAAAAGATCACTGAAACCTAAGTCTCAATTAAGGACCATAATTGGATGTCATATAAAACTTTGATCATTATTAAAACGTTTCTTTCCTTGTGTAACATATTACAGGTAGGGCCATCTATATGCAGCGCAAGCTGTTGTTTATTGTTTATGAGCGACAATGTTTCACCTAGCGGAAGATCTGTATAACTACATATTGTTTCGTGTGTAACGTATGTTTCTAGTAATCACTTAAGATGTTACAGACGGCTCCAAAGTTTTGCGTGCAGGGTTATTAATATATTAAAATGAGAGGACCTCTGGTTCTCCGTACACCAAGATAAGGAAATTAAAAATAACGAAGCACTGTCAATAAACATGCCAACATGCCGATATGACATTAAATTATCCAAGGATTCTCAGTTGGTTAGAGCAATCGCACGCAGAGCGGGAGATCCGTGGTTCAAATCCCGGCTATTGCATTGAATTTTTCAGTCTGACTCTACTCATTCAAACCTTAGCCTACAGACGGCTAGTTTGGAAGAAATGATTATTGCCATCAATTAACTATGAAGCCTGGGACTTAAGTACTTACAGCACAGTAAGTCGCAACAAAAGGTGCGTGTCTCATATCTAGGTTGCGGAATTTGCCCTATTTGCGTATTTTATTCCTTTATTCAGTAACGTAGGGTTTTAAGCTATAAGCACGTTTCCTACAATCATTAGCCTAATTTCTTAGTTTTATACTGCCTATAAATGCCTATTTCATACGTGTGTGCCTATTCTGCTTATTAGTGCCTAAAACTGCCTTTTTAGTCAATTTCTTCTGCTTGTAATTTGTGACAACAGCTTTTGCAGTTATTTCAATGCAGTAGCATGATATTTTTGTGTTGGTGTAAAGGCTTATGTCATGAGCTAATAGCAACACTTGAGGAACTATTAATTAAATTATTGATGGTGTCAATTGTTAACAATCATATCAGATCACAAACAGTAGCGCTGGTAAGCAGGAATTTACTCCCGTACGATTTCTTTTACATGTGTGTAAATCTACTGCCACGAGGCTGTTGCTTTACCCAATCTTACAATCACCACTGTGGGACACTGTTCAGGTTACAACTTAAACTTGTAAGGCCAGCGCTTAATTAGCTACGCTACACAGACTAAGGTTATATATATATATATATATATATATATATATATATATATATATATATATGAAAAAATTGTGATTTTCTCATGCTTACGTTTTTCTACATGTATCTCAAGGAATCATGAAATCGATTGCTATGATAAAGTGTCCAATAAAATAGGCAAATTTGGCCAAATCTGCCCCCAAATTATGTCATTTTTGATTAGCTCTCTTTGTGTGTGCCATCTCTAATCTCTGATGTTTATTACTATTAACGCACCACCGGTACATATGTGGAAACCAGAGGACCACATAAAAGATTGGATAAGAAGTCATAGGCTTGCTGAGGACAGCCAAAGCAGGAAGCCGAATCTACAAGTGAAACATCCTAATAGGTTCTCCAGTTTTAGTTTAGTCCCCACCCCCACCATTCTGTTAGGAATACGGCCCTGCTTAAAGAACCATGTTGATATAAATTATTTTTAATGGAATCCTCATTACCTTTTTAGTATGTAACCGGTCATAAATATACAAAAACTATCCTCACGCGTCCTGTGATTAATTATTTACGTATATTGTCATCATCATTATTATTATTGGTATCATTGTTTTGTCATATACGACGTGGTAGGCTTTCATGTCTTGCTTAACGAAGGAAAGCAATGTGAAGGTCATCACATAGCGACTTAGACTAAAATAATTGACTAAACTTTTAATTCTTCTGTATTATCCCACATCCAGTGTAGAAGAAGCTGAATACACAAAAAGAATAAACATAAAATAAGTAAAACAACAAAGAAGTTAAGTAATTTTTGCAATTATTTGTAGTAATTGTGGAAGAATATGTGTAGAAATTGATATAAACTACATTTATGAGAATGACAATAAATGGGAACAATAAAACCCATGTGATGCCATACCAAATCTCAAACTACATGATTAGTAACTGAATTTCATGTACGTCTTACCCCTCTCGAAGTGTATCGAAATGGATATGAAGGAACCTTACAAACGTCCTATAGCAAGTGTGACATCTGAAACAAGCAGTTTGAAATGATTTGTTGATTATAACTCAAAATATGTTCCAACAAAATGTTTCAAAAATTTTGTCAAATTAGAATAGGAATATGAAATGAATGCAGCAGCAGCACAAATCTGGCAGGCTGTTTGGAACAGCCCGAAGGGTGGTCAAATCGTGTACCTGCTCTGGGAAGAGCTTAACCACGTAGTGGCGGAATGTGGATGTTGCAGAATGACGGGTGTAATTTAAGTGGGGTTAGTGTAGGGAGGTAGCTTTTTGCTCCTCAGGGAATGATGAACCGGGTGCTACGGACAGCGAGCACCGCTGGTGGGTTAGTTAATAAACTAGGAAGAAGGTATGTATAATTTTGAATATTCCATAATAACAATTTTGGAGTAGCTGAAATTTAATTTAGGCTGGAATGGAGATCATGTGGTTACCGGTAGTGACCGCAAGACATGCGGGGTAACCGGTATCGCTTATAGCGACGCTCACGAGGAACATAATCCCCAAGGGATCTGACTAGGGCGCTCTGATGTTGGGGCAAACCCTCGAAGAATTTTGTCGCCCGGCGTCTAATTTCATCCTCCACATATCGGAGGGATGAAGCCTCATGAAGTAATCTCACGGGGAACCTTGTACAAACAGAATAAATAATCCGAAGCCATTTATTCTGTGCACGTTGGAGCAGAACTAGATGTGAGCCTGCGGCCATACCCCAGACTTCGCACGCATAGAGCATGATAGGGAGGACCAGAGCCATAAAGAGGCGCAACTTTAGGGGAACAGACATCGCAGACCGAAGCACAGGGTTTAGTGATGCCACAGCACCACACGACCGATGAGCTTGCTCCTGGATGTGCTCCCGAAAAGTTAGGCCCTTGTCCAGCTTGACTCCCAAGTACTTGATTGAATTCTCCCACCTGATCCCTTGCCCGAAGTAGGTAAATTGGGGGAAGTTGGCGGGAAAGCGGCGCTTGGTGAACAATATCGCTTGGCTTTTCTCCGTATTAATGGACAATCGCCAAAGCGTGCACCATTCCTGGAGGAGGATTAGATATCTCTGGATGGGGTTGAAGGTTCTGCGTGGGTGTCTGTTTGTTGAGAATAGCAGCACGTCGTCAGCATACTGTGCTATGTTGACGTGCTGTTCAGTGGGAAGGTCAGCCACATAGACGCTGTACAGCGTCGGGGATAACACAGAACCTTCGGGGACTCCGCCGCGGATGGACCTTCGTGTAGATGTTTTTCCCGCCACTGTGACAGTGAAGAATCTATGCTTTAGGAAAGAGTGAAGAAGGTGTATGACTTGAGTGGGTAGCTCCAGTTGGATGAATTTGTACAGAAGACCCGCGTGCCAGGTCGTAGAGAAGGCCTTTTCCACGTCCAGAGATACCGCCGAGGTGAATGCCTTGTCCTGGAAACCCAGGGCTGCAGCCTCCACCACGCGCAGCAACTGCTGTGACGTAGAATGCCCAGGACGAAAGCCAAACTGGTGAGGAGGGATAGCTTGTATGTCACCCAGAAGGGGGGACATGCGGGCTAAGAAAAGTCTCTCCAAAACCTTCGAGAGAACAGAAAGGAGACTGATGGAACGGTAGTTGGCAGGATTAACCGGGTCTTTCCCTGGCTTCAAGATGCATATCACCCGAGCCTCTCTCCAACTACGTGGAAAGTGACTCAGGGAGAGACACATATTGAAGACTTTGGTTAGAAATAACACGGCCCTGAAGGGAAGGTGGCGGAGCATGAGTGGCGTTATGCCATCAGGTCCCGCTGCCTTTTTTGGTTTGAGGCGCCGGAGTACGCCCTGAAGCTCACTGGGCCTTATAACTGGGAGTCTGTCCGCCTCAGCCGGGGGTCACCGAAAGTATCGACGTACCTCCTGCCTAACGCGGTCAGAGAAGGCAGGGTCCTGGGGATCTTCTCTAGGCCTCATGGTCCTCTCAAGGTAGTCGGCGAACACCGTAGCCTTGGCCTGTGGTTCGTAGGACAGGCCTTGGATGCCCTGGAGTGGGGAGTTTGGTGTCCCTTGGCGGTTCCGAAGTCTTTTAATGACCCTCCACACGTCTCCATCCTCGAGGTTCATACGAGACATCGTGTCCTCCCACGCGCGCACTCTGTGCTCACGGAGGCGGGCACGAACCTCTCGGCACAATCGCCGATGAAGCCCTCGATTATGAGGCGTGCGGTGTCTTTGGTATAGCCGCCTTGCTGCCCAAGAACGGCGAATGAGAAGTAGGATGTCTAGGGGAAGAACATCCGGATGAAGGGGGGCTGGGGTGATAACTGTAAGGTTGCGGACCGTTCGCTTCGCGACTGAGGTGAAGGACGAGACCGCAGCCTCAAGGGAGGGAATGTCGGTTATGTTGGGGTTGGGAGGAATGGAGTCATTCAGGCAGACTTTGTCGCAATCCCAGTCCACATCCCGGTTTTGAACCGAGACGTCATGATTGGCAATCCGTGTATTAACCTCAGCAAGTACTGGGTTGTGATCTGAATGTAATGAGTTAAGCGAAGTGAGTGAGAGATGAAATGGAAATGAAATGAATGAACGAAATGTACGCGTATATATATTCAATTTGGGGAGTTCCTTTCTCAAACTGAAGTATTTGTACGTCCAATATTGTGTTAATTTACACTACTGCAACTATTCGTTTTTACTAATTAAACATAAAGTTAAGCCTAAACTTCTCCTCAGCTACTACAATCACAATATTCCATAAAAGGTACTACAAATTACAATCCGCTATCACTGCATCAAATATTACAGGTGGAGCCATCTAATAACAGCTGTATACAGGCGGTGAGCGGTTGTATCTTCTAGCGGGCAGGAATACAGTTAAAAGAAACTTTACTATAATATATATGTTTATATCGGTAAATGAATGTTTTAATGTCACACTACTTTCTCACACCACTCTACCACTTAGGACATTTTTTATCTACTCCAACTTTAAGATAAATATTTACAAATGTAGTTTCATTAAACATATTTTTGTATATACTTTAATACCAGTCCGAAGTAATAGCTTAATGTTTAAAATGTAGGACGTTGTGTATGGGCTTTCAAATTCGCACAATACTACAGCAAAAACAAGAAAGGATCTTAGCGTTATCGAGATAGAAGAGCATTGAACATTATACAAGAAAATCGTCAATGACAAAAAAGAACTAAACTCAAGGTAATTATTTGTTTTAAACAGATGTGCATTATTTAAGTCGTGTAAATAAGTAATATGCTACCCAGTTTTATCCGAGACGTGATAACTAGGGAGCAGATTTATACACACTAAAATTGCGTTAAATAGGCAGGCAAAAGGACACTAAAATGGGCAAAATAGGCACCTAAATAGGCACTAAAAGTTTGCTAGGTAATGATAATTTATTGGAATAATATATGATCATATATTGGAAACTTCCTAGCAGTTGTGCGATCTAAAGCCCCACTACTACTACTTGGAAACTTCCGGTGTTGTTTCCAACATTAAAAATGAAACTACAGACCATAAATCATAATGCATTGTGTAAAATTTCACAGAAATGCCTTTATCAAAGTAGGTACCAGAATTCTTTACACAATGCTGTAATTGCTGTAATTCTGTTTGAATGAATGGAAAATGCTTACTAAAAAGCTGTGCTGTATGTTCTTAGTCGACAATGGGGTTGTATTACAAAAATTAGGATTCTGTACCTTTAGTTTTTAATTAATTTTTGTCCTGTATTTATATATTTCTGACACCATTTTAAGTGATATTAAGATTTTTTTTTGTGATTGTTCCATTTGTACCCCGCCTTTAACTGCTATGGTCACATCGGCGGCCGTTCTCTTTTGGAGCATACTGAAGGTGTTAACTCGTTATCTTTGGGTTATTTTATCATTACATCACGCACACATTCACACTCTCATTCATACTTCCAGACTCTGGGGAAGATGGGGAATTATCTTGGTCGGAGAAAAATTCCCACCCGAACCCGTGACCCCTAGCACTGCAGGCAGGTGCTCTACCGACTGAGCTACGGAGCCAGCCTTTAAGATTTCTTTGATGAACTTTTGAATTTCTTATCTTTCCAACAATCGTTTCTTTTAAGGGGACACCTCTCTGCAAATTGGTCCAAAACTTACAACAATACCAAATTTAGTTTTTTTGTCTTAAAATTAATATAGACATACTTCAGTGGTATAAAGCTTTTTTCCCCTAGTGGCACTACAGAAAACGTCACATGACTATTTAAATAACCCTACATCTGTATCGTAGCTGCTATTACGTAATTTTAACCTCAGATTTCTCATATTCCATATTTTCTACATTTTTCTAACTTCAAAATGTTCCACAGGATGCAGTTTTCTATTAATTTGTATGAAATTCTAAACATGTCTGTAACGGCAACTGCATATTAATTGTACCCATTTACATTTGTTGTGTTTTTGTTATTTGTATTGAAAAGGATTATAATGTTTACTTCTTACTGAAAACGCTTAGGAAAATAAAACTTGTTAAATAAGCATGATTATTTTTTCCCTTCGTTGATATGGCGAAGACAAATATTTCAAATAGGTACAGGTCATTAATACGTTAAAGTGGGTGCAGAAACTTATACCTCAAGCATTAATTTTTAAAATTACAGTATATGGAACATTTTGAAAATCGCCTGTAATTTAGACATTAACTGTTAATTCCTCCGAAATTGTGTTTCTTAGGCCTTCCTTAGAGGGTTTACAAAATGGTTTCTCTTCTATCGAAACCTTCCTTTTTGTTAATATTCTCTTTTTAACTCCTTGAAGACAGCCCAGATCCCTAATTAAGGTCCAATTGAAGAATTTGAATGTGTCCACTCGTTTCACTACCTCGTATGTACTTTTCATGCACCTATTGGTTTTAAGAGACATAAGGATACCAACATTAATAGACACTTTAATTAAGCGTGAGAATGACAAAAAATTTATATCGTGTACTGATAAAACGTAAGACGTTTATTTTACAAACAAAAGTATGTCAATTTGACGGTGTCTGGACACTTTTGACAACATTGCGCTCCGAGGGACTTGTCTGAATGCTGGATAGCGTTACATAAACTCCTCTATGCATCGGTTTAAATTATATTGACGCGAACCCGTTATCTACGAACACAAAGAGCCGGCAGATAAAGATAGCACGCAGATAAAGGTCTACCGAAACAATCAAACTAAGATAAATGGAAATTTCTGGTGACATCTTGATTGATAGAGATTATTCGGTTTCTTGTATATTCTCGAATTTATCAATGAGGTATTTAAGAAGGCGACGACTCGCCAGGAGTCAGTCGTAAGCGGTAAACAAAAGTAAACAGATGTTGTAACGAGAGCTGATGTAAACAGATGTAATCAGAACACTATTGTTGTGGTCATCGACCTTGGTAGATTGTGTTGTGTATGTGACGTAATGTTATTACGTGAGAATTGAACAGTGTATTTATACGAAAATAAAGAACGATTTTAATTTCTGCAACTCGGATTCTACGAATCCACGAAGTCACAATATTTATATGTCTTACCAATTTTAATGCCGGTACGAAAGTAGCATTCAACCATGTAGACGCGGTGCTCTGTGTTCATATCCAGGGAACGTTGGTTGTGTTAGTTACCAAAGCAACCACGCTGATTCCGCAATAATTACCACTTCTCTGCATAGAGGGCGCTATCTCACCAGTCAACTATGACGTCATTCTTGCTCAATTGGAATGTGGGAAATAACGAATAAAAATGAACACCGTGTGGATTTAATTTTGGCCTAAATGTTGACCTTAAGTGTTTTAAAACAAGTTACCATTAAACCTGGAATAATAAATGGCACATTAAATGTTTAAAGAAAGTGTCACAAGATACACCGGAAGATCTTTTCTCCTTAATTTTAATATTTTATTCTATAACTTCCTAATATACAATATTTAAAACAACCCATACAATCGTTGTCTTCTGGGAGTAGTAACTGACTATTGATTTCTTTCAGGATGTCTGATTCCGCAAATTCTGGTTCAATGTTGCCCTCAAGTGGTCAGAGTTCAGGCAAACAGACACAAGATATACAAGTGGCTGCAAATTACAGCAAATTCTCCGAGAATCTGCGCAGAGTAACACCAAATGGAATACAGTGTTCCTTATTTTGTGGTGGTCGTCGATGCAAATATGAGAACCACGAGAACATGGATGCTGCGCACATGGCAATCAATGGCATCTTCTCTCACTGGTAAGTATTCAGTACTTTACGTAAGGGCTAGTTCAATCCAAAAGTGCGAAAGCACAGGAAAATTATTTTGGTAGAATTGCTCAGTTTCTATTACGATCATTTCCAGGACTTCCAGCTCAACTTGTGGATGCTAGGTGTAGGCTTTCTCAGTTGAGAGTGCAACTCATGTTAAGGGGGATTAACTTACAACGGCTGTTCAATAAAGAATGATCACAATTTTTTTGACAACGTACCTTTACTCATCCTCATAATTTGATGGTCATTCTCAAAATAGCCTCCCCTAAATGTGCTGCACCTGTACCAGCATTTCTGCCAGTCTTCAAAGACATGCTGGAAACCATTTTGAGAGATCCTTCAAAATCGCCTCCGCAGCCTTCACCACTGCTTCTGATGATGGATAATGCCTCCCACGAAGGCGTTTCTTCAAGTTAGGGAATAGAAAAAAGTCACGTGGGGCTAAATTCGGACTATAGGGACGGTGAGGGATGCACTTCATGTTGATTTTTGCAAGATATTCAGCAACAACATTGGCAATATACGGCCGCGCATTATCGTGATGCGGCATCCAGCCTGCTTCACGGAAATGTGGTCTTTTGCGCCTGATATGGACTCGCAGTACTTTCAGGACATTCCTGTAGTATTGTCCAGTTACTGATGTGTGTGCAAATACAACATGCTGATAAACCATTCCATGAATATTGAAGAATGAGATGGCCATAACTTTCCCAGCAGAAACAACCACTTTTGTTGCTTTGGGGGTTGGTGAATAAGGAGATTTCCACACTGAGCTTTTCTATTTGCTCTCAGGATCAAAATGATGTAGCCGAGTTTCATCAACAGTGATTACGTTTGAAAGAAACTACGGATCTTCCTCTAACATCAACTTTAACTGCATGCAGACCTGCATGCGAATGTCCTTTTGTTCGGGAATCAACAGTCTTGGAACCCATCGCGCACAAACACATCTCATGTGTAATGTTTCTGTCATGAACGTGTGGGTGACACCCAATGTTCAGTATTTCAGAAAGCGATCTTAAGGTAATTCGTCGATCCTCTCTCACAATGGTAGCAGCAGTGTTGATGTTTTCTTCCGTAAGAGCAGTAACTGGAGCACCGGGTTCACCTTCCTTTGAAATTGACTGTCTCCTCTATTTAAACATTTTAAACCACCTTCGAGCTGTGCTGTAGGTAAGAACAGACTCTCCATAGGCCTCCTGTAACATTGTATAGGCCTCAACTGAAGATTTGTTGAGACGAAAGCAGAATTTCAAAGCCGCAGATTGTTCCTCATGTGTTACCTCCATTGCAGCGGTAGGTGGTACTGAGCATGTCTGAACTTACCTGGTTCTCACAGGCAGGAACCAGGAGTACCAACAATGAAACTACTACGGCGTGTTTCACATTAAGCTAACAGAATATAATAAGATTGAATTTTAGTGCGAAAAATTATGACTGTAAATAAATTATGAACATTCTTTATTGAACAGCCCTCGTACATTTCCCATACTGATTTCCGAGTTGGTGAGGGAGTTTCAGATGAGTCCCGTAGGTAAGGAACAGGATAACATTTCATCCCTCTCTTCCACTGGAATTAGTGGATGAGGTTTCTCTAATCCTATTGCCGTGTGGGTCGCTTTCACAAAGGTAACAGTACTGTTATGCTCTGTTTTTGTTTATAGAGGACACAGATTACTAAAAATAACAAATGGCTTACGTTGCGAGTCACGGCAGCAACTTTCCAACTTGAGTCGCAATCCTTTATATACGTATGTAGGTACAACCAGAGAAATATGTACTATAAAAACTATTCATAAAAAACATACTTTCGATTTTGTGTTAGAAATTATCGTATATTTCGTTACATCGTTACTGAAAACAGTAAACATGCTAAATAAATATAGATTCTTCGATATACCTATAAAAGTAAAAATAAATTCTACATATTCTATAACTCTGTTGCCCGATTTCACCAAATCGACGTTAACAAATGTAACGTAAGAATTGTCACAGCGCTAACAGAGCTGTTCAATTTCTTGCATTTCACCAACTTGTTATCTGAAAATATTAACAAACATGTGTTAGTGCCAAGAAACTTGTAAATATTGCAGCTATAGAAGGCTATGGATGAGTTGTATTATTTTCTGACTGTACTGCGATGCGCTTTTGTTTTCATTTTCGTCTGCAGACAGCTAAAATATGGCCAGTGAACGAAGTCGTAAACAAAAGCCGTGAGACAAATTTCTCATCGATGAAGAAAGAATTGTTAATTGAATTGGTGACGAAGTGTATTTTTTTTTTTTTTTTTTTTTTTGTAATTTACGTCCTCCAACGTTACGTCATATCACACGATGAATGAAATGGGTGACGTGATGCTCAAATGTGTCCAGAGTCCATGGAGCTTAGAGTTACCCGACATTCGTCTATCAGGATAACAGAAAACCCTGGAAAAAGCCTTATCCAGGTAACTCACCCTGGCCGAGATTCGAATTTGGGACCTCTTGAACGTTAGACAGTAACGCTACCCTCTACGCTACCGAGGCGGGCAATGAAATGTAGGGATATCGTGGAAAGTAAAAGGTAGGATGCGGTGAATGTAGAAGAGAAAGCTGTCACGAGGAAAATATTGGAAACGAATTTAATTCAAATGCATGTGTCATTACTACAAGCACCAAACAACTTGTCAGTATTACGTAAATTTAAAACGAGGTGCGAAGAAGGACAAGAGACTTGAACGTTTCAAGACGGCAGGTAGACAATGTATTTATTATCCACATAATTCAGTGAATTATAAAATTACAAAGTTATTAATACTTGAAGCCAAGACGAGATCGGCATATTCCTTTCGATGCATGTTCTAACTCAGTATTACGTAAATTTAAAACGAGGAGCGAAGAAAGACGAGTGACTTGAACGTTTCAAGACGGGAGGTGGACAGTGTATTACCCACATAATTCAGTGAATTATAAAACAGCAAAGCTATTAATACTTGATGAAAGGTGAGATCGGCATATTCCTTTCGATGCATGTTCTAACCTCTCTTGTACTTCCGCAGTAACCTTCATAACAACTTGTTTGGGCGGTCTATACCTCTGTAGAAAATTTTCTTCTGGTCGCTTCTCAAAATCATTTTTCCTCATAGGCCGTACTCTATTACGAATGCCATTAAACGGTCTTAAATATAGCAAAATCCACAACAGCTGCGTTCACGCCCGTCATTTTGACTAAACTGCAAACAACTATTAACAATACGTGTAATACAAAATTAGTCAAATACTAATCCAGATGTGCAATAAACTATCAAACGGTCATATGGATTTGATTGTACACAAAAAATGGAACTTAAAATATCCTCCAAACATTTTTAATTTGACCATTTGTTTAACCTTTATCTGCCATCAATATATGAGAATCAATGTTCACAGCTTGAGGTTTATTTTTTGCTTATTAATGTTTTATGGGGAGAATATTATGTATATATATATATATATATATATATATATATTTAACACTAGTTGACAAAATGAACCTTTTTTCTTTCACAAGAATTAAAATAACATCTTCTAGAAGTATTTTTGTGCTGAATTCAAATATAATTTTAGTTTTTCCCCATCAGGCAGGGGTTTTGTGTGATATTGATTTGAATTTTTATAATATTAAAAAAAATCTGTAACTAGCTAACTCAAAATTATAACTACTCATTCTGACTTACCTAGAAAGTGGTAGGTAGTGATTTTCGGGCACATTTTGTATCTGGAACGTCTTTCTTCTTGGTCCAACAGTAGTCAGGTAGCATATTGGAACTCCACTTGCCTTAGTAACTCTAGTAACAGAGGAGACCTATGACAAAATATTGTCAACTACACCAATGAGAAGCAGTCGATGGCCGGTTGAGGATGGAGGCAATGTCTCTGAAACATGTTCCGGAAAAATTTTAAAGTAAGTGTTGTTTAGTGTCATTAATCGACTCCCTTTAAATTTAATTTGACAACACTTCTTCACAAGTGGGGTCAAATTTTGCCTCTGAGACTTGAAGGTCAGCTCATCACAAATATAGCAGAAAACTGTCTACATGATTTACACATTTTCTTGGCATGATGAAAAAACAAAGCACTAAAACACTGCATACACAATACACTTTCGAAAAGAAAGGAAGGAAATATTTCACTACTGAACAAACTCACAATCAGCTCAATATTGACACATCACACAGCCAGATGAACAGGTCGGTACATATCCAAACATGAATGAACCTGCACAGCCTTGTTTTATGGTTCTTCAGCATATTACAAATCATTCCCTTATATAATGCTTGGATAAAATCGCTACATATGAGGTAAAGTTTCCTGTAACAGGTCAAAGAAAACGCTAAAAAGTAGCAGTCACAAATAAACCGTGCCTGATGGAAAAATTCTGACTACATATCTGAATTCAGTATGAAAAGATACACTAGATTCACTAATCAGATTTCTTGTGAAGAACACCTTGTCGACTAGTGTAATTTATTCCTGGATTTTTGCTACTGAAAAGTAATAAAATTGAGTGAACCCGAATTCAATTTTGTTTTAAGATAAATCCTGGAAATCTCTTTGTATTATTGGAGACAATTTCATATAATTTTATAAATCTGGAACGATCAATTGGGGATTTGAAACACTCGTTTAAACATATATAAAAGCTGCGCTATGGATTCAGATGCGCAGATGCATTCTTAAAATTTCAACGGCAGATTTAAGCCTAGTGCGATCGATAGAAGCTGGTCGTTGAGCCTGTAGGCGCTGCAGTGACGTAGTCATTCAACATTACGTGCACAGCTCTACTTTTTCATTCCGAGATTCATTTTGCAATTAAATAGAGATTAGTGCGTTGGAGTTTGTATGAAACTCGGTTGTTATGCATTACATAATCCTCACATAAATGATTTACGAGGGTGGGTCAAAAAGTAATGCCTCCTCTTTTTTTCTCTTTTAATTGCCAAGAAAATTGAATACAATTTACATCGCTTGAAAAGTACGACATTGACGATTAATTTGTCACTATTCAATATAATCTCCGTCCTTTTGCACAGTTTTGGTCCACCATTTAACTAGGGTATGTATTCCAGTGTGGTAAAACACAGGGTCATGCTTCCTAAGCCATTGACGCACGGACGTTTTCACAGCCTCCTCATCTTCAAAATGAATCCCTCGATGAGCTTCCTTTAGTGGCCCGAACAGATGGAAGTCTGATGGTGCCAGATCAGGGCTGTATGGGGGGTGAGGTAAGGCTTGTCATCCCAATTTATCAATTTCTGCAGTTGTGTAACGGCTGGTGTTTGGTCTTGCATTGTCATGCAAAATAAGAACATCCGCCATAGTTTATGTTGGGCGAACTCGGCGAAGAAGTACTTTCAGCTTTTTGAGAGTTCTGGTGTATTGGACAGAATTTATTGTGCATCCCTGCTCCAAAAAGTCAGTCATAAGCACAGCCTCTGCATCCCAAAGCACTGTCGCATAACTTTCCCTGCCGACCGTTGAGTTTTGAAATTTTTTTCTTCGGTGACGTTGTGTGATGCCCTTCCATTGACTTCCTCTTTGATTCAGGTTCAGAAAATGAACTCACGTTACGTCTCCAGTAATAGTTTTTTTTTCCAGAAACTCCTCTCGCTCCAATTTGAAGCGTTGCAAGTGTTCGGAGGCTATTGTTTTCCTTGTTTCTTTGTTTTGGACGGTTAACATTCTTGGTACCCAACGTGAACAAACTTTTGAGTAACCCAGTTGTTGAATAATCGTCATCTCACTGCCTTTACTGAGGACGGTAATGCGGCACAATTCACCTGTTGCTACCCGGTGGTCACCACGAATGGAGTCATCGACTCGCTGAATGTTGCATAGAGTCACTGCAGTCACCGATCTGCCGCTTCGCTTTTCATCTGTCAATGGTGTTTGCCCTTCAATTTCGTTACAGCGACGAACCCATCGTCTAACAGTGCTGACATCCACCGCTGCATCATCATACACATTTGTTAGTCTTTCGTGAATGCGAATTGGCGTTTCACCTTCCGCAGTCAAAAATTCAATCACAGAACGCTGTCTAATACGAATGTCGATGTCAGACATTTTGCAAGATGATGCAGTGCTGCCACCTGTTGACTTAGGAAGTTACTACTGCAGGGGATTGGAGAAGTAGGTTTGAGGAATTGTGCCAAATTCAAATTTTTCACATAACTTACTTATTTAAGAAAAAATAGGAGGCATTACTTTTTGACCCACCCTCGTAACTGTCCTGTATCCAATTCAAGGATTGGACTAGATCACAGTTTGTTTTCCACCTTAATTATAATATAAAATACAAGGCTGGTCTGAAAAGTTTCCGAACTAATAAAGATACAAGACATTTTTTCAGAATTTTT
The DNA here is from genome assembly GCA_030765055.1 of Mantis religiosa. Classification (NCBI taxonomy): domain Eukaryota; kingdom Metazoa; phylum Arthropoda; class Insecta; order Mantodea; family Mantidae; genus Mantis; species Mantis religiosa. Next base: position 1,304,535 of record JAUKNK010000035.1, on the reverse strand, counting down.
ATTTTTAATTTCAACATAGTTTCCTTGTAACTCTACACACTTCTCCCAGCGATGCTCCCCTCTCTATAACCCGTCCAAATAGTACTCGGCGTTTTTTTTTCTCAGCAAAATAATTGTTCACGAAAGTGATTGCCTCCTCATTTGACGAAATTCTCTGTCCTCCGAGCGCAATTTTCAGATGTGGGAACAAAAAGAAGTCGCTTAGGGCTAGATATGGTGAGTAAGGCAGATGGTCAAGCAGTTCAAACCGTATTTCTTGGATTTTCGTCATTGCAACCGCTTAGGTGTTAGACGGTGCGTTGTGTTGGTGAAACAGAATTTTCTTTTTCTGCAACTGTGTCCATTTTTCCGCAAGTTCTGCCTATAGCTTCACAAGTAATTATCCGTAGTATGCTCTTGTTATGGTGAAAGATGAAAAAAAATCCTGTAAAAATCATACCAAACTTGGTATTTAGGTTTAGTACCTTCTAAGGATACAATGTAGTGCTTTTCAAGAAAATCCATGCTACCGAGGCGGGAGCCAAGGGCAATGGAGGAGTAGTGAAATGAAAAGTGTGGTGAAATGGTGAGACATTAACATTTGAGATGTAATTATACTTCGATTAAAATAGCTCATTGACTATCCCAAAACCTCGTCACGAACACTTTCCCAGCCGAAAATAACACCCGTTTTCTTATTTTTTTTCTTCAAAATTATAGAAGCAGTTTTGATTTAAGCTAACATTTAAGATGATGGAAAGATAGAGTCAGACTGCAAAATTCAATGCTATAGCCCGGATTTGAACCACGTGACTTCTGGTTATCGTTCAGCCGCTCTAACCATTGAGCTACTATGGCCAACGTGCCGATATGACATTAAATTCTCTAACTAAATCGCGTTTTTTCCGGTAAACCACTTAGGAGTTCTGATAAACTCACACGACAACTACCTTAATGGAGACTTACAATTAAATTCCGTCTGACTCTATCTTTCCATACTTTAGCCTTCACACGGCTAGTGTGAAAGAACAAATAATTTCCATTAATTGACCTAATAGTGGTCCGAACTATAAAGCCCGGGCCTTAAAGTACTTACAGCATAGTAAGTTGTCATTAAGGTAGTTGTCTCATGTGTTTATGAGAACTCCTAGTGGTTTACCGGGAAAAACACGAGTCAGTTGTACCTAATAGTGGTCCGAACTATAAAGCCCGGGCCTTAAAGTACTTACAGCATAGTAAGTTGTCATTAAGGTAGTTGTCTCATGTGTTTATGAGAACTCCTAGTGGTTTACCGGGAAAAACACGAGTCAGTTGTACCTAATAGTGGTCCGAACTATAAAGCCCGGGCCTTAAAGTACTTACAGCATAGTAAGTTGTCATTAAGGTAGTTGTCTCATGTGTTTATGAGAACTCCTAGTGGTTTACCGGGAAAAACACGAGTCAGTTATACCTAATAGTGGTCCGAACTATAAAGCACGGGCCTTAAAGTACTTACAGCATGGTAAGTCGCCATTAAGGTAGTTGTCTCTTTGTTTATGAGAACTCCTAGTGGTTTACCGGGAAAAACACGAGTCAGTTGTACCTAATAGTGGTCCGAACTATAAAGCCCGGGCCTTAAAGTACTTACAGCATAGTAAGTTGTCATTAAGGTAGTTGTCTCATGTGTTTATGAGAACTCCTAGTGGTTTACCGGGAAAAACACGAAGTCAGTTGTACCTAATAGTGGTCCGAACTATAAAGCCCGGGCCTTAAAGTACTTACAGCATAGTAAGTTGTCATTAAGGTAGTTGTCTCATGTGTTTATGAGAACTCCTAGTGGTTTACCGGGAAAAACACGAGTCAGTTATACCTAATAGTGGTCCGAACTATAAAGCCCGGTACTTAAAGCACTTACAGCATGGTAAGTCGCCATTAAGGTAGTTGTCTCTTTGTTTATGAGAACTCCTAGTGGTTTACCGGGAAAAACACGAGTCAGTTGTACCTAATAGTGGTCCGAACAATAAAGCCCGGTACTTAAAGCACTTACAGCATAGTAAGTCGTCATTAAGGTAGTTGTCTCTTGTGTTTATGAGAACTCCTAGTGGTTTACCGGGAAAAACACGAGTCAGTTGTACCTAATAGTGGTCCGAACTATAAAGCCCGGGCCTTAAAGTACTTACAGCATGGTAAGTCGCCATTAAGGTAGTTGTCTCTTGTGTTTATGAGAACTCCTAGTGGTTTACCGGGAAAAACACGAGTCAGTTGTACCTAATCGTGGTCCGAACTATAAAGCCCGGGCCTTAAAGCACTTACAGCATAGTAAGTCGTCATTAAGGTAGTTGTCTCTTGTGTTTATGAGAACTCCTAGTGGTTTACCGGGAAAAACACGAGTCAGTTGTACCTAATAGTGGTCCGAACTATAAAGCCCGGGCCTTAAAGCACTTACAGCATAGTGTCACCCGGGCTTTGGAACACCCTATGGAAGCAGCTGAGAGCGGAAGACAGGGGAGGTCCGTGTTAGCCACGCCTCCCCCTCGTCCGTCTTATAGTGGTGACAGGGATGGCTGGGGGAAAAAACATGATTGTGCGGTCTGTTTCTCTTCCACCTGTTCTGGAAATTACTGGATCTTTCATTTACTGGAATCTTCGCCTGGGAACAAGAAAAGCCGAGTAGACGGCGAGAGGCCTATAAAAAGGGCTGCAGCTAGTCGGAAGTTCAGTGTGAGTGAGGACAGTTCTTGGTGTAAGAAGGCAGTGTTAGTGCTTGAAGTGCTAGTGAAGTAGCGCCGTGCAACGGAAGAATTCGTGTAATTGTGTACGTGCATCGGAACGGTAACGGACGAACTGGTGAATCGTAATTGTGTACATTACGCAATTTTGTGTAATTGGCAAGTATTTAACTGTAAGTCGGTGGAAATAAAGAACATTTTTGAGTGGTGAAATTGGACTTTTCATTTCACGAACCCACAAAGTCACACTGGTGTCAGGAAGCGGGAAGATAACATCACCGAACATTACAACCATGGACGCGGCATTGGAAAAATATTTGGAGAAGATGATGGAAATGATGGCCGAATTAACAGAGAAGACGGAAGCGGCAAATAACAGCCTGGCCGCGAAGCTGGAGACTATGAATGACAACCTGGCCGCGGAACTGAAACAAATGAAGACGGCCAACGACAACATCACCGGGAAGATGGAAGAAATGAAGGCCGAATTAACAACGAAAATAGAAGCGGCAAATAACAACCTGGCCGCAAAGCTGGAAGAAATGAAGACGGCTAACGATAACCTCACGGAGAAGACGGAAGAAATGAAGGTGGCGAACGAGGTCCTCGCCGCCAAGTTTGAGGAACGGTTGGCCGGCGTGAGGGATGACGTCACGAATCTGGGCAAGCGGATGGGTCAAGTAGACGACAGCCTTAATGATTAAGAGGAAAAGGCCGACAACATCGCAAAACCCCTCACCCGCCTGACGGAGGTACACCGGCCTTATGTGTGGACAGAGGGCGCCGAAAACGCTTTCCAGCACCTAAAGGAGACCCTGTGCAGTGCTCCAATTTTGGGTTTCCCACAACCGGGTGGCGCCTTCATTGTGGACACCGACGCTAGCGACCATTACATTGGAGGTGTCCTATCGCAGATCCAGGACGGCCATGAGCGCACAAGAGTGGAAGAGAAGGAGCGTGCCGCAGCAGTCCGAGTAGTTGTGGCAGTGCCTGCTGAAGGCTGGGATAGCGCAGGCCTGAGGAGGGAGCAGCTGGCGGACGCAGACTTGGGGCCACTCTTGAGGGAAGTGGAGGCAGGGATGAGACCAACCTGGGAGGACATCGCACCGAGGAGCGCCACCTACCAGTCGTACTGGGCCCAATGGGACTCTTGAAGACCAGAGAGGGCGTGCTGTTCCGGGTATGGGAGTCACCCGATGGGAAGGCGCAGAGAGAACAGTTGGTACTCCCCCGGAGTAAGGTCCCGGAAGTCTTGGAGGAAGTGCACGCCGGTACTTCAGGAGGACACCTGGGAGCGAACCGTATGATTCACAAACTACGGCAGCGCTACTTCTGGCTCAGACTCCGGGCAGATGCTGGTGGTACACCTGGACCGCCTGGCACGCTACGACGGTGCTGTTCGGGGCGAACAGCTTTGAGGAGGGAGCAGTGTCACCCGGGCTTTGGAACACCCTATGGAAGCAGCTGAGAGCGGAAGACAGGGGAGGTCCGTGTTAGCCACGCCTCCACCTCGTCCGTCTTATAGTGGTGACAGGGATGGCTGGGGTAAAAAAAACATGATTGTGCGGTCTGTTTCTCTTCCACCTGTTCTGGAAATTACGGGATCTTTCATTTACTGGAATCTTCGCCTGGGAACAAGAAAAGCCGAGAAGACGGCGAGATGCCTATAAAAAGGGCTGCAGCTAGTCGGAAGTTCAGTGTGAGTGAGGACAGTTCTTGGTGTAAGAAGGCAGTGTTAGTTCTTGACGTGCTAGTGAAGTAGCGCCGTGCAACGGAAGAATTCGTGTAATTGTGTACGTGCATCGGAACGGTAACGGACGAACTGGTGAATCGTAATTGTGTGCATTACGCAATTTTGTGTAATTGGCAAGTATTTAACTGAAAGTCGGTGGAAATAAAGAACATTTTTGAGTGGTGAAATTGGACTTTTCATTTCACGAACCCACAAAGTCACAATAGTAAGTCGCCATTAAGGTAGTTGTCTCTTGTGTTTATGAGAACTCCTAGTGGTTTACCGGGAAAAACACGAGTCAGTTGTACCTAATAGTGGTCCGAACTATAAAGCCCGGGCCTTAAAGTACTTACAGCATAGTAAGTCGTCATTAAGGTAGTTGTCTCATGTGTTTATGAGAACTGCTAGTGGTTTACCGGGAAAAACACGAGTCAGTTGTACCTAACAGTGGTCTGAACTATAAAGCCCGGGCCTTAAAGTACTTACAGCATAGTAAGTCGTCATTAAGATAGTTGTCTCATGTGTTTATGAGAACTCCTAGTGGTTTACCGGGAAAAACACGAGTCAGTTGTACCTAACATTGGTCTGAACTATAAAGCCCGGGGCTTAAAGTACTTACAGCATAGTAAGTCGTCATTAAGGTAGTTGTCTCATGTGTTTATGAGAACTGCTAGTGGTTTAACGGGAAAAACACGAGTCATTTGTACCTAATAGTGGTCCGAACTATAAAGCCCGGGCCTTAAAGCACTTACAGCATAGTAAGTCGTCATTAAGGTAGTTGTCTCATGTGTTTATGAGAACTCCTAGTGGTTTACCGGGAAATACACGAGTCAGTTGTACCTAATAGTGGTCCGAACTATAAAGCCCGGGCCTTAAATACCTACAGCATAGTAAGTCGTCATTAAGGTAGTTGTCTCATGTGTTTATGAGAACTCCTAGTGGTTTACCGGAAAAACACAAGACAGTTGTACCTAATAGTGGTCCGAACTATAAAGCCCGGGCCTTAAAGTACTTACAGCATAGTAAGTCGTCAATAAGGTAGTTGTCTCATGTGTTTATGAGAACTCCTAGTGGTTTACCGGGAAAAACACGAGTCATTTGTACCTAATAGTGGTCCGAACTATAAAGCCCGGGCCTTAAAGTACTTACAGCATAGTAAGTCGTCATTAAGGTAGTTGTCTCATGTGTTTATGAGAACTGCTAGTGGTTTACCGGGAAAAACACGAGTCATTTGTACCTAATAGTGGTCCGAACTATAAAGCCCGGGCCTTAAAGTACTTACAGCATAGTAAGTCGTCATTAAGGTAGTTGTCTTATGTGTTTATGAGAACTGCTAGTGGTTTACCGGGAAAAACACGAGTCAGTTGTACCTAATAGTGGTCCGAACTATAAAGCCCGGGCCTTAAAGTACTTACAGCATAGTAAGTCGTCATTAAGGTAGTTGTCTTATGTGTTTATGAGAACTGCTAGTGGTTTACCGGGAAAAACACGAGTCATTTGTACCTAATAGTGGTCCGAACTATAAAGCCCGGGCCTTAAAGTACTTACAGCATAGTAAGTCGTCATTAAGGTAGTTGTCTTATGTGTTTATGAGAACTCCTAGTGGTTTACCGGAAAAACACAAGTCAGTTGTACCTAATAGTGGTCCGAACTATAAAGCCCGGGCCTTAAAGTACTTACAGCATAGTAAGTCGTCATTAAGGTAGTTGTCTCATGTGTTTATGAGAACTCCTAGTGGTTTACCGGGAAAAACACGAGTCAGTTGTACCTAATAGTGGTCCGAACTATAAAGCCCGGGCCTTAAAGTACTTACAGCATAGTAAGTCGCCATTAAGGTAGTTGTCTCATGTGTTTATGAGAACTCCTAAGTGGTTTACCGGGAAAAACACGAGTCAGTTGTACCTAATAGTGGTCCGAACTATAAAGCCCGGGCCTTAAAGTACTTACAGCATAGTAAGTCGTCATTAAGGTAGTTGTCTCATGTGTTTATGAGAACTCCTAGTGGTTTACCGGGAAAAACACGAGTCAGTTGTACCTAATAGTGGTCCGAACTATAAAGCCCGGGCCTTAAAGTACTTACAGCATAGTAAGTCGCCATTAAGGTAGTTGTCTCATGTGTTTATGAGAACTCCTAAGTGGTTTACCGGGAAAAACACGAGTCAGTTGTACCTAATAGTGGTCCGAACTATAAAGCCCGGGCCTTAAAGTACTTACAGCATAGTAAGTCGTCATTAAGGTAGTTGTCTCATGTGTTTATGAGAACTCCTAGTGGTTTACCGGGAAAAACACGAGTCAGTTGTACCTAATAGTGGTCCGAACTATAAAGCCCGGGCCTTAAAGTACTTACAGCATAGTAAGTCGCCATTAAGGTAGTTGTCGTGTGAGTTTATCAGAACTCCTAAGTGGTTTACCGGAAAAAAACACGAGTCAGTTAGAAAATTTAATGTCATTTCGGCACGTTGGCCATAGTAGCTCAATGGTTAGAGCGGCTGGACAGAGACCAGATGATCCATGGTTCAAATCCCGGCTATAGCATTGAATATTTCAGTGAGTCTATATTTCCATACTTTAGCCTACACACGCCTAGTGTGAAGGAACAATTAATTTCCATATAAGATGATCCAACAAGTAACGAATGTTTGACTTCATTATTTTCAGAAAAAAATATTGTATTATAAAACGCATGACACTTAAAAAAAGTTTGGTTTATTTTAGTTCTTTACATAATTATTTGCGTTATGTAAGCAGTTGTCGGCTGCTACCAATTCATTAAGTCAAGTTGATAGGGCGCAATTTTGCCAAGTAAAAATTGGGAAATATTTAGTAGAAAAGCAGCTTGTTTCGTGTCAAACTCTAACAACTTCAAGAAAAGTCATTCGATTTTAAACAACAGCCCTATAGCAACCTGCACATTTTTGTTTGTTTGTAATTTACGTCCTCCAACGTTAATGCCCAAATTCACCAGCAGATGTTAAAATCGACGTTAAGAAATGTAACATAACAATTGTAACAGCGCTAACAAAGTTGTTAAATTTCTTGCATTTCACCAACCTGTTTTCTGAAAATGTTAACAAACACGTGTTAACGCCAAGAAACTTGTAAATATTACACCTATAGAAGGTTATGGCTGTGTCTTATTATTTTCTGAACGTACTGCCATGCGATTTTGTTTTCATTTTCGTCTGCACACAGCTGAAACAGTAGCGGATGAACAAAATCGTAAACAAAAGCCGAGAAACAAATTGCTCATTCATGCAGAAAGAATTGTTAAGTGAATTGGAGACGAAGTATAAGGATATCGTGGAAAATTGGAGGAGGAATGCCGTGAATGTAAAACAGAAAAGCGTCACGTGGGAAAAAAATGGGAAACGAATTTAATTCAAATGTATGTATCATTACTAGAAACACGAAACCTCTTCTTCAGTGTTACGTAAATTTAAAACGAAGAGCGAATCACAAGTTACGAGTGACTTGAACGTTGCAAGACGGGAGGTGGACAGTGTATTGTCACCAATTATCGGAAGGCATGACCAACTGGAGCTGGGTAGGGGACAGGAGGCATTCAGACCATGCCCCCCATTTATCTCGTAGCGCTTACATAGGGGATGGTTAGGAAAGTGTCACTAGGCACTGTACCATCTCTTTCCCCTCCCCCTGACTTCTGGAACAACCAGGATATTTCATCTAACCCGGAATCTTCTAGATTGGCCAGTTGGTCCAATATAAGTGACGCGTTGGGCTGGAGGAGAGTTAGGTTCTTGGCGAGCAGCCGTGAAGAGCGCAGGGCTAGCGAACGGACTGGAAGACTGCGTACGTTTATCAGAGGAGTTGTACGTAATTGTGAGTGTGGAGTGGACCTGTGACAGACGAACTGGTGGATTGTATTGTGTGCGCTACGTAATTCTATGTAATTGGCAAGTGTCCCAACTGTAATTCGGTGGAAATAAAGAACATTTTTAGTTTGTGCAATTGGACTTTTAATTTCACGAACCCAAAAAGTCACAGTATTAGCCACATAATTCACTGAATTATAAAATCGCAGAGTTATTAATACTTCAAGCAAAGGCGAGACTGGCATATTCCTTTCGATGCATGTTGTAACCTCTCTTGTGCTTCCGCAGTAACCTTCATAACAACTTGTTTGGACAGTCTATACCTCTGTAGACAATTTTCTTCTGATAGCTCCTCAAAATCATTTCTCCTCATAGGCCGTACTCTATTACGAATGTCATTTAGACGGTCTTAAATATAGCAAATCGACATCAACAGCTGAGTTCAGGCCCGCCATCTTGACTATTTACAATTGTTAAGGACTTAACATCCGAAATTTGACTTGTTAGTTTATCAAGAGTTTTAACACGAGTGTTGAGCTAACACTTGTTGGTGAAATGCAACTTTTGTTATGACTATTGTTAAACCCGTGTTAAGTCTTAACATTTGTCGGTGAAATCGGGCATAAGTCATATCGGAGGGTGAATGAAATGGGTGAAATGATGCTCAAATGTGTCCAGGGTCCATGGAGCCTAGAGTTAGCCAACATTCGTCATTCAGGATAAGGGAAAACCTTGGAAAAAGCCTTATCCAGGTAGCTCACACTAACCGAGATTCGAACCCAGGACCTCTTGAACGTGAGGCAGACACGCTGCCATCTACGCTACCGAGGCGGGCAATTTGCGCACTTGGGGGCGCCTAAACGGTGCTTACACTGGATTATCCTTGTATATGTTAAACCATGTCGTAAATTCCCTTTGAAGGTCTGTAAAGCTCTTTCACTTTTAAATAATTTTTATAAGTTAAAGTAACTAGTAAGTCCTGCGCCATGGCGTAGTGGGCTAAGACAGCATACCTTTGTCCCTGACAACAGAGAGCGTCCCGGGCTCGATCCCAACCATGGGGTGCGGATTTTAAGTCCCGGGTATAGGACAGCTGTCAATTCAGCATCGTGAGGAAAGTGAGGAGTTTACGCTAGGTAAGCGGCCCTGATCACGAAAACCAACATTCCGGCTGGGGGACGTCGAGATGCTGACCACATCTCTTCCCCGTATCGGTTGGATGATCGCCCACCGCTGCCGTGCGTAAGTGGGCGTGAGGCCGGCAGTCGAGTTGGTAGACGTTGGCCCTCTTAGGGCTGTCACGCCAGTGGTTAACTTTAAGTGTAACTAGTAAACTACAAGAGAGAGAGAGAGAGAGAGAGAGAGAGAGAGAGAGAGAGAGAGAGAGAGAGAGAGAGAGAGAGAGAGAGAGAGAGAGAGAGAGAGGAAGGAATGAAGGAACTTATGTCAGGAAAATGTAGATTTTGTCAAATACAAGGGGCGTCCAGAAAGTAAGTTCTGTTTCAATTTATCTCCGCTGCAGCGCTGCGATCGCAGTTCTGCACATGCACGGTAGACGTTCTTTATCAAGGAGAAGTAACGTGCGCCATTGTGAGATAGCTGTCAGCCACGCACGCTTTGGTTTGCTCGATTATAATGTCGGTGTTGGTTGAAAATCCCGCTGCTTGTGAAATCAGATCTGTGATTCGTTTTCTGAACGCTAGGAAAGTGAAACCAATGGAAATCTATCGGAAAATTTGCGATGTCCAAACGTGTTGTGTTTCTCCACGACAGCGGACGACCACACATTGCAAATGTGGCGAGAAACATCCTACAGGGATTTGGCTGGGACGTGTTTGAGCATCCCCCGTACAGCCCTGACCTCGCTGCTAGCAACTTTCATCTGTTTTTGCATCTCAAATCTTTCCTTGACGGTCAACACTTCAACAATGACGAAGAGCTGAAAGAAAATGTTTCCAACTGATTGAAGACACAGGCGGCAAACTTCTATGAAGAAGGTATACAAAAACTTGTGCCTCGCTATGACAAATGCCTGCAAAATTTCGGCAGTTATGTGGAAAAGTAGTTTAAGAGTTGTAGAACTTTGTGTAATAAATAATTTTTCTGTATCTGTACACACTTTAATTTTATTACCAAACAGAACTTACTTTCTGGATGTACCTCGTAAATGCATGTAGCTTTTACCATTTCCGAGATATATTTTATTATTTGCGCGAATTTTCTAATATGTTTTATCATACATTTTTGATGTGGTAGGTGCCACTATTTTGCTTCTACTTATACGTAATATCAGAAACAGGGAATTTTAATCCCAGCAAATAACTTTATTTTTCTATTTATATACGTAAATATTATTTTATTTTTGTAACAATTTGCCTGTTCTTTAAGCATACTCTCTCATTTATTTCGAAACTGACAGAAGAATACACATATGTATGATATTTTATACGTTAGGGCTGCTTTGTGTTGGAAATTCGTCAACACCGTCTTGGAAAACGAAAGGCTTATTTGACTTCATAGGACGTTCGACAACATATATTAGAATCAGGATCATGTACTTGTGCACCCACGTACACTATCGATTTCTGGAGAGTTGGTCAGATGAACATGTCTAGTGAATAAATCGCTAACTTAAGCTTAGAGCTTTTCTTCTTTTTTAAAGTTACCTACAATAGCATCTTATAGGACAGAGAGAAAGAATGGAAGACTGCCTCATAAGAAATTCATAACTGGATGTGCATCATTATGAAGGTGAAGGAAGTCCTCTAAAAGCTCAACGGGACTACGTTGTAATATCGTTTTTAGCCTTGTTGGAATGTAGTTTTTAAATTTACAGATGTACCTGTTGTACCGTTGTGGAACTTAAGACCGAGTAGTAATGGAACTTGTGTTCTTAATGTGTAGCGATATTTCCGCCTGCCTGTTATTCTACTATAAAATAAATAATTATATTTAATTAATTCAAGAATTATTAGGAATTATGTAACCATTGTATAGATAGTAATATCTATGATTTTATAATAATATTTTATGAACGTATCACATAGTTTTGCAACCAGGGTTGTAAGAGAGATGAAGGACTTACAATCCTAAGTCACAACTAGGAACGTAGCTACTAGAAGGATTGGGAAAATCAGATGGTAGAGCTAATTGGTAGAGGATAAGGACATGAGAAGGTTTAGAGAAACGCGTAAACTGCAGAGGTTCTACTCGAATTAGTCCAAAGACCATGACCTCCTTCAACCAGGGAGCTACTGAGCTGTCCCAAAAGGGCGCCCGGCGCCTCCGTGGGACTTTCCATAGGGCAAGATCTAGAGACTAACAAGGGCCCCCCATCTGGTGTTATGGACTCAAGACGGGATGGAAGCGGATACGCCACCTACGTGCGCCAAATCCAAAATGGGAAGGCTACCGATATGACCTCGGTGGGGCCTCCTGGAGATCTAGCACACCTTCTACTAGCTCTGCAGGGTAGTACCCGGGAATATATGGCTTCCCTCAACCCCGTTCGGAGACGTACCCGATCTCCCACGAGTATTGGGAACCACTGCCCCCTCGAGTCCAACCCAATCCGAACAACTCCTAATCACGGAGGGCCTCGAATGTTCGGCCCCGAGTTGCTCTAATAACGTCAAAGATACCACGAGTGCTAGGGGCCCGCAGCGCACGCACCATGACAGCTGAAGGGGACGGATCCCCCCTCCTAAGAGTTTAGAGAAACATCTAATGTCAAACACATTGACAAATATATTCTATGATTCAGTAGAGCAAAACAAGGCATTCCCTCATCTTGAAGAGATCAGAGGATCAATTCAAATATTATATAAATTAAAGCATAATGAACTGTACCTTTGGTTCAGGGTTGCCTAGGTGTCTGCACTAACGGCTATATGAAGGATGTAGTCTATAGTTGATCGTCTTCTTGTTTCTGGGTTGAACACACGGCAACAGACTTTAGACCTGACAGACTTAATCCGTGACTCAATAATACTAATTCAAAAATGTTTCCGCGTATCGACTTACATCATTTAATAGGGATCCCACCAAAATGGCCGTCAATCGACAAGTTAGCGTTTCTCACAATCGTGGGATCGTTTCGATGGTTCCCATGCCAAATTCATACTTCCTGTTTGGTCCTTCCTACTTGTGGCTTTCTAGTACTGCATCAACTTGTGCAGTTACTGTTTACATAAGTTGTCCCAATTTTCCTTTGTTTTGTCGACAAAGCAGGAAGTATCCAACAGTTCAATAACTCTATCTCAATTAGCAATGTGAACCAACTCATTTACACAGACGTATTCAAACTTGCAATACAGGAAATGAAATGTTAAATTCCAGTAATTAGAATTATTTCCAAAATTAGTTCAGAACTTATACGCAACAATATATAACTTATGTATAAAATGTTGTGAACCTCGGAAATTATAACCAATAAAATACTCAGGCCTAGGTTCTCCAGATTGCCTGCTAAGTTTTGGGGCAACTAACGGTACAGCATTCGTCAGTTGCTACCCCTTAGCGTGGTCATAAGAGTTATTGACCTTCCCATTTTGTATAGACAAAGAAAGGAAATTTACCGTTTCTGGGGAGTTGTAGAAATTGGCAGTATTGAAGAGAAACAGAGGCACTCTGGTGAAGTCTCAGATAGGGAGAAGTGTTAAGCCGAAGCAGCATGAAGCGACGTGAAGTGCGAGGGTCATCCGACGTAATATAGAGTATTCTCAGATTAAGCTAAATAGTTTAGTGTTTCAAATATATTCCCAAAAAGGTAAAAGTGGTCAGTGAATTTGAGTACTTAGGAGTGAGGTTGAATAACAATGGAAAGTGGGGAGCACACAAGAGAAAAATGAAAGCAAAAGGAAAGGCGGCAATGAATGGAATAGGAATATGCATATATAAGCTAGAAATGACAACCAAGTGGTTAGAAAGAATGTATGAAGCACTAGTGGAATCCAAAATGTTGTATGTAGTGGAGATCTGGGGGAGGGGGGGACACAGAGGTAAACAAAACGGTGGACCAAAACTACAGAAGGTTTTGCAAAGATCTACTAGGCTTACCAAGATCAGCAACTAGGGAAGTAGCTTTAGTCGAATTAGGAAATACAAGAAGAAATGGAATAATAATGGAAAGAATAATAACATTTTGGTATAGGTGTTTGGCCAAAGAAGAAGGGGAAATTATGAAATTACGCATGAGACAGCAAAAAAGATTAGTGAACTCAAATATTTGGTGGGCAGAGATAGGAGGAATTATGGGAAAAATAGGAATGGGAGATATATGGAGATTAGAGGAAATGAAAACAAGCGATGTGAGTAAATTGGTAAAATGCAGATTAGAAGATATAGAAAGACAGGAAATATGGGAAAGACTATAAAATATGAAATCATTACAATTTTACAAACAAATAAAAATAAATTGTGGACGAGAAGCAATTGTAGATTACTGCAATAGGCCAGAGAGACAATGGTTAGCTTGGATGAGAACAGGAATAATATTTCTAAGAGTGATAAGAAGTAGGGAAAAGGGAATTTGTGAATTGTGTGGGGGGAAAAGAAAGCATAGAAAACTATTTAACAGAATGCGAGGAGGTTGCAGTGTGGAGAAAAAGGGTTTGGGAGGGAAAATGGGAGAAAGTAGAGAAGAGGATAGTAGCTATAAAAATGCTAACGGGCAGGGCGGAAAAGAAGGTAAGAAGTATTGGTGAGTTCTTGCAGAAAGTAAAAGAAAAATGGACCAAAAATGTAACGAATATAAGAAAGGAAGATGAGGGGGGGGGGGAGAATGGGACTAGGTAAGAGGGAGGTATAGAGGTAAGAGCTATCTGGCAGAGCAGAAGATCAGGGTGTCATGTAAGCCAAGGTAGCAACAAGGTAAAGACAAATAAATGTAGCCTAAAGTTGTAAATTGTAAAATTTAAAAAAAATTGTAAAATTTTGAAATACGCACAATAAAAATCTAATGTAATCTAATCTTAGGGACAGTCCGCGAGTGCCGCCTAAATTATTAAAAACCTGCATACATCCGAGTAACTTGAGTAACTTGACATCCGAGGAAGTATTACGAGACTTTCTGTTCAATAATCTGAGAAAAACCCCAATTCCCAGTCCAACATCACCTACTCCATAGTTTAGTAGTAATACATATACTCGACGAGGCGGACCCTGAGAACATAACGCCACAACATCGAAGATCACGACGACGACCACGAGTAACAGATCGTCGCTTCGAAGCCGACGGAGTGCGGGACCTTCGAGATAACGCGACAAATGGTAGTTGTTAATATTATCATTTTCTCTCGTCTTTATAAGCTTAAAACCCAAATTAAGAAAAGCTGTCCAGGATAAAGGTGCTTTTACTTATCGGCTGAAAATAGCATACCATTTTTAACAAAATAACAGCCAAGGCCATCGAAAATTCTAAGTGCATATCCTTTCTGAGAGCAGAGTAAGGAGATTAGGCTCTTCTTTCTAAAATGCGACGCATTTCTAATTCCTTCGCAATTTTTGATGCTTTTATATACAACCATGACTTTTAGTATGATTTATTTACTTTTTACGGCAATTTCGTGTTGGAGGGCATCCTTTTAACGTTATTAATAGTTTGTTTATTTACTTACTGCGTAATGTAGCCATATTGAAGAATTCAGTGCAGTCAAACTATGCTTGTTTCTCCACTGAACGCAATGCTGCCAACAGTCTTACTTATCCTGAAATTTCACTATATCACCCGGTCAAATTTTGTTACTCACGCACTGCTTTGCACATAAACAATCCTACGACACGACGATAATGGAGTCCTCCATAGGAAGTACATGTATGAGCTCACGGACTGTATCAGACTGGTTCGGCTACTGCCACGAAGTGTACATGATGTAAATGACACCAAGTATACTACAAGGGGAAAAATTGGCATTGCATGAGTAACAAAATTTGAACGGGCGATAACTTCGCCTGCTCAAACCATGTGCCTTTGCACACGGAGTACGTCACCTATGTCTGGGGCATTTTTCTGAGGTTGCTTACAAGTTTTATATATCTTTCTCATGTTGGCTGCAACGCCAGAAGCGGCTTGTCGTTTGCTTGCGCATGCGTATACGTGCAACTTTGGACTTAGAAAATATTCTCGCATGTCACAAAAGAAATTTTCTCCGAGATTACATACACGGAAGCCAAAAATCGCCGCTTAGTTCGACAGATTGTGTTCTTGTTTTCATGCATGGTTACCCGAAACCTGTGACAAATACATTTTGAGAACCTTTGTTGGTTGGTCAGATCATGAGGAGAGAGAAAATGCAAATAAAGCATGGCTGTTATCAGAAGATTCTGGAATCACAAACAGCAACTTGACCCAGAATGTGGTACAGTACTTTTGAGAACTTTAAAAGCCTCTGGGAAATCCGCATCTGAATAAAGGAATACACATTCGCAGATAAAACTGCCGGTTGTTTAAGAAGATGACATACACATTGTTGCCAAATAATGTGCTTGAAATTTTTAAGTTCTCTTCTTGACCAATTCCCACCTAATTACTTACTTCGACCTTTGTCTAAAGATTAATTTGAAGTGACAATTTCTGAAAAGCAATTTCCAGAAAATATAGAGTAGAAAGACAGTATCAAAATGAGCATTTTGAAGTTGGGAGTATGTGTTTGGAAATGCGGTATGGGAACGGTAGTACTGCATGAAGGTAAACGAACATCTTCATGTGCCATTCAAAATTAAATGTAACTCACATGACAAATGTGCAGTAATGGGTAGGCCCCTAAGTCTTGGAGTCTTTACATAAAATTACAGTTTTGCAGGATTTGTAATGTTGATGAAGAGGAAACATCATGATCTGTACCGGTATCCACAGATCGAGTTTCAGTTGTCTTCATATTCGCAATCAGTTTCTATAAAATGATCCTCAATCGACAGCGCATCATCGTCGAAAATAAGGCGATGCACCTCCTCCAAATCCTCGGGATTTTCCAAACCATATACTTGACCCATTTTCAAACCTACGATTCACAGTAATAAAGAAAGGCACTCTCATTTACATTGCAACAACACAACAACCTACACCAGCATACTCTAGCAATGATGTGGTTGGATCCGATATCGGTGACTATTAGTAACGTGAGTTGGCGCGATGTATCTGACAGATACAACAGCACACACGTGATGACGTATGCCTCGTTTGCAAACTTAGCATTAGGGAGAAATGGTTTAAACTTACAGGAAGCAATAACAAAGGTATGATGGAAGACGTCCCGGCTCGACAAGCCCTTACCTATATTTATTGTTATAATAGTGACACAAACTTAGGCCATGTATCTCATAGATACATTCGCGAGTACGAAGGGCTAAAAACGGTTTACGATTTTTTGTTTCTGTCCTCAATATACTTACTTGGCTACTGCCTTTCTAATCTACAATTTTTTCTACATTGTTTATCCGCATCAATATACAGTGAATTACGCTATAACTGTTATTGGTTTGCCACTTACATTTCTGTGTACTTCTGATTTATATTGACTCATATAATGTAACTGTTGAAATGTTTGAAGTAAACAATTCCTATGGTATGACAACCCGAATTCCCATTGTCTCAATCCAAATAATCAAGTAGGTACTGTTGTACCATATTTTTGAAGATTTGAAGACTGGACATTTCCAAACTCCTAATATAAATTGCATCCTTTCCAGAAAACATAGGCTTAAATTCGTCAGTATGTGCGGAGATACTGGATCTATCCTCTTGAAAGTTCTGGACTAGCA
This sequence comes from Mantis religiosa, assembly GCA_030765055.1. Taxonomy (NCBI): domain Eukaryota; kingdom Metazoa; phylum Arthropoda; class Insecta; order Mantodea; family Mantidae; genus Mantis; species Mantis religiosa. The sequence continues at coordinate 1,287,523 of JAUKNK010000035.1, read as the reverse complement.
CGCACATTGCGTCATTTTGCGCTCTTGCAACATTGCCAACAACTTCTGTGCTGTATTCTTCCCGACTATTGATTCCAGTGACACAAACCAAGAAATGTTAGCATTTTTGTTTCTTTTCCCTCCGGTTTAACAAAGAGATCGCAGAAAGAAACCAGCGTCTCAAATGTTAATGATCTAATGATACGCCAGTACTTTCTAACGTTACCTTCTACACGGTGTTCATGTTTATCTGTGGGTTTACCGGGCAAAATTTGACGTCCTGAATAGCATCACTGAAGGAGCGACTTTCAAGTTGTATTGATCTTTGCTTCTTAAATCGACGGATTTCCATTTTAAGGCCGGTTTGCAAGAGCAGCATTTAATTTAATTGACTGAGAACAGTATTTTGCGAATTTTGATAGTGTTTTGTCTGTGTTTATATTTGTTATATCCAGTGTTTCATTTGTGGTTATAACATTTTATAAATATTCTGATGATGGGAGAGATGCACACTCCCAAAACGTTGATATCTAATCATCTTTTCACCTGACTGGCTGCCCGAGAAGAGAGTGAGCGCATTCGTCTCCAGGAAAACTTCAGGTCTTACCTTAATGTTCTGGTTTGTAATGAAGTTACATTGTGAGGAAACTGTGGGTGATAGAAAAGAATTGAGATCAAACTGAAACATTTCTACTTTATGTGACAGGTTTACAATATGCATATATATCTACTATAACAGAAAAATAGATGTTCATTGTGAAATAAGTGTTCATTGACTTATCATTTCGCATATTCTTCATGGTCTACTTTTAAAGCTGCATAATTAGCTTTACAGTGCATTCCATTGCAGTATATGGTTTTATAAACAGTTATCGTATCTATGCACCAGGCCAAATCACACACCCTTATATTACGCGTGCAGACGCCTCAAAGCTGCTGACAACACATCAAATACGATCGCAAGCCGATAATGTAGTTAGTGATCCATTTCGTTTCATGGTATCCTGTTATATGACGACAATTCTTATTTGTACACAGTTTCTATATCTACTAACCGAAAACTTGTTCATGTAATACCATTATTTACCTTAGTTAAATTGTCATCAGTGCCATTACACAATGACGAAACCAATTTTTTCCTTGAAGAACCAATTTTCACTTGACATTCATCGCCAATGATTGAGGTTGGGTTTGACGAAGTCAATATATTGTCAAGTATTACTACACTTTTTCCATTTTAGGTGTTACAACCCTTTAATTATGTAATCGGGATTACCTAAACTGTTCATGCTGCTTCCCACGCCCATTTCTTCCACCAAAATTATTGCTTCTTCCCATCTTGAAAACAGCACTAGTAATTTAAAACATACTAAACAAAGCATGGAAGAATTAACATAAGATGCACAAATTAATATTAGTAGAAAAAACAGGACTTCCTTTCCTAATAAGGCTGTGCTCTGGAAAATACGACGGCTGTTCAATAAAAAAGGATCACAATTATTTTTGAAAACGTACCTTTACTCATCCTTATAATTTTGATGGTCCTTATCAAAATAGTCTCCCCTGAATGTGACGCACTTGTCCCAGCGTTTCTGTCAGTCTTCAAAGACATACTGGAAACGATTTTTTGAGAGATCCTTCAAAATCGCCTCCGCAGCCTTCACCACTGCTTCTGATGATGGATACTGTCTCCCAGGAAGGGTTTCTTCGAGTTAGGGAATAGAAAAACGTCACATGGGCTAAATCCGGACTATATGGAGGGTGAGGGATGCACTTCACGTTGATTTTTGCAAGATATTCAGCAATAACATTGGCAATATGCGGCCGCGCATTATCGTGGTGCAGCATCCAGCCTGCTTCACGGAAATGTGGTCTTTTGCGCCTGATATGGACTTGCAATGTTTTCAAGACATCCCTGTAGTATTGTCCAGTTACTGATGTGTGTGCAGGTACAACATGCTAATAAACCATTCCATGAATATCAAAGAATTAGATGATCATAACTTTCCCAGCAGAAGTAACCACTTTTGCTTTTTTGGGGGTTGGTGATGAAGGAGATTTCCACACTGAGCTTTGCTGTTTGCTCTCAGGATCAAAATGATGTAGCCAAGTTTCATCAGCAGTGATTATGTTTGAAAGAAACTCCGGATCTTCCTCTAACATCAACTTTAACTACATGTTACCTCTATTGCAGTGGTAGGCGATACTGAACATGTCTGAACTTGCCTGGTTCTCACAGGCGGAAACCAGGAGTACTAACAATGAAACTACTACGGCGTGTTTGTTTCACATTGAGCTAACAGAATATAATAAGATTGAATTTTAGTGCGAAAAATTATGTCCGTAAAAATTATGATCATTCTTTATTGAACAGCCCTCGTAGCTTCAATAAGGTTACAACCAAGGAGAGAACAGTTACAAATGGCTAATAAGGGGCGTGGCACACTGGATAGCCTTTCCAAAATGAGTCTATTTAGGACTTTCAAAACTATGGGACACGAAAACAAATATCCTTATTCCCATCTACAAATATCAGGGAAGATT